>VWZS01008402.1:805000-887643 GCA_013397075.1 Rhabdornis inornatus | reverse complement strand
CATCCCACCGCACCATCCCAACAGCACCATCCCACAGCACCATCCCACCGCACAATCCCACAGCGCCATCCCACCGCACCATCCCAACAGCGCCATCCCACCGCACCATCCCACAGCACCATCCCACCGCGCCATCCCACCGCGCCAGCCCACCGCGCCAGCCCACAGCAGCATCCCACCGCGCCATCCCACCGCGCCATCCCACTGCAGCCTGGATGTGCTCGCTGCACCCTTTGGTTTCCTGCTGGTGGATCTGATTTCCTGATCCACCTCCACAGTGAAATCCTGCTCCCACCAGGGATGCTGTGCAATGTGCACACAGTGTCTGGGAGCATCCAGCCACCTTCCCCTGCCTGGGAGGTGCTGGGGAGGCAGCACAAACCACAATCAGACACAGAATATTCAGATACAGCCCCAACAGTCACCTCCATCACATACACAGACACTCATGCATTATTCATCCCCTGAAATCTGGGAGTTTTTCCAGAGAATATGCCACAGACTAGAGATAGAGTTTATCAACTGTTTTAAATCAGCATGTTTTATCTAATACAATAACAATTTATTTACTAAGGATATTTATACCATTGGAGCTTTCCAGGCTTAATTGATTCTTTTCATCAAGATCCTGTGCACTGGGAAAATGAGCTCACAAAGGATGTGAAAAGACACTATGCTGAATATCTACAGAATGATTTAGGTAATAATGGAGTAAAGTTATGGATCTGTTAGCATTTCAATCACCAGATTCTCTTCCTTTGGAGCTATTCTACATCCTAAGCCATCCTCATCTTAAAGATGTAAAAAATAGTTTTTCATTTGATACAGCAGTTTATGTGGGCTTAAATAATCAATCACCAAAGCTCCAGTTAGGCAAGTCAGTCTGTAAATACCATTCACACTGACAGAAGTCCTAGCACAGAAAGCTAACACGAAATGAAAACTTTAGCTGTTAGTGGATCAAGAATGCTATAAAAATGTGGACCAAGCACAACCCTGTCCAGTATTTTTCCTCTAAACCTGACACCAACCACTTGAGAGGAGTTTCACCACAGTGAGAACACAGGCCAGTGTTTATCCTTTCAGTATTGCCATGCCCAAGCTTCAAATCATGAAACATCCATCTAAAATTAAGAAATAATTCCGAAAGTAAAGATTAAAAACAAGCAGCTGAGCTAATTCATCACTTGATGTTCAGCCTTAAATCTGTTTATTCCAGGAGCTGGAGTTTTAAGATGTGAAAACTTTAACTGGGGAGAGAGAGAGGATCCCACACAGTTGAAGTGACCAGGACTGTGCCAGTCAGAAAAGCTGGAGTCACCAGCATGGCAGCAGAAACTCAGGCTGGGTCAGCACCAGCCAGGGAAATCAGGAGGAGATAATTAGCATCCCTTTTAATTGGAACTGAGGCTGCTACAAGGGAGGAACGCTCACAGACAACACTCTGTTCTAGTGGAAAAGAATAATTGCAGAATAAGGTTTTCTGCACAAAAGCAAGGACAATTCCCAGTACCTGTCTTCAGTGCCTTGGGGCAGAGTGAAGGATTCTGCTGGAGATGAGGTTTGGATAAATTGCAGTGAAAAGGAAAGACAGCACCCACTCCTGTGACATCCTCAGGTGTTTAATGGAATAAATGCAAGCAGACCTTGCTGCATTCTTCAACTTCCATCTGTTAAAGACTACACATCAGAGAATGTATTTCCGTTTACGTATCAAAAGTTTTTCTATAAAAAGTTTTGCTTCTGTGTGAAACCCTAGCTAGAGAGATTAGCCTCACTGGTAGAGAATTTCCCCCCTATTTTTAAAGGTTTATTAACATATTCTAGTGTAATCTGAAGGCTATTTTTGATGTGATATTTCTAACTGTTTTGGTTTAATTTAATTTTTTCAAAAAATGTTTTGGTTTAAGTTTTTTTTCTGGCTAATGCACTAAATGTTATGGGTTTGATTTGTCAATTTAAATATATTTATTTTCTGTTGTGAGACAGAACTAGGAGCAGAAGTAAGGTAGGCCTAAAACTTAAGAGTGTATAAAAATAAATTTATTAACTACACAAAGAAGGGAAAAAAAAAACAAATTCAGAATAAGATTTTCAGACTACTTTTTTTTTCTCTCAACGTTTATAACAGCAAAACAAACATACAAAAAACTACTTTAGTCAGTTCCCAACTCAAATAGTTCTTTTTTTGTTCACTTTGGAGAGAGAAGGTATTTTTTTTTTTGTTAGGTTATACAGATTTTTTTNTGAAACCCTAGCTAGAGAGATTAGCCTCACTGGTAGAGAATTTCCCCCCTATTTTTAAAGGTTTATTAACATATTCTAGTGTAATCTGAAGGCTATTTTTGATGTGATATTTCTAACTGTTTTGGTTTAATTTAATTTTTTCAAAAAATGTTTTGGTTTAAGTTTTTTTTCTGGCTAATGCACTAAATGTTATGGGTTTGATTTGTCAATTTAAATATATTTATTTTCTGTTGTGAGACAGAACTAGGAGCAGAAGTAAGGTAGGCCTAAAACTTAAGAGTGTATAAAAATAAATTTATTAACTACACAAAGAAGGGAAAAAAAAAACAAATTCAGAATAAGATTTTCAGACTACTTTTTTTTTCTCTCAACGTTTATAACAGCAAAACAAACATACAAAAAACTACTTTAGTCAGTTCCCAACTCAAATAGTTCTTTTTTTGTTCACTTTGGAGAGAGAAGGTATTTTTTTTTTTGTTAGGTTATACAGATTTTTTTCACAAGAAGGACGAAAACAGTTTTTTCATGGTTTTGTTTTCACGATTTGCATCTGCCCGGAAACCTGCAATCGTGGCACTTTCCCTAACTTTACAGCCTTCCCAGAGCTACACATGTGGATCATGCTGGATTCATGGGGGATTATTTTTAAGAATGAAATGTTTTAAAGCAAAGGGTTTTGTTTCTTTTATTGGTTTGTTTGGTTTTTTTTAGAGATGAGTTTGTTTATTTGCTTGTTTTGCTTTGTTTAAATCCAGAACCCCTTTTCTCTGGGAAGAGAAATGTTCTCAGCTTCTCAAAAACCCAAGCTGTTGATTTTTCAGGCCTTTTTTTTTTTTTCTTTTTTTTCTAAGGCATAGTTTTCACAGCTTCTGAACCCAGGCCTGAACTAATGTGTCTGTAACCAGAACCATATCCAGGCAATAATTGCCTGTCCTAGTAAGGCCCACTAGTCCCAAAGGATGTGTCTTTTAAGGCAAAATAACTTGGAGAAGGGACAATATGCAAAGTGACAGCAGATTAAAGAATGATGGAAATTAAAAGTTTAAAAAGCATGAGAAAGCAATTAACCAAGGAACAAAATGATGTTTCTAAGCATACAGAAGCTCAGAGTCTGTGACAGAATCAAAGTCTCCTGGGAAAAAAAAAAAAAGGAAAATAAAAAAGCAGCTAGGGAAACTACCAAAAAAATGAAAGTTTTTATCTTTTTTTTTTTTTTTTGGTACAGAGTGTAAGATAAGTGCTATTTCAGCTTCTAATCCCCACTACAAGGACAGAGATAGGAGAATTAAAAGCAAAACCAGAATAAAGTTGCAGGAATCACCAGCAAGGCTCCAGAGCCAGGCTGGGCTCCATTAACAGTGGTCTGCTGCTGCATCCAGGATACAAATAAATTGTCAAGATACTAATAAAATATTCAAATGAACTCTGAGAACCCAAATTTAATTGCTTCCTGGTCTGAAATGGAAAACAGATCAATAGATTGATCTCAACCTTTGTTTAGTCTTTCTGCATATTTTACATGGAAGAAGGAAGGAGCAGTTTTTCTCTGGATCCTGAGGGACTTTTGCTCCTCTCCTCACACAGGTCTCCTCTAAAACAGCATGAAAATAACATTTTTAAAAAGCTTGGAACAAAGTCCACCACAAAAATTTGCTCAGGAAAAGTTACAGATGAGATTTAAGACTCCTACTTCCATATAATGCCAAGTGCTCAACAAATTATAAAGAAAAAAGACCTAGCTGTTGGTTTGAAAAGTCAGTAAGGCCATTGACTTCTACAATATTGGATAAAAGCAAAGAGAATTAAATATGAGATAAAAAACACCTGGAGAAAATCTAATATCACAAGCCAAAATTCAGCCTCCTGTGTAATAATCCAGGGTTTTTTCACCTGTTTTAAAGTGACAGCAGGAAGAGAAGCTGTTAAATGGGTATGAACTTCCCCCAAAAAATAAAATATGAACCTTTTTTCTCTGACACTGTAGTTTATCTCCAGCTGAATGAAATATTAATGAACGAATGAATGAAATATCATCACAGGATTGGGTTATAACTGTGTGCTAAAATAAAGCATGGGGCAGCAAATTAAAGATCTGTGCTCAATAACTTTAAACAAGTAATTTAACCTTTCCTTCCCTCAGTCTCCTAACCTTTTTAAAAGGGTGAGGCACATTTTGTTCAGAAACCTCAGGCAAAACCCAAGCTGTTGTAATAGTTATTAAAAAATTAATAAACATTTAATTAGGCTAATTTGAAAAGTTATTTCTAAACCCTTAATTCTGTGCAGATGAAAACATCATTTGTAACCAGACAACCATCTGAGCAGAAACCAATATAAATCAGCAAGAGCTATTCCAGTAACAGAAACTGTAGCTACATCATCAAGAACAATTTTAAATGCTTACAGCTTTCGTAATCACTTGCATTTTATTTTCAAACTTTTTTATTAGAACATCGACTAGTCATTATCCTGGCACAGCTAAATGGGACAGAATCAATGCCCTGCTGACTGGCTCCTCTGCTCCTTGTGATAAACACTGTCTCACAAGTTAAAAAAATCCATTTTGATACTGCTTCCCAATTAGAGCTGCTAAATGCTTTTTGAATGACAAAATTCTGTTTGGTTTTACACCCAGGTATTTTGCTAAGCTAATGTTTTAAATAGAGGACTAGTGTACTATTTCTAGGTGTTTTCTTATCAGATTTCAAGCTAAGAAAATTAAATTGTTGTTCTTTTCTTGGGATGCAATGCAATTTGTGATGTCCTTGGTAACTTCTGGAATCCCAGTCCCCCCTGCTCACGGCAGCAGCTGAGTGGATGCACATTTAGGAAATCCCCCGTGGCAGGAGCCAGCCCTTTCACATGTGGCACAAAGTGAATAAAACAAATACAAAATAAAACCAGGGGAAGGAACAGAAATGCCAGCCTGGTTTAATCACCACAGAAGGCACTTTTCAAATCATGGGATGATTTAGCTGAGAAAAGACCTTTAAAGCCCATCCAGTTCCACCTCAGATCAATTAAACAACAGATTCTGAAATATCCTATGCTCCTAAAAGACCATCTTGCACTTGAAATTAGAATATCTTGGTTTTTTTCTTTTTATTTTTTTTCTCAAGCTGACCTCTGTGCTTTCTTCTCTTACCCTCTCACCCTTTCTTCATGTTGTATTATTATCTGCCTGCATTAAGCTCATAGCTCTTCCCATTTGCAAATTCACTTAATCATCAATGTAACTTGCCTCTAAGTTATGCACACTTCAGTTTAATGAAACTGTATTTTCACATCTTAACAGTCTGGGTCACCAACTGAAATGAATATTAAAAACTGTAAGCAAGCATGTCAAGATCTGGCTAATGGACCCATTACAAAGGAACAGGAATAAACCAACCATCTCTAGTGTTCTCAAAATCCTCTTCTCAGAGCGTTATTAAGAGAGAATATTAAAAAAAAAACCCTGAAATTGTTGTTTTATTAACAATCCCAAAGTTGTGTGAAAGGAGTTCTCAGACTCAGCTGTGCAGCCTGCCAGGATGGTTGGTGTGATTAAACCTAGAGGAGTCCAACAGCACCAAAATCACCAAAATTCACTCCCTGCCATTGCCCTGAGCACATCCCACCCTGTGCACCCCATGCTGTCTCTGCTGCCAGTCCCTGAGGAATTGTTCAGGAAATTCTGTGCTGGTAACCTGGAACCCATCACAGCAAAATGATCCAAATCTGACTGAGGAAAGGGTGAGGATGTGCTGAGCTCGTTTTTGTGCTGAGTGTCTTAAGGAAATAATGTAAAGTTTGGAACCACAGCATGGAAAAGAGAATTTGTGCCATTAGGGCACAAGGCTTACATTCAGCATGGGTAGATCTCCTCCTGTTTTACATTAAATGATTATTAAAACTGCACCAAAGATTTAATTGGAAAGGACAGAAAACCTGAATTCACTGCCCTTGATAGCAGCCACTCAAGAATGAACTACCTTAAATCAGACCAAAGATTTTCCTCCCCAGATATTTAAGAATGAAAACCATACAGGTTTAGTGTTCAGAAATGGTCCCTGAAATACTTTTCCACAGTAACTGATGCCTGTTTTTCTGTGGTAAATTTTTTTCTGCTGCTCGTATTTACTTTAGCTTTGATTCGTTCATATGATGGTAAAAAATTCACATAAAGATTTTTGTAGATGCTGATGATTGTGGGATTATTTGCTGTTTGTTTCAAGAAAGAAAGAACAAAACTTTGCAGGCAAAATGCAGACAGGACCCTGTTTTCCAGCCAAGAGGAGCAATGAAAGAATCTTTGACAAATTTCCCAGAGCTGTGCAGACCACAGGAGCATGGACTTGCAGCCAAAACAATACCAATCCACAGGAAGAAAACTGAATACTTAGCCTAAAATTAAAACAAATTCATCAGAGTAGCATTTCTTAAACAATTACCAGTGACATCACTCAGGTTTAAAAAGTTAGGAAGTACAAATGGCAGCTACCAGGAACATTTTTGTTTATTAGAGGAGAATGGGAAGAAGCTCTAATTACGGCATACAAATGTTTGCATTAGTGTCTGTATTGAAATCTGTTAATTACCTTGAATCGCTGGCAGGGTTTCATATGCTTTAGGGTAAAATAAGAATAAACACCTGTAGCTAACAAACAAACTCAGTTGTCATTCTCTCAGCTCAGAGAGGCTGAACTGCTGCTGACTCAGCAGGAGCAGAAATCCCTGTTTTGGAGAGCACACATGACAAAGCACAATAAATCCATGGGACAGGCTGCTTCGTGTGTTTGCTTATGAAAAATCAGTAACATCTAATAAGAAGAAGAAAATTCCCAAGCCCAGCATGATGATGTTATTTCAGCAGCTAAGCCTCTGAATTAACTTGTAATGGAAGCGCTGCTGGCACTGGAAAGAAGCCAAATTGTGACACTTAAACTTCCAAGACCTGTTTGCTGAACTATTCCCCCAAAACTGCAGCAAACCTTGTATTTGATTTATTTTCTGTATCTGTTTAGGAATTTGCATCGATCTGTGTGCCAATAAAATTCCTGGAGAAAATAGATGGGTACACAAAAACCAGACGATAATATTCCAGAGCTGCTGGTTGTCTCAATTTTTTTGTTTTTTGAAGAACACATATAATTCTGAGATCCTCTATCACTAAAAAACAACACCCTGAAGGAAGCTGTTTGTCTTTCTTTCAGGAACAAATTAGGTCACAGCCATGAAGTAGACAGTGGAGCCGCCTGAGTTGGATCTTTAATTAGCAAATGGCTCATAGCATTAGCTCTGGGTTTTGTTTTTCCTTCTCCCCAGTCCACTGGTTTATGGAAATGTGTGTTCACATGAGAATTAGATTACCAGGAACCATTTGTGTCCCAGTGCTCACACTGATTGCCCATGACATCCATAGGATGGCAACTCCACCAGTCTTGGGAGAGTCTCGGTGCACCACGGCCATTTCCAGTTTGGTGATCATGTGTAGCAAAAGCAAAGTGAATTTAACATTCAGGACTATTCCCCCCTCTTTTAGCATGCTCACTTCACTCACGAGTGGCCAATTCACTGCACAAAATGGACAGAGAGCACATGAAAACCAGAATCTGCTGCCCAGACAGTGCTCATGGCTCGGGCTCAGATGGAGAATTCTGAGCCCCCTTTTGAATGGACACTGAATTTCCAAGCAGTTTCCACCCAGCCCGTTCATTAACACACACCATAAATCCACGTTGGTGCCCTTAATTTGCTATGTTTTGAATTCTTTAGGAGCATTCTGCGCTGCAGAATTTGCTGCTCACTTGAAGACCTTCAGTTTCTGCTCCTGAGATGAGCCCTGGCTGCAGTGCTGATTAAACATATTGCTAATGTTTCAGCTGACATATTTTCCTGGGCTCTGGAGGTGTGTGTCTCCCTGCTGCTGATTTGTGAATGCTCATGAACTGATCCACGTGCAAAGGACTGAAGAAAACCTGGCAGAATGTAAACTGTGAGGCAGCAGCAACAATGGCTTGGCAATGTTATGACATCAAAAAGAGGCAGGGCAAGAAGAGTCACCTCAGAAATGACAAACTTTGAAAAGGACCAAATCATGTGCAGTGGTAAAGGCTGGGGGAGAAAGACTGAGAAGGAAAAGGCAGGGAAAAACAAAATCAAAACGGAAGTTAATAAGCATGATGCTAATAAAATTATAACACAGAATGATAAAGACTGATGAGGAGCTTCAAAGCAATTAGAACATACAAATCTAATGTTATTAAATAAATGCACAGGAAAAAAATCCACCCAATCGATTTCCTAAGGCAGCACAGGCAGTGAAGGACTAGAACAGTGACAATGACAAAAAAATCAAGACTAAAGCACAGACATCTGATCAATAACCAGTAAGTTCTTGCAGAAAATACAAGGAAAGTGTGAGGAAGACACAGCTGGGGTCAGCAGGACAAGGAGTGGATCCACTCCATGGCCACAAGTGGGAGATCACGTTTGACATTGTTCAGCAGAGGCACAGGAAATTCTGAACTGAACTGTTCTGATTGTGCCAGAGCAGGCATTGAGGCAACACCTCTGTTATTAATTCACTCTGGGGAAAAAACAAACAAAGCACACCCACACCCCCAAATCAATCAATCAATCAATAGATTCACACCAAAAAATAAATCAAAAAAGCCTACACGGAGATAAAATATAAATTCTAGAACCTTTGACAGAAGTTCCAACAGAAATTTCAATGAGAGGTTTTTAGCTCTAAAGACTGAAATACCCCTTTCTTTCCGAGGTGTTTGGCATATGACAAAAAAACAGAATAGAAATATTCTTCTGTCGCCACTTACAACTGTTAGATAACATCTCTTAAATTTCCAGGGTTAGCAGGTTGTCATGAGCCCTATGTTAACAGAAGGAGCATTTTATTCTTGAAGACACTTGCTATTTCTGGAAGTTAAACAAGATATTCCAATAAAGTAGAAAAGATCAAGCAGGAAAATTAATATTCCATCTCTCCTTCCATAGTGATTTGCAAGTTATGTATTGAATAAGAAGAGACAATTAAATCCCTTTCCCTTTTTCGGGCAGGCATTTATATTCCAACTGCACCAGGAGAATTTTGGATTTTGATTAAGTATCTTGTTAACTGTGCTTGCCACTCGGCACAATTTGTGGATGTCTAATGCCAGAGCAACACTGAAATGGCCAAATTTGAGAAAAGTCACCTTTCATTACAGAATCCTTCAGTTTTTTACAGAAACATATTCAGGAGCTCCCCAGCGTTATTTTCTTTTTCTACTTCTATCATCTTGAAGAGTCAATAAAACCTCTGCTCAAAAAGAAACTTGTCTTTTGCTCCCCATCCAAACAGTTCTGCAGGGTCTCACAGCAGGGGTTTTTCTTCTTTTTTAAACTCTGGACATTGGCCTTGGTTGCAGAAGCCCTTCCAGGGTTTTGGCAATAACAATTTATCCATAAAACCTGAATGGGATCACAACCTCCATGGTCATCCATGTGAGATCTTTCAGAATGGATCTGGTTTCAGAGATACTCCTGGGGTTGGTAAGAAAAACTAAATTTCTATGGCCAGGAACATTGCAAACACAGCTTTTAAATGAATGCTTCTTTCCAAGACTGTGCAAGTTTCTTGAAGATTTTCAACATTTTCTGCACACAAACAATTGTCCCTCACTCAGTTGAACCAGACCATCCCTGTTCCTGGTTTTGGCAAACTTTCCCTACTATTTAAACCATAAGGACAACACGAACTGGTGAATTTAAACTGAAACAGTTTAGAACTCTCTCAGCATTCTGCAACATTAAATTAGGAGTAAAAATCAAATGCAAAGCTTCCAAACCAAATAAAACTCAGTCAAAGATTTCTCTTTTTATACTTCACACTGAAACAATTCCTTTAGAGTTTTGCTCCTTCTCTTCCAGTGCACTGCAATGAGATGAGTTCCTCCCTCCCAGGTTTGCCTCTTGTCAGAGCTAACTGAAAACACTGTGGAATGTTCTGGATTATGATGGAGCCTGGAGAGATCAGGGATGAGCACAACCACCCCAGAACTCAGCATTTTGGGGCAGCAGGGAGGTGTGAGTGCAGATCTGGTGTTTGGTTCACCTTGCCCTGAATAAATCAGGATTACCCAGACTGTGCCTGGCTGAGAGCTCCTGGGGTTGTGGGGACACCTCAGGGTCACACAGGACATCAATTGTATTTTCTCCTCTCCTTGGTAGGTGCCCACATTCCCCCAACACCTCCTGAAGGTACCCCATGACAAAGTAAACTGTGACTTTCTAGAAAATATTACTCAATACAAAGTAAACTGTGACTTTCTAGAAAAATTACTCATGTATTACATGAGGTAATACATACTCAGATCTGTTAAGATTCAAGGAGATCCATTACAAAGCAAAGCTCTGAAAAACACTTTATCCTAATTGAATGTTTGCAAGGAAATTCATATGGTGTTTTATGGTACAATTTTATGCATCATCAATTAGCAACTGAACCAGTTTCAAACTCTGAACTCTTGAAAGCACCACGCACAAAGAAAATTCTGTAGCCCACATTAATTTCAGAACAAACTGACAGGTAATGCTGAACCTGTTACATCTTCTGCAAAAACTTATTCACGTTGCTTCCACACACACAAAAACCCAAACAAAGGAACTTCACACAACAACAACAACAACCTACACAAAAATAAAACCTTCCTCATCCAAGGATGAGGAGAAGTTCAACCATATATTCTAAACAAATGACATTTCAATTAGTGCTTTGGGTAATTCATATTTTTATCCCCTAGGCTCTTCTAAAAAACCTCACCAGAGTTGCATCAAACTCTTACTTTGTATGCAAATGTACTGATTGAAAATCTTTATAATTCTGTTCTGGAGGCCCACAGGATATTGGTCCCTAAGGTAACCTTGGTTTCTCTATCACACTGGTTATTTGTAACAGAACTGGCTGAGGGAATTAAAGGGAAGACAAGACTGAAACAACAGAGAAATGGGAAAATGCACAAAATCACAGCAGATTCTCCCTGAGACAGCCTTTTCAAATTAAGCTAATGCAGTCTAACTAAACTTGTATGGGAGTAACTATGAGCTCTTTAATATTATATTCTCTGTGTATGATCTGCTCTCAAGGACAGAGCAGGTAATGACTCAGTCTCGTGTTCTGAGTCAGAATCAGGGCTGGAAAGAACGAGGAAAAAAAAAATCACACCACCACTTAAAGAAAATCAGCATGCACACTGATATTTTCTTCATTTTACCTTAGCACAGGAAGAGAACTGATCTCATACATCAGGAGCTGGACTAGCAGCTATTGGATCTATTAACAAAACTGACCAGTGCATCTGTTTCTGAATAAGAACAAGGCAGGGGAGGAAAAAATGCAAAATCCATTCCATTCGTAGCTTGGCTTCAAATATTTTCTTTCACCTTTCCAGCATTTTTATCAAATGACTTTTTTTTTTACTCTGTAAACCTGTGTGAGAACAACTTGATGTTGGTACTGTACTTTATTCATATGAAAATGTCAAGTCAAGTAAGGAAGCAATAAAAAGCAAAGAAGAAATATGATGAGAATTTATAATATGATCTTAGCAGGCATCTTGCTTCTCTGATGCTCAGTGTTGTCTGCAAAAATACAGAGCCAGATTAATGAAAGGTGTGAGTAGAAAACATTTTTCATGTATTCAGTTTTAACCAATAAAAGAGCTCATATAGTCCCAGCTCTCAGTACTCAACAAAATATTTTCAGCTTTCATTTCTATGCAGACAAAATAGCAAGTGTAGCTATCCAGCACTGTTCCACGTTATTTCAATGAATGTTTTCCATGGGAGTGTTTTCATGCAGTGGGTTCTGGTTCAGACTCAGGTGAGGGCAGCAGGCAGGGATGGGGAGGAGGCAGTGACAACCCTGCCACAGCTCTGGACTGCAATCCCAGCCCTGCCACAAGCCACAGGGACACCAAGAGCTACAGAAGAGCTCAGGGCAGCCCTCGGTGCTGCTCTCGGCAGTGGCAGGGCTGGGCCATCCCTCCCAGAGCATTCCAGGCATTCCTTCTGCCTGCCTTTCTGTTCCACACGTCCTGGCTGAGGCTGTCGATGCTGAACTGAACGCTTCTAAAATCTTAGGAAAAACCTCACCAGGAATGTAAGCAGCATCCAAGAGAGTGGCACGTCTCATTCTGGCAGTGCCACGTTTCTCTGAGCCTCAGCCACTCACTCCTATCTGCTGCAGGCTAAAAACTCCAAGTTTTCACTCAATTTAGCCAAGATTATTATTTCCACTTTCATTTTTACTTCCACCCCCTTTCCTCTCTCTTTCTTACCTGGTACCTCCCATCCAGCATTTTTGATTTCTCTATTTGTTCATCTTCTTCTCTTCTTAAAGGTGTATTCCACATCCTATTAGTCCCTGTCCCCTCTGCACTTTAAACTCAAAGAATCCCATTTCAGCTGTAAAATCTCTACAGCACGAGGCAGGCAAATCCTTCTCTCCCACCAACACAATCCATTACTTACAAACTGTTTTTGAGATGCAGAATTGAGAGCAAGAAAGTTCAATTCTGACATCTGTGTGCTTTCCTGCATATTAGCACTTCACTTTTGGTTGCCAGCAGTATTAATTTGATTGTGCTTCATCAGAGACTTTGAGCTACTTGAGTTAAAGACTAAGAGAGAATTTCTTCCCTCCCCTTTCCTGTGCAATGCAGAACATTGTGTATATTTATAATTGGCTCTGTTCAATAACAATATTTCTACATCTTGGCCTGAAGAGGGAAGCTGGAAGTTCACAGGAAGTGATATTGAGAAATAGCTTTGTTTAATGCCTTCATTGTCACTAGGTGGAAATCAAACTTACAGTTTATTATATTGATTCAACTCTTAATAACTCAGGACAGTGTTACAGATCTCCCCAACTGGCACTGGAAAATTCATCCTGAGAGCTCCAAAAAAGAAAAAGGAGCCAAAAAGCCATCTAAAGCTGCAGTTTAGAACTCCTCTAAAAAAAAAAAAAAGAAAATAGTGACCCATTTGGAAAATATCCCCAGTACAATTCATCAGACACTGGTTGAAGATAACAGAATATGCAGAGAATCTCAGAAGGGAGACAGTGTGGATCTGCTGTCTGAGTTAACAATATTCCTTTCAAAACCTGTTTCATGGGCACAGGCAGTAATCAAATAAATATTGATACTTGTTTATTCATGGCTGAAAACCAGAACAGGGGTTACAAACATAATTTTTAGGAGCAGTAAAGAAAAAAGGAAAGATTTTTTTTTGCAGTAGTGTTAGTTATATTGAATTCAGTGTGCATTAATACCAGGTGTTTGAACAGATATTTTGTAATAGGAATAAAACAACATAAATCAGTGATCTCCACAGCTCTGTCTAGAGCACACTCCCATAATTCTTTTACAGTTAAGGACTACTCCCATGAAAGATGACATGCTCAATAAGAGCATACATGAACATCTTCCTTTCCTTTATGTTCTACAAAAGCTTGCTGAGCATCTTTAAAAAGGGCAGTGAATACATCTTTCAAAGTTCAAATACTTCTGGAAAGCATTAGATTAAAAATTTTCTTAACAATCCAGGAACAGATTTCTTATATTCTGACAAAAAACCCGACACTAACAAAACCCAAAACCCACTAACTACCCCTCAAAGAACCCCAAAATGAAAAAGCACAGAAATTATCTAGTAAAAAACCCTTAAAGCTGACAATAGAATAGAATAAATTTGGTGTAAGAGGAGATGTCTTTTACATATTGTCTACTCTAGGGTACGACTTTGGCAGGTAAAACATGAAGCTCCTTCTGTAAAGAGGAAGGAACCATGCAGGCAATCAGGAAATGGGAAGGCAGCAGGATAAATTGGACTCAGGTATCCCTGTTAATATTTCCATTTTGGGCAGGCAGTGATTGCTCCATTCTTCCTTTCACAGCCTCTCTTGAGGGGCCCATGCTGCTGCCCAGCAGCTTTTCCACCAAAATAATGTTCATGTGTAGTAAATGGCACATCACAAACCATTCACCTTCCCCACTTTTAGCAAGATAAGCACTTGCTTTCCCTCTGTTTCAAACTGTGTAAATATACTTCAAGAAATTTTATCCAAACCAGCAGGAAACATTTCCTTTTGCACTGTTGCCTAAGAAACCACATGTACCTGTGCCTGGGATGGGCACGCTGCTTTTTAATGGATAACTTTCTGTGCTGTTGACACTGTGATCTAACTCAGAAGGCATTTTGAGACTGGAAGGAAGACTTTCACCTTGATGGAAATAAGCCACGGAAATCACAGAGATGCTACTTCTCCCTGAGTGTGAGAGGCACAGTGTAGTGCAGAGGTTTACACCAGATTCTGCTCCACTGCTGAAACAGGAATAGGCACAAACAGTATCAGGGCACATCATCAAGAAACACTCATTTCTTTTTGCCACTCAGCCTGATTTGCTATTATTTACCAATTCTTTTCCTCTCTCTTTATATATTCAGAGGATTTTATTGGGAAATGGCTTTCTTCAAATACTAAACTTTTTACAGACCTCAGTACCAGTTATTCAGCTGTCAGAATCTTGTATTTATTTCTTCCCTGCCTGTCCCCCAGAGACCTTTACAAGCAGGTAGGGAACAGAAAAAACTCCCCACTGGTTTATAAATCAAACATGCAGCACAAAAGCAGCACATCAACCCAGGGAAATCAGTGCTTAAGGAAGTCAGAGCAGTCCCAGGTGCTCAACAGCAATGGCCACAGTCACAGTGTGACTCTGGAACACAGAGTTAAAGAGTGATTCATTCTGCAACAAACATCCAAATATATACAAATATGTTATATATTTGTATATATAACAAATATACACAAATACGTTGTAAAAAAATAACAGGCAGCTCCCACTATGGATAAACAGGAACAGGAAAAGCTGAGTTTTGCTGCTCCAAGGCTGAGTTTAGGCAGGGAAGGGCAGTGAGAGGATGGGGCAGGCTGGGAGGGATGTGGGACAGGCAGGGCTGAGGGGAANTATTTATTTTTATATTTATGTATATCATATCTGTGTATATTATATGTATATCTATTTCTATATTTTATATATATATAAATATAATAGTTAATAGTATTACATTTTCATAGCTTTTTTAGTTCTGCCTTCCCATCTGTAAATAAGTCACGGGAAGAAAAAAATATGATTTTTCCTTTCAAGCTGTGCTGTCACATAATAAAATATTTCATCATATTTGATTCCATTAAGAATCTAATTTTCAGTGTATACCCTCACTTCCAAAATTTCTGAATATATGTATGTTGAAATTAAGGAAGTGTGACATAGTTCCTGGTTCCCTTGGGAACAATATTCAGAGCTCATTTGAGTTGTGACCTGCTTAGGCTGCCAGGGAGTATTAGTATTTTTGTTGGATCTTTAGAATAGAGAGAAGGAGTGAAGGACAAAGGCAAAAATAAGACTCTAAATTCACAGATTAAAAGCAGATGAGATAGTGCTCTATTTCAGAAGGCAGTGTTGGCTTTTTAAAGAATCTGCCCCATTTTGTAAGCTCTGCTGAGGAAATTACTCTTTTTCATAGCACAGTGTTTTAGATGGACCATGCATGGAGAAACCTACAGCACAACTTATGGTCCAAGGTGCCTAAAGAGGCTTCAATGAAGAGCTGAGAATGGAAATCAACTCCAGGAATTATTTTGCAAAATGGATGGAGGTTGAAGGTGGGATAGAACCACACATCCTACAACGTTGACTTTTGTCTCCTGTCACAGCTCGGTCAGGAGGAGCATCCATTCCATTCTAAATGGAATTTCTGCCGTTGGCATTTCTGCTCCTGAGTACAACTTAACAGTTGGCCCCTGTTCATTAGAACAAGTGGTGCTCAGATATCTAGAATATCTATATCTATAATATCTATATATCCTTCTTTTATCTAAATCTGACTGCTGAGCTTGACCTCTGACATGCCACCCTCCCAGTCCATTGCCACTCACAAAATCCATACACAGTTCATACAGATTTTAGGATTGGGCTCTCATCTGGATTTCTTTCTTTTCACTCCTATTCACTTCCTGTGAGTTCCAGGGAGTCATTCTCCATAATCAGTAATTAGGCCAGGCAGTAATTCTCCATCCCTCTTCTCCAACCTGCCATGGGTTCCATTTCCTCCCTTGCAGTCCCTTCCTTACCTCATGGGGAGCTGATCTGAACTAAGACATTTCATTTCAATTGGTGTCACTTGATGCAGTGACTCACTAAAGCATTTATCCCATTTCTGAAGCAAATAAGCATTTGCCACATGGGAAGGTTGTAAGTGCTTCCAAAACAGAAATTACATTTCAAAATCTCTTCACAGACAAGCTGGGCTGGGGAAGGACCCAAACCTTGGACTTACCAAACACAGGGTCACCAAAATAAACTGTCTGAGCTGCAGCTCACTGAAACCTTCCTCAGTTCTCATCTCTTTTTGGGTCAAAAATAACAAAAAACAGCTGACAGGTCAGAAAAACCTGTCAGACACTGCTTGGATACAAAGGAGTTTTCCTCCAGTACAGATTATCAATACATTTCTGTTAAAACAGTCTCATTTTTAATGCTGCACTGAATAATCTTAAGCTTATTAAAGTGCCTCATGTTAGAAGTACAGACAGCTGTACTCAAACATGAGAACGAGTCAAGGAAGAAAACCAAACCTGTTCCTCATAAGAACTGCAAATATGAATGTGTTCCTATTCG
This sequence comes from Rhabdornis inornatus, assembly GCA_013397075.1. Lineage (NCBI taxonomy): Eukaryota > Metazoa > Chordata > Aves > Passeriformes > Rhabdornithidae > Rhabdornis > Rhabdornis inornatus. The sequence goes on along the minus strand of VWZS01008402.1, from coordinate 870,667 downwards.
TTTTCACAACATATTTGAGTTTGCCTTTCTTGTCTTCATTTTTTTCCCCTAAGAGGGAACAGTGAACTTGTTCCTCCTGAATAGGGATAATTTACGATTACCTTGTTTAATTTTATTATTTTGCTGCCTTAAGTTCTTGTTTACAATGCCTTTTCTGCAGCAGAACAAAAATCCCTTTAAAGTTCAACCTGCTAAATTAATAAACTGTGTTCTCAGTTTTAGTTCCATGTTAAATGGAGCTGCATAAAATTGTTATAACACACCCATAAAACAGCAGCAGATGCAATATGTTCAAAACGATTATTTTCTTTTAATTTTGTAAACATACAGAAAGTTTGCATTACAGCCTACCCTTAAGCACATCCCTGCTGTAAATTAAAGATGTGCCAAATCAGCTCCAAACACATTCTGCAGTAAACAAACAATGAGACGTGGGACACTGCAAAATGAGAGCAGCCAGACATCAAGGCACAGTTAAAAAAGCAGTGGCCAGCACAGAGCAAAGCACTGGACAAATCTAGAAACATTTCTGCATCTCTGTGTATTTTGGGCACACAACCATGTTTTGAGCAAGGTTTTATACAATGTGGATAAGGTCTGCAGTGGTATTTCACAGATAAGACAATAAGAAAATTNCAAATATATACAAATATGTTATATATTTGTATATGTAACAAATATACACAAATACGTTGTAAAAAAATAACAGGCAGCTCCCACTATGGATAAACAGGAACAGGAAAAGCTGAGTTTTGCTGCTCCAAGGCTGAGTTTAGGCAGGGAAGGGCAGTGAGAGGATGGGGCAGGCTGGGAGGGATGTGGGACAGGCAGGGCTGAGGGGAAAATCTTTCTAAAGCTCCTGAGGAGCACAGAGCCTGCTCCCCTGGATGCTGACCCCTCCTGCTGCACAGCTCATCCCTCCAGAGCTCTAACGCAGCCAAAGTAGTCAGAAAAACCCTTCTGTTGCCCTAGGCAACTACATGCATGGCTTGGTTTTTGTAGCCATGAAACTTTCCGTGATGTTTCTTCCTGTTTGGGTGCGTGGCAAAGTGCAGATCCATTCCTGAAATCCCACCATTAAACGTTTCTCATTAGCATCCACTTAACATAAAGATCACAGCCATTTACCAGCCCCCTTTATTGCTACAGACAGGAAAATTCATTTCTACAGGCCTTCTTCTCTAGAACCTGCAATCATATTTCAGAAACCATCCAGCCTGCACTCAAAACTTTATAGTCTATTCTTATTTTCATCCAGTATTGAATATTTATTTTATATAAANAGGCTTCAATGAAGAGCTGAGAATGGAAATCAACTCCAGGAATTATTTTGCAAAATGGATGGAGGTTGAAGGTGGGATAGAACCACACATCCTACAACGTTGACTTTTGTCTCCTGTCACAGCTCGGTCAGGAGGAGCATCCATTCCATTCTAAATGGAATTTCTGCCGTTGGCATTTCTGCTCCTGAGTACAACTTAACAGTTGGCCCCTGTTCATTAGAACAAGTGGTGCTCAGATATCTAGAATATCTATATCTATAATATCTATATATCCTTCTTTTATCTAAATCTGACTGCTGAGCTTGACCTCTGACATGCCACCCTCCCAGTCCATTGCCACTCACAAAATCCATACACAGTTCATACAGATTTTAGGATTGGGCTCTCATCTGGATTTCTTTCTTTTCACTCCTATTCACTTCCTGTGAGTTCCAGGGAGTCATTCTCCATAATCAGTAATTAGGCCAGGCAGTAATTCTCCATCCCTCTTCTCCAACCTGCCATGGGTTCCATTTCCTCCCTTGCAGTCCCTTCCTTACCTCATGGGGAGCTGATCTGAACTAAGACATTTCATTTCAATTGGTGTCACTTGATGCAGTGACTCACTAAAGCATTTATCCCATTTCTGAAGCAAATAAGCATTTGCCACATGGGAAGGTTGTAAGTGCTTCCAAAACAGAAATTACATTTCAAAATCTCTTCACAGACAAGCTGGGCTGGGGAAGGACCCAAACCTTGGACTTACCAAACACAGGGTCACCAAAATAAACTGTCTGAGCTGCAGCTCACTGAAACCTTCCTCAGTTCTCATCTCTTTTTGGGTCAAAAATAACAAAAAACAGCTGACAGGTCAGAAAAACCTGTCAGACACTGCTTGGATACAAAGGAGTTTTCCTCCAGTACAGATTATCAATACATTTCTGTTAAAACAGTCTCATTTTTAATGCTGCACTGAATAATCTTAAGCTTATTAAAGTGCCTCATGTTAGAAGTACAGACAGCTGTACTCAAACATGAGAACGAGTCAAGGAAGAAAACCAAACCTGTTCCTCATAAGAACTGCAAATATGAATGTGTTCCTATTCGTTTTCACAACATATTTGAGTTTGCCTTTCTTGTCTTCATTTTTTTCCCCTAAGAGGGAACAGTGAACTTGTTCCTCCTGAATAGGGATAATTTACGATTACCTTGTTTAATTTTATTATTTTGCTGCCTTAAGTTCTTGTTTACAATGTCTTTTCTGCAGCAGAACAAAAATCCCTTTAAAGTTCAACCTGCTAAATTAATAAACTGTGTTCTCAGTTTTAGTTCCATGTTAAATGGAGCTGCATAAAATTGTTATAACACACCCATAAAACAGCAGCAGATGCAATATGTTCAAAACGATTATTTTCTTTTAATTTTGTAAACATACAGAAAGTTTGCATTACAGCCTACCCTTAAGCACATCCCTGCTGTAAATTAAAGATGTGCCAAATCAGCTCCAAACACATTCTGCAGTAAACAAACAATGAGACGTGGGACACTGCAAAATGAGAGCAGCCAGACATCAAGGCACAGTTAAAAAAGCAGTGGCCAGCACAGAGCAAAGCACTGGACAAATCTAGAAACATTTCTGCATCTCTGTGTATTTTGGGCACACAACCATGTTTTGAGCAAGGTTTTATACAATGTGGATAAGGTCTGCAGTGGTATTTCACAGATAAGACAATAAGAAAATTATCATTTCGCTCCCCAGTTTTTTCCTGTGGGATACAATGAAGGGTCTCAGAGGCTCAGGAAATATCTGAGATGTCAGGGTACAAAATAAAGTGGAATTGACCCAAAGAGGATTGTGTGTCAAAGAATGAAGGGCTGTGTGCTTTTATTAGCAGTAGTAACAAAGTTTCTGTGTGACAGACAGTTCTGTCAAAAGTAATAAAAAAATTCCAGCACAAGTTATCTGCTGACCAGTAGAAAACTGAGTAAACTAATGAAACCTAAGTATTGTATAGATTAGACACTAAACACTAAGGCACAAACCAACAAAATATGTAGAATCAGCTCTAAAAGAAAAAAATATCCAAAGGTAGCAACATAACACAGACATTTCTGCATGCTTTCATGCCTTCAGAACAAGCCCATGTCTATATATAACATTTGCATATGTTTTTCAAAAGATACATTCACAACCCTAATCTGCTTTAACTTAGCATTGAGAGAGTGCTCAAAATTCATGCAGTGCTTCATAAATTTGGCAACACTAAAAATTGATCCAAGCTTCAATCAAGGTAACAGGAGATTGTACACTGACCTCAATTAGCTTTGGATCAAGCCTTAGGAGAATTGCCAACGTTCTGAGCATTCACCAGCCGTGGTTCATGCACAGAGAGTAAACCATGAGCTCCTCCAGAACAGCAGAGTTACTCCAAATGAGCACAAGGGCAGCCACATCTTTTTTTGTTATTATTATTTTTTTTTTCTCTTAAACAATGATTTCATTTCAAGTCTGCTAAGTCAGGCTTGCCCTATTGCTGAACTAAACCTCAAGGTAATCTTAAAAAAAAAAATGACATGCCCAGAGAAAAGAAAACAGAGTTGGTGACCTGGAGCAGCTGCAAATGCAGCACAAGGCTGAGAGTCAGCCTGAGCTCCATGCTGAGAGAAGGATGGCAGTGACAGCAGAGCACAAGCTGAGCTTTGCCTTCTCCTCTCCTCTTTCCTTTTTCCTCTCCTCTTTCCTCCTTCCTTTCCTCTTTCCTCTCCTCTCTCCTCTTTTTCCTTTCCTCTTTCCTTTTTCCTTTTTCCTCTTTCCTTTTTCCTCTCCCCTTTCCTTTTTCCTCTTTCCTCTTTCCTTTTTCCTCTCCTCTTTCCTTTTTCCTCTTTCCTTTTTCCTCTTTCCTCTTTCCTCTTTCCTCTTTCCTCTTTCCTTTTTCCTCTTTCCTCTCCTCTTTCCTCTTTTTCCTTTCCTCTTTCCTCTTTCCTCTTTCCCCTTTCCTCTCCTCCTTCCTTTTTCCTTTCCTCTTCCCTCTCCTCTTTCCTCTTTCCTTTTTCTTCTTTCCTCTCCTCCTTCCTTTTTCCTCTCTCCTTTTTCCTTTCCTCTTTCCTCTCCCCTTCCCTTTTTCCTCTCCCCTTCCCTTTCCTCAGAAGCACCAAGGAAAGCAGAGCTGTCACCACCACGAAGACCAACAGGGAGGGGAAGGAAACCAAACGCTAATTATTTGTCATTAGTTGTTCCTTTCAAGGAAGAATAGCTGACTTGCTGGGATGGTTAAAACAGCAGCAGCACCACGTGGTTCCAGCACTTCCTACGAGCTCCATTACCCCAACTACAGGGGAGTTACCTGGTAAAGGAGGTTTAAAAAAATCCTGTTTTATCAGACAAAGAGGATATGGACAAATTGTCAGTAATTTTTCTATGCTGGTCCTATGTACCAGTCAAAAGATGCCAGTTCAAAACGATGCCTTCCATTTTTCTGACCCTCTAGACTCTTAAAAAACCTTTTCAACGGAAACAGGGATTTTGTCCAAGGATATGCTCTTGACTTCCTCTTGCACTAATTCTTCCTGAGCAGTGAAAGTGCAACAACCCCTCAAATACTTCACACTGCCATCTAAAGAGATCACCTGTGAGATGCCAGGGCCAAGGAAAGCCCTTGGAATTTCTGATGAGACTTCCATAAATTTACAAGTTAAATCAGTTATGAAGAAATTGTTCCACTCACATTTCAAAGACTATTTTTTATAGAGAGACACACACACACACACACCACAAGAAGAATGTAATGAGAATTTCTTTTATTCATGAAGAAAACAAAAGCAGGAAAAGTCACATTTGAAAATATAACCATTTGGAATCAGCACATTAAGGAATTTCTGGCACATACTGGGAAACTGGGGGGGAAACAAGAGAAACATCAAACCTCCAACATATATAGAGCACTAAATAGCTCAGCAATGTAAAGCCTCAACAACACTAATAAATACAGGCCTTGTGAAACATGTGATGTATACAGTGAATTAGAATGGGGGCATTTGTAGCTTGGTGTAAGAGGAGTGAACAGAAGACAAACCACAGAGGAAGGAGAACACACAGCTACCCCAGCAGGCAGGTACAGTCACATCCAGATTTTTTGGCTATTTTAAATTTCAGTCAGCTCAGAAAGAATCCCTGTGCTCACCAGTGGAAACCCTAATTTCTGGCAACTATAATGGACAAAATATTATAATATGCTCAGTAGTTTGTAGGGAAAGAGGCAGGAAGATCCACCTTCTAAACCATAATATGTGAGAGATTTTAATCAGCCCATACCCAGTGTCCTGAGCTACCAATTGTCACAAAATACTGAAAAAAAAATACTGAAACACAAAATATTGAAACCACATCTATTCCTCCCTAATTTACACCACAAGAAACCCTAAGTACTAAAATTCTTCTAGCATTTACCAGAGGCTGAGGTTATATCAGCTGGAATGTTCAATCCTGGGCAGCAATGCCATTGGTAGCAGATCAGCTTTAATCACCTTATACTGGCACCTTCACGTTTTAGAGCTGAGGGAAGAAAAAGCTCCACACCTACACTGAACTCCAAAGGACATGTACATTAATCACAGCTTATATTTTTTAGATTTCTTTTGGATAAATAAAGGTTTTAATTATACAGGTCCCAGTTTGTTCTGTTTCTTTCCTAATTAGAGAAAAATGGCAAGTCTCCCAATCTAAGCTCTTTCCCTCTGAAGAATTTAACAATACATTTGGACAGGCACATATATTTATTTGGAGACTGCACAATGAATAAAATCCCACTTGCACTTAACAGAGCAAAGTTTGCCAGAATTCAGAATGTGAGCCAAGGCTCCACACTCAGCTAATGGCAAAAATAGCTCTGCAGTCCAGCAGTGGATTATGTGCATTCCTGAATGTGCCTGGAAACACCCACAGCACCTGTTGTTTATTAGAAATATAGTTGAAAATAGACATGTTTCGACTGAGAAAAAGGGGAAAAAAAACCAAAAAACAAACAAACAAACAAAAAAAACCACAAAACAAAGAGGCAAAAAGAAAGAAAAAATTTTATGAGTGGGAAGATGAGGACAAGGATGGTAACTGTGAATTCTGAAGTGTTTCTGCTGAAGGGATTCAACTGCAAAGTGCAGCATCCAACAACTTGCACCTAAAGCCCTCAAAACACAAAAACTTTCTGTGAAGACTTTTCAAGATTATTGTTAAGGCAGGTTATCAAGCAGAATGAGGTGAGGAAAGTGAAGGAGGCAAGGAGCAAAGCCAAGAAATCTCAATTCTAGTGACAAGGCAAATGACCAGAATTCTGTACTCAGTTAAATCCAGACTAACACACGCTGTGCACAGAAAATTCTGTGTGTGTGTTTAACCAGTGCAGAACTGAAGTGAGGACTCTTTCCTCCTCCAGGTTGCATGGAATTGCTTTTCAGGTTCTACCCTCATGAGAATGCTGAAACACCACCAAAGAACAAGGATATGGATGGGAGCACCCTAAATTAATATTTATTCAGAAAGATAAAAAAAACAACCCAAACCACAAAAACACTGAAAATCTCCTACTGCTTTTACCAGCAATTACAATGAGATCTGACTCCTGTGGCCTCTTCCTACTCCCATTTCTTTGGGCTGGGAGAATTCTTTATTAAAGAATTATTCAGGAATAATTCTTTATTCCTGCATGCTCCCCCTTAGTCTGCCCTCTCCCCATCTCCAAGCTTTTCCTTGAGAAAAATCTTTCTGCAACCTCAATTTTTTTGCAGAATTTTTGCAAAATTCCGCAGAAAAGCAACTGCATTATTTTTGCTTTGTGGTGATGATGGAAATGATGGTAGCATGAATTTTGGCTTTATTCACTCCTGCAACAGGATCAGATCTCAGGGGCTGAGCTGGCTCACTCCTTTTGGTGGAACAGGTCAGTGGGTGCCCCTTTCACTGAGTCTGTTTGCAGAAGAAGAGCAATAAAATTACACTGCAGATCAGACAGTGGTTATTTCTTTTTCCTTGAAAGCAGCCAGACCAGTCCATAGCTCCTCTGCACAGGGTGAGCCCCTCACAGCAAAACCTCTGCTGTCTCAGGGTCTTTGTTAGCCAGGTACTGTTACCATCCTCTTTGGATAGTGAGAAATGAAGCCCTGGGCAGGAAAGACATTCACAGGAAATCTGCACAGACCCAGAAATTAAAATGAGACCTCCAAAGCCTCCCAAATATCCAATCTGTGAGGCTTTCCCCTCCCTCTCCTGGCAAAGGTCCTCAGTAAAAGGAACTTTCCTGGTTGTATTCAAAATGTACTAAAAGGGTCCTGTCCATTTGTACTCAGCCTGGGACAGTGCCTGTCACCTTCAATCCTCTCTCTGCACATCAGCCTGGGCTCCTGCTTCAGTCCTTTCTTTTTCCAGCCAACTTTTCTAACATTCTTCCAAATTAAAACATATTTCCCCCACTTCTTATACCCTACCACCAACCATCCCATCAGAATGTTCACCCCTCAATACATTTTTAATATTTTCTGTCTCCTGCAGCACACTCTGTGCATCTTCCCAATTCTAAAATTTCCTTTGCACCTCTCTGACCCATCATAAAAGGAAGCTAACCCGTTCTGTTTGTATTTTTGTGCAACTTGGCTTTGAGTCTGGCTTCCAGGCTCACCAGCTGAAAGGCAGAGCTGCTCAGAGCTGTCAGCAGAACAAAGTCAAGCTGAGCTGTGCCATGATTTATGCAGGAAGGGCCAGGGCTGTCAGTTCCACTGGCCTGACACTGGGGCACAGCTCTCACTGCTGAAAATCCAGATTCACCACATGACAAATCCAGCCCCGGCCCCAAAATGACAGAATGCAATATGCAATTCAAAAAAAAAACCACATTTTCAGTAGCACAACAGCAGGATAAATAAATTGGGAGACAATCTATATTAATATTGGAAGGCTGAAAGCAGACTGTTTATTTCTCCCATTTAGATTCATAACAGAGGCTAAAATATTTGGCTTAAACAGAGACACAATAAAGAAAAAAACTGCAGTTTGATTTATGATTTAAATAGAGACCACATGTATTCTAATATTACTATTTATTAGAATTTCCCACAACTGTGACAGAATCTAATACCTTCAAAACACCAAAATGCAGCTTGACAAAGCTCCCTCCATTTGATCCCAAGCAGGATTTATGTGGCTGAAGTTGGACTTAGATTATTAAATGATTGTTTTGCCAGCAATTCCCCAGCACTACCTCAGTCATCTGATGAAAATCAGTATTTAAATATTGTGGTGGTCCATCCAGCTCCTGTAATTGCTGCTCAATCACCTCACTCAGGGAGGGAAACTCAGAGTCCTGCTCAGCTGCCAAGGTGAGATACACTAAATGTAGAGTTTGAATCCTAATTTTGAGTTTGAATCCTAATTTTGAGTTTGAATCCTAATTTTGAGTTTGAATCCTAATCTTGCTTGGGGACTCCAAATCTTGCTGCAGCAGCTTCGTGCTGACACCCTCAGAACTTATCCTAGGAGATGCTTAACTTTTAGCTCTAGTGGGGCTAATTCCCACACGATACAGGTCATAATGCTTAGAAATTATTTTTGGCACGCTCTTAAGTTTACAAGCAAGATATCTATAGCAGCTGCTTGAAGAAATGCCCAAATCAGCTTAATAGAAACTGACCTTAATTCAAGGGGAAGGATGGGCATTAATCTGTTTGAAGAAATACAGGGAAGGTTCTTTAGCATAGGAAGTTTCCTTAACATGATCTGTCCTGCAGCTTCCTTTTCTCAGTTCACAAGGGAAATAAGAAGTCATGCACACAAGAATCACAGAAGAAACCATTTCTATATTAGAATTATTTCTATATTTCTAATTAAGAAGCAAAGTTGCATGGCTGGTTTAAAAATTTTCTGAATGAAGAGGAACAAAAATTTCCCCATCACCTCTGCTCTTCCCTATCAAGGGATCATGTCCATGATCTCTGTGAGCATTTTCCTTCCAGCCACTTGTTCCATTCCTGCCCTGTGCTGGAACACACAGCCCCTGATATCAGACTGTAATTTTAAAATGAGAATTCACTGTGCAAAAAAAGGGCATTTAATTGCTTCCTTCCTTGGAGGTGCCTCTGCTAGGATGGATAGAACCTGCCATGAGCATTGTGAGGCAGGACATCCACTGGAAAATGTCCAAAGACAGCTTTTCTGCAAAGGCAACCACACCCCTTTGCAGAATGCAAGAAGGGAATCATCAGTAAATGTTATTTATTCCTCCTGTCCTGACAAAGATGGAATGTGCAGCAGCCAGCAATACTGTGGGTATCGTTACACACACAAATTTCAGCACCTGTAAATGTGCACAATAGTCTGGTATCCTGTCCAAGTCACAAACCTGGATCTTACACAGTGTGTGGTGGGTTTGCTTCCTATTTTTTTTTTAATTAGTGATGTGGAGATTAGAAATAAAAACCAAGGAAGAAGTGTTTTTCTGCAAATAGTAAGTATGCATTTCTTGTAATGTTGGCTGAAGATTCTGCTTTCATAAGAGTAATTCACTTTTAATCCATTTACTCCACATTCTGAATAACATCAGACCTAAAGGAAGGCTCTCAGTCACTGACATACAGACAACACCATGAAGTTGGCTTGAGAAATTCAGGATTTTCTCTCATTTTATCCCTAATCTCCCTTTTTTAGGGATTTCTGAACTACACTGGCGCCAGTGCACACCATCCCAAACTGTTCTGCTAACCAAACTAAAAGCAAAACTCCAAAGCAAGTAAGTATCTCTGAGACAGAGTGACAGGAATTTTTTTTCCCCTAGTAGAAGATGAAGTGGGTAACAGTTGCTTGGGGTTTTTTTATGGACATGTTCAGTGACATGTTTATGAAAATTAGATATTAAAAGCTCAGCACCTAATTCCTCACCCTAAATAAATTCTCGCAATTCTCAAGGAGAGTCATGGAATGTTCTGCTTCCTTGAAAAACAGCCCACTACTAAGTCAGGGTTTTTTTAGGAATATGTATAAATTTTATTTGATCATTTTTCAGGATGTGACTACAGGATGCTTCCTCCTTTTCCACAGCTCCAAACAGCTGATAGCAATCCTTCAGAGTTTCAGATGAAGCCGAAGGAATTTTGTGCAAGCTGATACTTCCTTTTACATATACCTGAACTCTGAAAATAAAACCTACTCTTCTATTTATTTACTCCTTCTCTGAAATAAGCACCAGGCCATGAATCTGCAAGCAAATGGTCAATTATTATTTCTCAGCTAATGTAGAAAGTCCTCAGCATCTCATTTTATTGCAAATTATAATGATCTGGACAGGGCAAGTGCCTACAGTCATTACTCAGCCTGATCAAAGAAACCAAGCCTGGGTGCACATGGATGACAACACTCTCCAGTTCATTCCTTCCTTGGAACCCATTAACCTCTTCCTTTTCAGAGCTCCAACTCTTTTATTTTGTTTTTTTTTTTAATCTAGATCCAAGGTTCTTTTATTATCAGTCTGTGACATGCTGCTCTAGTAATGTACTCTCCACACAGCCTGTAGTTAGAGAGCTCACAAATTAAACAGCAATCTTGTATAGTGGGGATAAAATAGCACTATGGAAAATGAGGAGGTCACCAGTGATGGAAATACAATTCAACAAGATACCTGCCCACTGTAATTGGAACAAAAGGAACAAAAAACCCATCAACTCCTATAGAGAACCAAAAGCAGTATTTTACTGCCTTTGTAACACTTCAGGAACAGCTGTGGCTGCCCTTGGATCCCTGGAAATGCCCAAGGCCAGGCTGAACACTGGGGCTGGGGGCACCCTGGGACAGTGGGAGGTGTCCCTGCCATGGCAAGAGGTCTGGAACAAGGTGGTCTTTAAAGTCCTTTCCAAGCCAACATGTAATTTCAGGCATTGAAATTAGTGGTGCCTGAAATTTACTTTCCTGCATAATTTATTATGAATATTTAGCATCTCTGCATTGCTCCCTTTCCTTCACTCTTCACACAATACACACATTTTCATTTGCCCCTCCATCATTCCAAAACTAAAGGGAGAAGAGTCTCCCCAGAAGTATGCAAATAACAGCAGAGCTATGCTTATTTATTAATAAAAATTAAGCCATGGCAATGTGATCCAGCGAACACGATGCTTTAATAGAGGAGCCTTAGGCAGCAGCAGTGCATGAATAGAGAACCTTTCTTTTAGTCAAGCAATTTATAAAAGATTGCACAGCCCCTGTGGGAGCTCAGAGCAGCTCTCTGCAGTCAGGTCAGGGCAAGGAAATACAAATGCTTTTTGCACATGTCTGTAACACTCCTGCGAGTCCTAAAGTGGAGACTTCTGTTCATCTCTCCAAAACAAGATTAAAAATAAATAATGAAATGAAATTAACAATAACAACAAAAGAACCCCAAGCAGGACAGCAGCTGGGAACTGGTGATGTTGTTCCCTGATGTTCTCTGCTGCCCACCCAGTGTTTTCCTGCTGGCACTGAAGCCCCCAAGGGCTCGAGGCAGAGATTTCTGCTGCCCAGCCTCTCCTTTCCCTTGTGCCAGGAAATGCAGGTGAGCATCACCCACAGCTCACCCGGGCTCATGGCTTCTGCTTGCTCTGAATTTCCCTTTTTAACCCCTCTTCAGTGGGTTAGCACAGGAAACAGCACACGAGGAATTACTGAAATTGAAGAGCTTTGAGTTAAAACTGGGGGTGAGGCACTGAGCACTATGATCACAAAAAGTGAGAAATGTGCTCTGAGCTGCAGCAGACCCATTTTGTACAAGAGCTCAGCTCAGAGTGACACTGATTTTCTGCCCCTCACTGTGTCCAGCTGGGAGCACAGCAAGAGGACAGAACTTTTGTGAGCAGAGCTGTTCCCTGGCTCTGCAGGCTGCCCATGAGCACTGCCCTGCTTTATTGACAGTTTTATTATTATTATTTATTTATTCTATTATTATTATTATTATTTTATTGCTTTATTGACACCCAGAGGTGCAGTCCCACGGCCTCTGGGCAGAGACTGGCTGCTGCAAGGAGATTATTTGGAATTATGAGTGGCTACCTCCATTTATTTCAGAGGATTTAAGTCATGCCAGAGTGTTCTGCTGCACAAAGCCCTGGGAAGTTACAAGCTTGCATTTCAAAGGGATCCTTGCTTAAAATCCTCCCTTTACAGATTGACAACAGCTTAAATATTTGATTTTGCACTACTTAAAACTCTGTTGCTAATAGCAATATAATCACTAAAGCAGCTACCAACCACTGAATGTATGAAAAAACATGTATCTATTATAGCACATAGGCAAAAGTTACAGAATTGAAGTTGCTTAAAAATTTTACTGTCCCAAATGAAAAAAAAAAAAAGTATTTCATAAATTTTATTTTCAGGTTAACTGATTTTATAACCCAAATTATTTTTAAACAACGAGTCTGGAGAAAATAATAAAATAAAAATCAAGGCTTAATTTGATCATTTCTCCAAATTTCGTTTGACTTTGAGCATGCTAAAAAGGAAAGAACAAAGATGCAAATCCTGATACTATTTCTTTGTAAACCACAAACAAAAATATTTTGTATTAATAATTTAACTAAAATATTCTTCATCTACTCTAAAGCAAGAAACACTAGGATGCCTTTTTTTTTAGTGGTACTTTTGGCAATTAAAATTACACTCCCCCAAAGCCTTAACGATTCCTTTGTTTCTCCTAAGCAGGTGAAATTCCCATAAGGAAAAGAGTTACCACCAAAATTCGGGATGATCTGTCTCATATTCCAGAGACACTGATAAATTTTTTTCATTAAAAAGAATTCACCACTTTGTACACGCAGTACAAACAGAAACTGCATTTCACATATCAGTTTTTGATCACAGTTTATGCACAGCCTTTGCCTATTGCAACAAATCCATGCTAGAAAGGAATGAAAAAGCCTTGCAGGGTGGAAACTTGATTTAAATAATGCAACCCACGTGCTCAGACCTTTAGCTACCCTAAAACCTTTTGGTCCTTTGGTCTGTTTGGGAATACAAAAGTTGTTTTTGTAAACACAAGGTCAAGTGAGAGTAGAGAGCTTCAAATTCAAATAATGTACACAGAAACAGCAATATCATATCAGGGTACCTCAGAAATGGCAAGATAAAGAACCCCCACACCTTTGTGACTGAACCACAATGCCTGACAAACACAACCCCAGTCTTGTTAAGGAAAAAAAATGACTACAGAGATAATAAGCAAGATAAATGAGCTTTAAGATATGCCAGACTATGTATTATACTGCCAATCGTACTCAAGTGTGGTGATAGCACCTCCTTGTCCCTGATTTCCAGCCTCAGGTTTGCCACCCCTGTCCCCTCTGCTGCCTCCTGTGTGCCACCACCAGTGACAATTCTCAGGGTAACCAGGGACAGGAGAAGCAGCCTGGAACAGGGATGTACAAAAAAAAAAAAGAAATTTTCTAAAGCATTCCAGGACCCAGCTGCACCAAGAGAAACTTCCTCTCCTCAGTCCCACACAAACCCACACTTGCTGTCACCTACTGAGTCAGTCACCAAGAAATAAATGAGTATTGGTGCACTAATAAACGAGTATTGGTGCATTCATTCTTTACAGAAGCAGCATCTTTAAGTTAGTGATTCCAGAGCCACCTTCAGCTCATAAATAAATTCTCTAAAGAATCTCCAGCAGCTGAAAACTCAAGCCCCTGTGAATGCCTGTGACCAGGAAGCCAACAGGTGTATAAAGAAACTGCACAGATTTACCTCCACCCCACAGCTCCTAATTATTGTGAAAATAAAAAAAAAGGAAATTTGTGTGCAGCATTTCTTTTTAAAGGTCCTGAAGGTGTTTAGCACCTTAAAATTCCCTGCCAGATTGTTCTAATGACAGCAGGTCTCTCCCTTCATGAAAGCACACTGGGATTGCAGCAGGGCAAAGAAAAGTAAGGAGTTAACACATTAAAAAAAAAAATCAACATTCAGAAAGGGTGAAGAATTCTGAAATGCTGTAATAATTTAATGAGCTCACCAAAGCATATATAGCATGTACAAAACCACAGATTTAAGTTTGTTCTCTTGGATATTCTCCTCTCCTGCTATCTGATGTTATACTAGCATGTCCCTCCACCAAATTTACTGTTTCTAATGGAAACAGATTTCACTTTATGAATATATTTCTGGAATCAGAAAAATGTAAAACATCAAAGATGCATCATGTCACTAACCTGTCTGTCAAGAGAGGATGCAGGAATTCTTATTAGAGTGCATTGGCCTGTTTAGCTCAGTTTTAATGAGATGAGGCTTTCATCACTTCCCTTTTGGAATCAGTTTCATTATTTGCTGAAATTCAGTCTTAAGATATTTTTGATCCTAAAATACAACATTAAGTCATCCTTTTTTCACTTTTTTTTTTTTCCTCCTTGCTGCTTTCAGGATTTACATTTCACATTACTGCAAGCAATCCCTGTCCCTCCCTGGTGTTTGCACCACTCCAGCACTTGGCTCTGCTTTTCCACTGGACTTGGAGCAAACATCTCAAGTACCACAAGTACCTCTGGAAAAGTTCAGACTCAAGTTGTTAAGTACCCATCTCACTTGGATATAGCTCCCTTTTATAGTGTTTTATCACTCTAGCCAGTCAAGAAATCAGATTAATGCAGTCATTTGGTAAAGTATGGCAATTTTAAGACTAATATTGCAGCATTTACCTTGAAGAGATTTTTGATAATGAAAACTTGTGTGCAATGATCTGCCATTTCCCAGCACTGCCTACTGCAAAATCTGCTGTCCTGCACAGCAGCAACTAAAGGCTGCAATCTTCAGCACAAAAATTTTATCTGAAGAGCAGCACATCCTCTGCTTCCTAGGCTCCACAGCAGCATTTCCAGGATTCATTTTGCATGCATTATCCAGAAAAGACTTTGCCATAACCTGGCTGCCCCTTTTTGCAAGGCTGACTTCAAACCCTGACTAATATAAAGAACTATTAATTTTATCAGGACATTCAGGACATTTAACAGTGCTTACTGAATGAACCTTGATTTTTTTTAAAAAAGTCATCATCTGCATGACATCCAGAAAAAAAAAAAAATCTTTAATTCTTTCATCAAAAGGAAAGTTTTTCTTAGAGAAAAAGGCTTTTTATTTCTGTGTATAGGAAAATCCAGCTGTGGGGAGACCTTGGTTCTCCCACATCCCAGAGAGCCTGGAACATTTCCAGTTAAATACCTCTGCCCTTCACGTGGATAACCTGTTGTACACTCCTTGGAGTACTGAGCTGCCCTTTTTTTGGAACTCTGAAAGCATCTCTCATGCTTTGGCAAGTATTACAATAAATTATAAGTGGCCTGAGAATTTTTTAATGTACATTTTTTGGCTGTCCCCATCCACATTAAGTAACTGCAGTCTATCATGTCCATTTCATAGCATCTGAGCACCGAGGACAAGTGAATAATTAACTTTAGCAAGAATAGCCAGATTTATGTGAGGAAAAATTTAACTCCTAGAAAGCTCAGCAACTCGAGATGGATTTCTCTCTTCATGCAACACTAATCTCAGTTCATATTTCCCTTGTACTTAAGACAAATTGGTGAAAACGGACATGATTTAATTAAAATCTGAAGCCTTCACAGTGCTTGTCTCCTAAATGAAACCTGTAATGAAAATGAAAAAGACTATTCCTAAAAATTGCAAGCATCAGATTTTTTTTCTTTTTTTTTTCTTTTTTTTTTAAACATTAATAAATAACTTATGAATAGAGTCTTCCTGGTAGCAATGGAGGTAGAGAAGAATCAAAACTTTCAGACTTCTGCTCACCAAGACAGGAGAGATTTCAGCAGAGCATTGCTCCATTCCTCCCCCAAACCCACCCCCTGTAAAAGCACTACAGGAAGGGTCACAGTCATTCCAGGATTCCTCAACACCTGCCCCAAAAAAAAGGTAAAAAAGGAACAGAGCTGCATGGGGTGTGCTGCTTCCAGCATTTTAATGGAACAAATGAGCAGTATCCCAACAAGGGGATTTGTCCCTGTGAAAATTCAGGTTGAAAATTCAGGTTGGAATGTTTATTTTCCTGCCTGTCTCCTTCCCTGAGGGATGCTCAATAAAAATCACATGGCTGAAAATACTTTTCCCCCACGTTGACCATTGTTGCATTTCAGATGTGAATTTAAATTTCTTTTAGCACACAGATACAAGCAGGTGATTTCTGGCGTGCTGTTTTCTTTTAACGTTCATACAGACATAAAACCAAGTACCTCAGGGCATGGCTTTTGAGCAGCACATTTTTTAATTTTCTCCTTTGGTATGGATTCACTCTTTGACTTTGTAAAACATCAGTTAAAAAGTGCATCAGTTGAAAAGGTCCCTGGACCTGTGCAGCTCTGATCACTTTTACACAGAGGAAAACACCTCCCCTTGCCAACACCAGCACTCCCAGCTTCACAGCCACGTGAAACACTGCTCCTGCAGGGAAAGGGGCTTACTTAAAGCATAAACTTGAAATAAAGAGAAAAAGAACCCCCAGCATTGCAAGCTTTTTAGCATAAATTACCATCTACAATAAGAATGCTCCACAAAAATCTCATTTTATTAAAAGTCTCCCAGCATTTGCAACTTCCACCTAAAATCTGTTCTTTATGTGGAATTTCTTTCTCCTTACTTGTCAAAGCAGTGAGAGCCTCAAATAAAGTTCAAACCAGACAGGCAGTCTTGCTCAAGGTAACTGAACTATTTGATTCTTCACACACCTTTACATAAAGTATTTTATTAAATACTTCAACACAGTTGTGTGGTTGCTAAAAAGCTTGTATGGGCTCACCTGCCTTTCCCCCTCTTTGTTTTCCATTGAGGGCTATTAAATAAAAATGCAAAACCTCAAACTCAGTAAATCCTGAAGCCTAAAGTTTCTGAAATTAAGAGGTGTTATGGAGAAATATTCTGCAGTGCATTTCATCCTTCCATTCCTCCTTGCCATCCACAGCACGCTGCACCAGACACAGGTTTGTTCTGATCCAATAAATACACACAGTCTTATGTTATTTTAAGTTTTGTTTCCAGAGGAAATGCCAATTAAGCAATGACATTCTCCATCTGCCTGCCTGCCAGTACTTCATGTCCCAATACAATTTTGGAATCAGTAAATTAATTTTGACAAAGTTTTCAGAGATTATTTAATTCCAGCAGGCTCTGTGAGGTTTGGCTGCTGGTTAAAACGAGTCCCAGGTCCATTGGAGCAGGAAAAACACACAGAGTGTGCAGCAGCAGCCTGCCCACCCTGCATGATTTCTTTTTAAGATATCTGTATCCACTTCTAGCAGCCCAACTAAAGAGCTGTTTCAGAGTTCCTAAGGCATTTGTTATTAAAACCAAGAAAACAAAGTTATTTGCCTTTTTTTTTCCCCCAGCTAGCAGCCTTACAAAACAGAAATGAAACAAAAATCATTACGACAGAAAGTGACACTTTCAACAGCATCTTGATTCAAAGTGTGTGAAAGAGCCCATTGCTTAAATCTGAATCACCATTAATAATGAAGTAAAACTATTTTATCTAAAAGAAAACAAAAATCTTCCCCCTGTTTTTGGTACTGATGTATATTATGAAGGAGAAAGCCAAAGGAATAAACTGTTCTTTATTTAATGATGATGCTGTACTTTATATGCACAAGCAGACTTCTGGTTTTTTCAACCTTCCAATAACAGAGAAAACATGTATTATTGATTAGTTGTCCTCTTTTGAATTAAAAATAAGTGTTGAGATTGTCCACACAGTTACTGTGAATTTAAAGCTTTATCAAGCAATTGTAAATACAAATCTGAAAAGCAAGATCCTTATTAGAATTACATTTTCATAGTTAAAAAAACCAACATAACTGAACAAGATAAACACGAAAGCAACTGGCAGAAATAGGTGGACAGCAAGTGCCTGAGCTTCTGGAGATAAATTGGTGGGTTTCACACACAGGTAAGGAGAAGGAGTTACACACATGAAAAGGATTTCAGAGAGCACAGGCACGAGTTCCACAGCCTCCCAAAACTGCAAAATATCAACCTGTGCTTCTCAGCAGAAGATTTTCCAACTCTCCTCTATTTCAAAGTGGATTTCTCTTAGGAGGGGCATTCCCTGCTGTCACATCTGCCAGCCCTGCTCTCTCTGCAGCTGATTAAGGACACTCAGCTCAGGGTCTCCATGTGACACCACCAGTGCTTGACCTTAATCCCTGCCAAGGGCTCTCCACTCTGGGGCCATTCCCTTGCTGAATGCAGCTTGATTAGCACCAAATATACTTTTTTTTTTCCAACAGAGTTACAAAATGCTTTTTGCTTCCCCCCTCCCTTCACCTCTTGTAATTGATATTTGATATAAGATTCGTGTTAATCACAGAAGCATTGGGGTTTGTATAAACCAGAAGACTAAGCTCTGAAGTGAAGCAGGGACACTGGATAAAGGAAAAATATGATTAAATCATTCTGTTTTAAATCCCCTTGTTATGAATATTATGTTCTCCAAATAAATTGTATCTACTACCAGCTTGCAAAATCAGACTTCCCAATAGCCCTTGCTGCCTTTGTCTGATCAATGCTGCCAATCTCAAGGAGCAGACTCCCAGAACTTCTCTGCTGGTTATCTACAAAGGCCAGATGGTTATCTGTGAGTGATTATCACTGGAGACTTTGTGAATTTGTGTCAGGATGTTTATTGGAGCACCACTGCTTACCTGGCAAAATGATGACAGCTAAAAACCCAAAAATTACTGATTACAGTGAGAAACCAAAGTACAAGAAGAGGCTGCAAACCAAGGTTGGACGGAGCGTGGAGTGGGCAGTGACCCCTCACGTTCCCCAGCGCTGCTTGATCCGTCCACATCAAATAAAACAATCTAAATTTTGTTAAATATCCAGGCCTTTGTTTCTCATTTATAACACCTCTCCTCCATCTCCACCTGCCCCAGCCATTGCTCTCTCCATGCTTCCCTTCCCACCTCTGGAATTCCTCTCCTTTCTAAGGAGCTCTCCCCACTCCAACCCCACAAATTCCCCCACTCCACCCTTTCTCCCTCTCACCTGAAGATTCCCCTCTGCCTTCATTAACACCTTCCAAGCCTCTCCTCGCTCCTCTGCCCACAAATTAAAGCCTTTTTTCAGTATCTCTCCCATTCTTCTCTCTCCACTGAGAAACGAACACATTTGAACAAATCAAGAATGCATGAAAAATTCATTCATGTATTTGTACAAGTCTTTTAAGACACAATTATGAATCCTTGATTCGCCATACTTTAGAAACTGTCCAATTAATAGCAGAAATCCTAATTTGTATAAAGCAAATTGACCTACTGTACTGTTCAAGATGGTATCTTTATTTAGAATGAGTTTAGAGAGGAATCCAGAAGGATGTTTAAAAAATAGACAATATACCATTGGGAGATGTTTTATTCATAGAGACATTGTGAGAAAAGGATTGAAAACACTGAAGATGACTTAATTACAATCTTGAAATTAATGAAACAATTATGCCTATTTCTCTAGGCAGTGTATGAACTTTTAACATAGGCTGCATCAGTACCAGGCTACAGATTTTGGGAAAAGAATTAGAAGTAACAAGATTTCAGATCTGGTTTGCTTTCCCCCCACATATTTATCTGGTTTGTTTGTATAAAACAGTAGGAAAAAAAAAATACACCATTTTTTTCTGAGAATTCCCTGCAATTCTGGAACAGGCTGTGCTGCTCGACCTTTAGGCAGCACTACAGAAATTCCACAGAGCACCAACAGTGGAAATGCATTTTCCACATGAAAAGAAGGACTGGAAAATGAGGGGCAACCTTTTCCCCACCCCAGAGAGGGTGTGCAGGGAAGAACAAACCCCTGCATCCATCCTTGCCTTCCTGTGAGCCACAAACATGAGCAGAGGATGGAGCAGCACTGCCCTGGCTGGAATTATTCCTGGAGGAATAATTTGATAGAAAGGATTGGCCAGAGCTCAAGCACTTCATTGAGGGTGGGCAAAGGCTGGAGGGGAAAAAAAGGCAATATGTATGACTAAAAAAATAATAATATATATGGTCCAAAAAAAAAATAATTATATATATATGGGTTATTTATCCTTTGTTCATTTTCTACTTATTTACTGCTGAATGCTGCACTGATGAAAATGAACCAGTGACTTAAATTAAATCAAAGTTGTGTTTTTTTCCCCAGTCAGAGTATGGCCAGAGCTGTGGAGCCCAGTGAACATCCAGGGGCTGCTCCTGGAACAGGAGTGCAAGGGAAGTTAACACAGCTCTTGGGTTCTGTCTGAGCTGTGTTGGACTGGTAAAAAAACTAAACAAAACAAAACCCTATTTTGGACTGTTAAGCAACAGCAATTGTCTGAAGACCACTGCCTCACGTGTTTTAACATTTGTATAACTGTGGTGTTAAATCTGTTATTATAAATATATTTCTGTAACTGTTTGTTGAACAATAAATAATTATTCTGTGCAGAATAAACCACGATCCCAGTACAGTAATGCAGTGTAAAGGAGCACAGAATAAGGAGCTCTGGTTAATTACTGCTCTAACAGCCTCTCTGGCAAAACCCCATCATGACTCTGCTTCTGTTCTTGGTCAAGGAAAGGAAGAGAAAGAAAAGGGGAAAAACAATAAAGCATCTGTTCAAAATGTCAGCATTTGAGCCTGGTACGTGTTATGGAAATGCAGAATGATTTTTTTTCTTCACCAAGGTCTCAAAGAGTTTATACAAAAAGCAGAGAATGCAAGGAGCTGTTTGTTTACTGACTTCTGCTGCATACTGGACATTTGGGATGTCTTTATTATAGTTTTGGCCTAAGCTAACTGACCTGGAACAACTAATTAATTATTCCATGCCTTAGTTTGCCCATCTAAAAAAAATATATTATCACCTGGGGAGCCTTGGGAGGTGACTTTGATATTTTTTAATAGAAGTGCAAATTCATATCGCAGGTTTACAAATTGCAATGCATTTCAAACAACTGGAATTTAAATAAGTGTCCTTTGATCGTCCAGAGACAATTCTGGAGGTGCTCAAATCCTGTCCTTAAAACTAGATTTTCATATTTAAAGAATATCATTTGAGCAACCATTCCCATTATAATGTGAAGTGTCTTCTGTCTTTATTATTTGTAAACAAGCAATTTCTTTATTAAAGGGAAAAATCACTCTCCTGCTGCTTGAGGCGTGTGCTAACATTGTAGATGAGTTTTGTTTCTCTTTTATTCACGTTAGGATTTATAACTGAGCAAGACACAGCTTCACATTTTTTAAAAAAACCTCATGGTATCGTATAGGAAACGATTTCAGCAATTCTCAAGATGATTCCTCACTTATTACTTTGCAGAGGGAAAACAAACAAGAACCACAATATACCAGCTGGGCTAAAATCTCTTCAGCTTTTAGTCTGACCCAGATGCAATTTCTTTTTAAATGGGGTGGAAAAAACCCACACGATTCATGGAGTTACCTAAGTATTAGAAACATAAGTAAATAAAATGTTTCAGCTATCAGATTTGTGCCTCAGATGTGTTTTCCAAATTGATATGCCTTAAAACGATGTTTGAAATAGCAACATACACCTGGCATACTGGAAAAAAAATCCTTTTGAACAGAGGTAATGAAATGGAAATAAAATGTAAGGTCAGCACAGTGTTTTGTACTGAATCACTTCCATGGCCAAGGATATTGAGATGGTTTGAGGTGTCCTGGTCCTCAAAGCAACTCTGATCCTTTGTAATTAGTGCAGGAAGTCCCTTTTCCCAAGAGGAAAGAAAAGGTGCAAAATCAAGGGAAGTAATAGTCACTGTCTCTTATTATTCTCATTTAAAAATCTGCTTTAACTGCAATGAAATAATTTAGTGATCTCAGCTGTCCTTGGGCAGAAAAGGAGAGGGCACACTGCATTTCCCAGAGCCAGCAAATTGCTGCTTTTACTGAAATCTGCACTGAAAGGTGCTGGGCACTGTGCTGTGTGCCCATGGGTTCTGATTTACACCTGGCACACACCAGAACCCGGCCAGGCAGACCTGCAGAACAATTCAATATTCATGAAATATTCAGGACAGGTCTCATGCAGCCCTGACATCGCTTCTGTGTTACCAACCCTGGCCCCATCTCATTTCTCTCACTCACCCAACCCCACCAGGACAAAACACACAGGTGAGAGAAGCTAAAAATGAATGGATCCATCTCCATTTTAAAGTTCCTGTCCTTTTTACAAGGTGTCATCATCCCATCACCTTCATGCCCTGCACGAAGGAATTCTGCTCCAGGAATTCTCAATAAACACAGAGTGAAAGGCAGGGAGGGCTCCAAGCCCCGTGTAGGAGATGAGGCAGCACTGCCACTGCTGCTGCTGAAGGCACAGCCCCACAGGGATGAGTGGCAGGAAAATGAGACCTCTTAGAACCAGCGAGGAAAGTTTTGTCTCTTTTGGCATGTGATCATTTTCACTAAAAATATGTTTTTCAAAAGCAATGTCATCTTTCATGTTTAATGATATTGCTCCAAACTCAGAGCAGGGGAGCATTGCAGAGAGGGTTGGGTTTTGCACAAGAACCAGGAGAATTTAATAGAAGTTAATACCATTTTAAAGCACTTTTGGAGCAAAGTTTCATTGGAGAGCTAATTACAGAGAGCTGAGAATGCCTCCAGTTCAAAAGTGACTTAATCCCTCGTGGAGGAGCTGTGGGTGCTGGCTTTCTTACCTTCTTCCTAAAGTGCAAGCCGTTAAAAATGCTAATTGTCTGAATTCACAAAATTCCCTCTTCAAAGAGAAATAACACTGTTTTGAAAGGCAGCTTTTGAGTGCGATTTTGATTCTAAAGCAGCCTATTTAGAGAAAATGGGATCCGTAAATGTCACCACCACCTGTAGTCTGCTTGATAATGTGCCTGCTTTCTGACAACAGCATTGATAAGCCACAGGCACACTAGAACAAACATCTCGTACTTTATCTGCTAGATAAAACTTGAAGGGGCTGGCTGCTGGTTACCAGGAAACTTTCTGTTCCTAATTTGTTTCAACAGAAATCTGCAAATACAAGTTTAAGCATCAAACAATGGCAAGTAAAATTTGGTGCATTAGCATTTCCCCTGAAGAAGGCAGGGAGGTTATGAGCCTCCTTGGGTTTGGTGACAGTCCCCGTACAACAGTGACAAAAACACGGAATTTAGAGGCAAACTGTCTTTGGAGTCTGTTGTGACCACGAGAAAAATCTGCGTGGCACAGTAAATGAGAAATAAGCATTCTGACAATGCAAAACCCAAACTCCTGCCTCCTACTTCTAGAAAAGACACGACAGGAAAAGCCTGCAGGCAGGCAGAACACCTTGACAGGTTATGAAATAAAAGCACTGAGATAGTATTTTACATGAAACTACTGGATATAAGTTATGGTTATTCCAATTATGAAGAATGAAATGTTGGTATTGTGATAAGCACAGCTAAAAAGAACAAAGGAGGAACAGCTATAGCTAGCAAATTTTTTTGTCTGCTGGAAGTTTCCTGGGGAAATTTTTAATAATGGATGTCATTTTCCTACAGGAGTCTTTGTCAATATGTTATGAGGGCACAAAATGGTACCTTAGATCCAAGAAGTAACTAAATACTTTTTTAAAAGCACCCATAAAGTTGTAAAAACTCTTGCATTCATTTTTGAAACAAGTGGTGATCTTAACAGAAAGGCATTAAAATGTGATATTCTAACCTATGAACCTATGAACCTTCTTTTTGTATTATTTGTTTCTTATTTTGATTGCCAGGTTATTTGTAAGCAAAGAAAAAGACAAAGGAGAATGAGAAAGGAAATTTGAAGTCAAGCAGCATCACAGTCCTCTATGAAATACTCATTGGTGCTTGAACAGGACAATTCCAATCTTGTTTTGCATTAAAATCTTGTGAAGGGAAGAAAAAAGGGAAAAGAAAACACACAGGCCATGGGAGTTGAGATCATGTCCCATTTAGATCCAGATGTCACTGACAACGGCCAGGACAGAGCACAGAACCCACCCGGGGTCTCTCCCCATCCCAGTCTGGGAAATCACCCCAAAGCTGCTTCGTTTCAGTTTCCCCCACCCCTCCTCTACACAAGTCAATACATCTCAGCCAGGCAAAGCCTGATCATCCAGGGAGAGATCTTTCCTTCAGACTCCTCAATTCCTCTGTGGCTGCAGGAGCTGAGAGGGAGATCTAACATCCAATTTAACAGCTCCCCACACCAGTTCAAGATCGGTTCCCACAGTATGTTAAATGTACTGTCCAATTCAACTTCAAATAAAATCAAGGCAAAGGGCTTCAAAACCACTTCAGGCAGATTATTGCAAAGTCTAATACATTTTATTGGTTCTAAGTAAAAGGCTTTCTTTCATTAGCTTAATTTAATTCCCTCAGTGAGTTGCTATTCTTTTGAAACTACCAAAATACTCACAATTACTCCATGGTGGTTATAAAAGAGCCTTTGAATATGTACTGATATTTCCTTCCAGTTAGCCAGCCTCTTAAAAATCCAGGCCAAACTCCGTGGTACTGTAAATCAACACTGCCAAATTGAAATTAATGACAGCAAACATGAACCTGGCCCACTGCAAGAACCCAGGAGGAGGTGGGATGGAAAACATGGACTAAACAGAAACACAAGCACTGAGCCTGTCCTGCTCATTCTGCTGCCAAAGGACAACAAGAGATGGAAATTCAGCTCCATATGAAAAAAATCACCTGGGGAATATTTCCCCGTTTCCTTGGGTCACTCACATTTGTATATGAATTTTTTTCCCCCCTTTCTCCATACAATTAAAGTGGTGGCTGCCTAAGGTCCAGACAAATACTCCTTTAAAGGTAAAATACTGCTGAACTTTAGACAGGGCATCTGTAACCTGCTTTCACTAATCTCAGGGATGAAAACCAGAAGAAATAATTTCTTCACACATTTATTTTATCTTCTCTTTCAATTAGCAGAGGTGCCAACACTCTGCATGCACCAACTGAGCTCCCTTTTACCTTTTTTCTTTTTACTTAATAAAAGAGTTGTAAGATTCTCTGGAGCCTTGAAACATGCATGAAATGACACACTACTTGGACATGAGTGAAATTGTCTTCATTTGGTTGTGGAGGTTTTTTCCCCCCCTAAATAATTCTTTGATGAGTTTTGTTGTTTTTTTTTTTTTAATAATCATCACATATACTCATTAACAGTATTGATTTAACCACAAATTAACCCAAACTCCTATTAAACAGCTACTGAGCAGGCAGAGTAGAGGCAATAGAAACAAAGTCTTCCCCTGACCAAAGCTGCCCTATTTATAGGGCTTAATAGGTGCCAAAAATCCTCATCTTTTATAGACACAGTAGAAAAATTCAACCTGTATCATTTGCTTTGAGACTACTATAAAGGACATAAAACAGCAGCTGAAAAAATGGGAATCCTTGATTTTGATAAAGGAAATGAAGACATTTGCCTGGAGTGTTACACAGTCTGACAGCAGCTTCACAGACACATATTTCAGCTAATCTAGAATTGAAATTGTGTTAATGCAGTGCAACTTGAACCCCACTGAAATAATTACTCTGTTGAATTCCACAGAAATTCCAGAATCATGCTAAGACTGATACTTTTTCTTTCCTGAAGTTTCCCACATAATTCCTGTGTAGAATCCCTGAATAAAACTGGACAAGGTTGTTTATAGTTGTTATTTCCTTTGGTAACCTAATCTTCCATGGCAATGGTTGCTTCACCTTCTAACTTGGATTTTGCCTAATATCAAATCTCTTCCCTCTTTCTGACATTCCCTCTTTGATGAAAGCCAAAGAGCAAAAAAAGGGAAATAACTTCTCAATCTTCCTCAGCTGAAAGGTCCTGCCAGGACATGGATGAGCAAAGATTGCCTTCCTCAGCATGAAGAGCAGACAGAGATTTCCAGTCTGGCTCAGAACTGAGGCTGTGACATTGCCTCAGCTGCCAGTGGCTCAGTCTCATCCTCATCTCAGTTTTTGGGTTTGGACACCATTTTCCATGGTTTTGACACCCAAATGTGTTGGTGTTTGCAAAATCACATAATTGAGTTTATGGATTGAGGAATCCATAAACCACTGACTGCCTTGCACATGAATCATCGTATGAAGACTGGAGAAAAAGTTTCTTTCAAAGCTCATTTCTTCTGGTGTCACCTGCAGAAAGTTGTTTTGTTCTCCATGCAGAAAGTTCATTCAAAAAACAAGCTGCTGCCTAAGAAAATCTGTAACTAATGAAAAAAATCCTTAAACACACCTGGTCAAACTAAAATCTACCTTTGGTGGTAAATTCACAAAGACAGTGCAAAATAGATCTGACTTCTCTCACTGAAGAACATTCCCAGAGTGACATGCATGACAGCATGACCAACTTCTCTTTAAATTGTGAGAGTCAAACAAGAAAGATCACATTCAGTAGTTACAAGCATTTTTCCACTTAGTCATATATTTATATGACACTTGGGATGGAAACCAGGCCTCTCAACATTCCAGATAAGAATATCTCATGAGAATGAATGTATTTTCAGCTTCCATCTGTGATGTCATTACAGCTCCAATCTGTTCAGAAGCAGAAAGTCAGGCCCAAGTGGAAGTGCCTCAATCTGATTTTCATACACCTTGGCAGCAGTCACCCAGATTTCTAATTTAATGAAGCTTTGGGTCAGCTCTAAATGCTGCATTCTCTAATTGTCAGGCTCGTTGCCTGCAGGATGAACCACGAGCCAGGTTTCAAATATTTGCTGCTTTAAGTTCTTCGAAAAGGGGAGGGAGGTTTGCCTAAGTCCACTCTGCTTAGGAAAAAAATTAAATTGCACAAAGTCCCCAAAGGGCAGAGATAAAATTCCCAGCCCTGGTGCAGAAGATTCCAGTCCACACCGTGTCAGGCTCGGCCTGGCAAACTCTGTTCTGATTTCATTTTCCAGAGCTTTCAGGGCTCTTCACACCCACTTGTCCTGGGCTGTTCCTAACTTGAACAATTAAAGACGACGATGCTCGTTCAAGAGAAGATTTGGGCGAATTTTCATGCTTGAAAACTGTTCCCCTCCCTTCATTCTCTCCTGAAGCTTCAACTTCCTCCTCTACAACGTTTTGGATAAAATAAACTTTAGTGGATTTCTTATAGAAATGTCAAAGGAAAGGTTAAACTCTTCCTGTCTCCATCTGAATTATTTTTTTTCCTCCTTTCATACTTTTTCTGTGGTAGGAAATAAAGAAGCAGATCATTTGAAATAGTACTGGATGACAAATAAAGGAGTTTTATATTAACTCAGGGAAATCTGGAGTTAGATCATGTACAAAACCCCTAACAGTTGACACTAGAATTTTCTCCTTATCTATCTGATTTCTGACATTCAAGAACGTGGCCTTCAAAATTAATTTCCTTTTGAGCCCGATTTTTTTCTGTTNAATGAAGCTTTGGGTCAGCTCTAAATGCTGCATTCTCTAATTGTCAGGCTCGTTGCCTGCAGGATGAACCACGAGCCAGGTTTCAAATATTTGCTGCTTTAAGTTCTTCGAAAAGGGGAGGGAGGTTTGCCTAAGTCCACTCTGCTTAGGAAAAAAATTAAATTGCACAAAGTCCCCAAAGGGCAGAGATAAAATTCCCAGCCCTGGTGCAGAAGATTCCAGTCCACACCGTGTCAGGCTCGGCCTGGCAAACTCTGTTCTGATTTCATTTTCCAGAGCTTTCAGGGCTCTTCACACCCACTTGTCCTGGGCTGTTCCTAACTTGAACAATTAAAGACAACGATGCTCGTTCAAGAGAAGATTTGGGCGAATTTTCATGCTTGAAAACTGTTCCCCTCCCTTCATTCTCTCCTGAAGCTTCAATTTCCTCCTCTACAACGTTTTGGATAAAATAAACTTTAGTGGATTTCTTATAGAAATGTCAAAGGAAAGGTTAAACTCTTCCTGTCTCCATCTGAATTATTTTTTTTCCTCCTTTCATACTTTTTCTGTGGTAGGAAATAAAGAAGCAGATCATTTGAAATAGTACTGGATGACAAATAAAGGAGTTTTATATTAACTCAGGGAAATCTGGAGTTAGATCATGTACAAAACCCCTAACAGTTGACACTAGAATTTTCTCCTTATCTATCTGATTTCTGACATTCAAGAACGTGGCCTTCAAAATTAATTTCCTTTTGAGCCCGATTTTTTTCTGTTCCTTCTTGTTTAACAGTTATTAACTATCTCATAAGCACACACTGCACATCAAAGTAGAGTACCAGAACACAGACCTTTATTTTTCTCTATTTGTTCTATTCTGTATTTTCATCTCATCTGATGCATAGGCTGCCAGGTGATGTTTAAACAAAATTCTTTCAAGTTAATATTTTTTTTTCCGTATTTATTTTAAACCAGCACCTGTTATCTCTCTGCTGTACCTTCTGTGATTTCACAGCAGCTGACTGGAGTCAAATTTGGCATTCCTGAGCTTCTGAAGCAATACTCATCCTGCCTTGGTTCCATTTAATTGCTCCTCAAGAGTGAGGGAAGGAGTTGGAAAATTTAGGAAGGAGGGAATGGCATCTTTTGTGATGTTGCTGATTTCAGGCAGCTTTCTGTTGTGGTTTGGGTTTGTTTGTTTGATATGCTGAATCTAGATGACATAAACCAGGTTGTGATGAATTTCAGCAGCTCCCCATCATGAAACTGGGCAAATAATCACTGAGAGGGTGATTCTCTATTAATTACAGCAGCTCCCCATCATGAAACTGGGCAAATAATCACTGGTGGGTGATTCTCTATTAATTACAGCAGCTCCCCATCATGAAACCAGACAAATAATCACTGGTGGGTGATTCTCTATTAATTACAGCAGCTCCCCATCATGAAACCAGACAAATAATCACTGGTGGGTGATTCTCTACCTGCCCTGCTGAAGCAGAAGCACAGAACACTTCAGGGGTCAGTCAGTGCCTGTGACCACCCACTTCCATCACTTCTCAGGAGGATTTCAGTACTTCCAGTTCCTCTCTGGAATGCAACTCCAATAGCAAAACTAGAGGCAAACAAGAGGGATGAAAATGTAACCAGCCCAAACCACCTTCTGAGTTGCCTAAATTACCAAGAATTCAGATCCAAGCTCCTGATTTAGTGACACAGGCTATGACTAAAATACACATATTACGGTCAAAGGATTATGAAAATGAATCAGCCTAGTACCAAGCAGCTTTAAAAATTAGGATATCAAAGGGAGTTTAGCTCTAAGTGCCCATGGCAGCAAGGGGGGAGGGGGCAGTTTGCCTTTTGGGCTTTTGATTTTCCTATCAAGGAAATGATTTGCTCTATGCTGGATGAAAAAAGCAGGTACACGAGTTTGAACCAGGTGCCTGAACACATACTCTGCCACTCCTCAGCTCAGGAGATGCTCACTTCTCTCCTAAATTCACCCATCCAGGTATCCCAGTGCCTTTTTTGCCCAGGCTTTGCTCACAGGGATCCTGGCAGTCACACCTACAGGAGCAGGAGCTTTTTATTTGTACCCAAAAGGACAAACAATAACAACTCTCTTAATCTTCACACTTAAAACCTTGAGTATCTTCCATTAGAAATTTACAGCACACTCCATCACCTTAGCTTCTTTCCAAGCACAGTAAACCCACCACAGAACTGTTTTATTTTTATGAGCTGGATGAAAGTGAAGAACTGGGAAACATCACAAAGAAAGGACAGGTGAATTGAACCCCAAAGTTAGCAGCCATTAACACACAACACTTAGGCTTGAGAGAGGTGGCAGAAGGCACCGAGTCCTAACCCACTCCTGTCCTCTTTTCCTCTCTTTTATGCTTCACCCTTTGCCTTGAAGGCTTCCCAGCAGTCCTGCAAAGCTCAGCAGTTGAAAGCAGAACTCGAGGACTCCTTTGTGTCCCCAAGGAGCAGCGAGCTCCTGCAGGAGGTGCCTCGTGGTCCAGGGCACCTCCAGGGGTCCAGCCTCAGCCATTCTGGGATTTTGGGAGGGGAACCTTCTCCTTTGGAAAAGCTATGATGCACCCTTCATGCAAGTCAAGTTCTAAGCTGAATGTTCCACTCATAAAAAGCTGGTGCAGGCACTAAATCACTGAATTGCCACAAAATGAGAATGTCCACAGCCCTGAGGAGGGGTACAAAGCACACAGAGAACTTCACCCTCAGCAGTTTATCTGCTTTCCTCACCTATCAACTTGTCTACATCCAGCGCCACCAGGCCAACTAAGCCAGCTCTTGGCAAAATTATTTCCAAGGAATTACAAAAAGAACGAAAATAAGAGCCTTTCCATCTGCAACTACAAAAAAAACCCAACTTAATTTTAACTCTTGAAAATTAAAGAGGCAAACTGGCTCTTGATTACAGCAGCAGAAGGGCATCACACACAAACAGCTCCAGGAGCATTTCAGTGAGCCCTGACCCACTCCATGTCCTGCCCACTCCATTCCAAAACTCCTCTGGCCACCCCATTCTGTAAGGAAGAAGGAAGGGATCAGGCAGAGAAGCAGGACAGAAAAAAAAACAAAACACCTCAGTAGTTTTGTTGGGATGGGACTTAGCACCACAAACCCACAAGTTCTGAGAGAGAGCAAATTAGGAAGAAAGTTATTAAGGTTCTTTTTCTCCCCCCAGTTTCACATTTATTACCTGCACTGCAGTAATGCCCATGTCTATCAGTCAGACTAAAACCATGTTGGAGTAGCCACTGTTAAATATTTATGGGCACTACCCAAGGATTAAAAACACTTGAAAAAATTACAATAACTTACCTCATTCTCAGGTACAAGCTTTGAAAGCTGAATTTTAAACATAAAAGCACTTTCAGCTACTTGAATAACATCCAGAGAAGTGAAGAGCACCATAACCCAGATGGAAGATGTGTTGCTTGTCACTGGATTTTTTTTTTTTAATCCCTACAACTTTTCCTACCTCTCTCTAGGAAATAGAAGAGAAAGGTGCATGCTAAAGGGCTAAGAGACACTTCATCTTGCCTTCCCACTCATAATCTGAAGATGACTGTCAAAGGATTTTTAATTTCCTGTGCTAGGGAGATCAGGTTAATCTCCAGTGAGAGGTGTTAACAAAATCCTATAAGCAGAGCTAAGTTCCATGCACAGGAACCTAAACCCATTGGCATTCATCATTAGTAATTACTCCCATGCCCAAATAAACCTTTTTATATGACAATCATTACAAATATTAACTCCAAGTCTGAAGTGCATGTGTGGCTACTGAGTTAAGAGTGTTATGTATTTACAGATTGTTCTGGACAGGTAGCAAGACCTTTGCTTTTAGAAACTTCTCAGTTCTTCCAGCATCTAAACCCATCTGTAATATGCAAGAATTCTTGAGATGAAAGCCACTTGTAGCAGAACACCTAAAAATTATTAGCATGAAGATCAGTGATGAGATCCAGTGAAGGCTTTACACATCTCCCTACCTAGACAACACTCACTCTTGAATTTATTTACACTTGCACAGACTAAAGCAGCACCTCAGAGACTGCTGAACCCTCCAAATGTGCTTCTTGCAGCCATGAAGAGACAGATTTCAAAGCTGATAATACTACAGGAACTTTTAGCTCAGTATTTGCTAATAAAAGCATTTTCCAGCCTGTGTGTTACCTGCTTGTGATACTCCACTGCCTGAAAACATTCACCCTGGAGATGTTTGTCCATTTAGTTCTCTGTTTGAACACTTATTCAGAAGTATTCCCTTTGTCTTGATGTCTCAAGCAACAAGTTTACTATGAACAGTGTCCAAGTCCAAAGGAGTAACTGAACACATGAAAATCATGCACCATGTAGAGGTAATCACAGAATTAATGGATATTTTCTCCTGTCTTTAATGTATTCCAAATATTCCTCTTGAACAAAGCTCTTCAGAACCCTGAGTAGAAAGGTATCAGGGCCCACAAAGTCAACTTCCAACTCTCATTATTGTACTGTGTCTGACATGGATTAAAAGACATGTATCTGTTTCAGCATTCTAGGACTTTAGGAAAAAAAAACCTCACATTTGTAGCCTTCTTTTATATGCTGGTTGGCACTGCAGACTGATCTAAGAGCGTCCAAGCTGAATTCTTCTCAGCCATACCTAATCCAAAGATAAACTCCAAGATCATATTCAGTGCTATCAAATTTAGTAATGGACACTGAATCCACAAGTGGAAACCTGTGCAGTGTGCACAGAGTGGCTATCACATTCTGAGTAGCACCATTTTTGAGATGCTGAATCCCCTTCTACTGTGCAGTATTCATTTGAAAGTCAGGTCTCAGGTCAGCTGTGAGCTCAGTTTGTGAAATACAGAAATATTTCTGTGCTGACATTCATAGTGACACAATGCTGGGGCCTTTGTGCAAGTTCTCAAGAGAGCTGCTCTCAGTGACAGAGACATGACTCCACCAAGCCATGGTACAACCACAGCAGGGTTTTGTTTGCTTCCACAGCACATGCAATTGTTTGGCCAAGAAAGATGCAGTAAGGGCATTGCTTCCAACCCACAGCATCTTTCCTGCTCCCTTGCAATGGTTCCACCCTTTCTGCAGGCTAAATTCCCTCTGAACCACAAATGACTGCAGCATCAGCAGCAAGAGGAGCTACAGCAGTGGGGAAAGAGGCCAGTCCTCCAGTGAGGGGAATGGTAAACAGGCTCACCCCAGAACTTAAACAAAACTCTTCTATTCCCTGTGTCTCAACAACGACAAAGAAACCCCCACTGTAAAAAAATCCAGCATTCTCTGGATTCTATCCCCAGTTTCTCCATTCACCACTGCTATATCGTTCTGTTTCATGTGCTGGATCATCCATATGGAAACCCCAGGAGCTGATAACTGACCCTGCAATGGTGCCCAACCACTGCTGGCACTGCCAACTCACCCTGCAATGCTGCAGCACTGCCCTGGCAGCAGGGAGGAGATTAAACATGTAGATTACTAAAGGATGGGATTATATCTGGAATCTTCCATCTCTCTGTGGGAAGGCTTCCTGCTCACGTGGCTGGTTTTGGCTCAGTTTTTGAGATTTAATGTTTTCTAGTAGCCTTGCTATTGCACTCCTCTGCAAAACAAGTTACAAGAGAGTGGGGAAATTATTTATTGGGCTGCTGGGAGGAAGTTGATTTTCTTTCAGAGTATTTATCAAATTCTTTCAAGTCTCTGTGGTTCAACATATTTAGCTACATCAAAGCCAAAGCATACACTTTTGAGCTATTCATTTTCTGTTAAAATCCACATTCTTGGATGCTGAAATGTTTACTGCACTTTTTCCAAGCTTTTAGTGGTCTACTGGCTGTATCAGTACCAAAACTATTTTGGATGACTGAAGTCTGCAAGAATATTTACTGAAATGATGCACTAAGGGAACAGGTTTATTGTTTACACTAGGAAGATTAAATTAGGGTTCCATATTTATAGGAAAGTTCTTTTTATTCCTTCTACCCCTGCAGCCATATTCTCAGTCACACATCAGCTCTCAAAACCTGAATTTACAACACGAAATAAAAGCTGGTGTCATCTGCCGTCACTGTAAAACACCAGGGCTCACACTGCACGTTTTAGACAATGGAAATGTTCTCTTCCAGGTGTCGAGGTTTCCTCACCCCAGGTTTCTAAACCAGAAAACTGCACCCCAGATGCCCATCCCTCTACTCTCAGCTTGTCTCAAACATCTGAGATATATCACCAGATGTCAAGCTGGGACCTAACAGCAGCAAAATATTGCTCAGCAGGCTGAGCATGGAACACAGACCTGCTGTAAATTTCCCCACTGCTGTTGATTACTCATTAGTGCTTCAGCTGATTACAGAAAGCACGAGCAGGAGCTGCTGGTGGAATCCTTATTCCTCAGGGTTGAGAGACACATTTCCAAAGGGCTGTGCACGAAGTAAAAACAAACAACAGTGGATGAAGCAGAAGATGAGAATCTCAAAGGGAAAGGTTCACCTTGAAAACAGATCCTCACTATGATTCCTTCCACTCATACCTGGGATCAGCCTCTTACCTCGGGTCTGACTTTCATGTAAGAGTACTTCACTTTCCACATGCTCATGCTGACAGAAGTGAGCCAGTAAAAAGTCTATTTTCAGAGGCTACAAAAAACCAGAACGAGCAGAAAGCAGCTTCCCCACCTTCCTGTTCCTAGAGATTCCCAAAGTCCAACTCACAAATTACTTGTGTGGCTAAAACAGCACCAAAAAAGCCCAAAATGTGAAGGCTCTGACAGTTCGATACTCGTGTGGCCAAATGAGCACTGAGCACCTTCCAGGCACTGCTGGCTTTTCAGGTTTCTCCTCCTGCTGACCACGGCTCCTGCCCCCCAAAATCTCTGTCCCCTTTCAAAGCCAGGCTGGTTTCACACAAAGCTGATATCAACAGAGCTGAACAAGCACCTGCTGCTCTAATTCACATGAGCTATCACATTTACAGCTCCACCTCACACTTTGGGAAGAGCCAGAATAGTTTCCACCTACTACACCAGAAAAGTAATTCAATCGACTTCAATCCCTTTTACAAATTAGCCTTCAGCTGGCAATTTTCACTGCTAAACTATTATAACAATTTTCTAACTGATTCAGTTCAAGTAATAGCTATTCAATAGCATTTTCCAGGTAAGAGGCACACAGATTTGTCAGTTTGCATTGTCTAGAAAGGTCTTTACAGGCTATTATTGTATTTCTTACTCTATGTATGGACTGTGTGCCAAAAAAAAATCCACTTGCTTCATTTGTTTAATCACAAACCACTGTACACACCCTCCCCACCATCACTGGCAGCCAAAAACCTCCCCACAGCACCGAGAACAGAGGAAATATTTAGTCCCTATACAAGCAGTCACCTCTCATTGTCAAAGGGGTAGACAGGATTTAAAAATAACTCTGGTTAAAGAAGGATTAATCCCCAGTTACCAAGTGCAATAAAAGCCTTGAATGTTCCTTCTTTGATCAAAAGGACAAATCACTCTTCTCACCCAAAAATATGTCAAGAGTTCAGTGTGATCTGGTCACAGAGACAAAATAAATTACTGCAAAGCAGGTTATTGCTTTGATATTTAATATATGATAGAAAAATATACCTAAACCAACATGCTCCACACCAGGCACTAATGCAATCACTCTTGCACAGTCCTACAGAAAAGCCATAAATCTGCAAGAAACCTCAATTTACTGAAGATGCAAATCAAGAGTTAAGCTGGAAATAGAGTTCCAGTCCATTTGGAGAGTTGTGGACACTGACTGACAACTGACCTTCCTCGTGTTTGGCTCTGTCAAACAGAAAAGACAATCTGGGGGAAAAAAAGTCAAGTGAGGAGTAATTTTAATTCAGAATACATGAATCAATTTTTTTTTTCTACAATATAGGAGACCTAGATACCTTTTTCCTGTATTTCTGTGGTTGCTGTACAGCTTTGGTCTACTTGTTAAAAGAAAATAGTTATAATAACTTAAGGGCATTAAACTTCTTGGTTCTCCTTTTATTAAAAACTTCTCATCTATCATGAGAATTCCACTCACATTCTCCTAATGTGCCTGAAACTTTTTTTTTTTTTTAATTGGGTTCTTATTCCAGAGGTCTTGACTTGTTCTGGTAATTTGCAAATGCTGCCAATCCCTAGCAACAATATGTTGTAAAGTTGTGTATTTCTTTTATCACCAAGTTGCATTACAGAAATTTAGTACCAGTCAAAACATGTGTTTAATACCTTTCAAAGGTACAACACTAACAACAACAGAGCTATGATTTTTTTTAAAATTCTTCTTTCAAATTTTAGCTGGTTAGAAAAGGCACACAAAACATTATCTGATTTGACAAAGGCCATTTATCACTGACTTGATTCAAGAGTAGAAATAATGAATTTTTTAGATATTATATTAAATCTTATTTTCTGTAAAAAATTAAAAAGTAAAATATTTCTGTGAATTCAACTACAGAACAGTGAAGCAATGTGATCAACAGCTCTAACTCCAAGAAATATGAATTAACAATTATCTAAAAATTTGAAGCTGATGCAAAAAAACAATTCCCAAGAGTTTCAGTTTAAAAATTCTATGATTTCCAAATTGGATATAAGTTCCATTAGGGGTTGCACTAAACTCCCATAGCTTTTGGCTCTGCACATTTTACTGTAATGTAGAATATAATAAATTATGTAGCAACCTGTTAGGAGCCAATGGGGGTAGAACTGTATTAAAAAAAGGAGATTAAGAAAAAGATAACTGTATAAGGGTTTGGCATAAAAGGAAGAAAATAGCCAATGAAAATTGCACAAATTGAAAAAGCTTCCAAAGAAATCTGGTTTTGTAGCAAAAGTCTCCTCCTGCACTGAGGAGCTGCTTTGGGGTGGAGAAGGGGAGGCTTTGGTTTGAGGTTTTTTGGTTCTCTCCAGCCACAGGGGTAACCACAAATCAATGCAATGGAAACTACAAATCACTAGAAATAGCAATACCAATTCCCTCAAGCTGCAAGGCACCTTTTTCATAAACATCTCCACAATAACAGATATTTGTAAGCAGAGCTGAGGGCTGTGTTCCCCAGGTCTGAGTGCTGGAGATGGTGTGTGGCCTGGAAAGGGTGACCTGGAACAGAGACTGGACAGAGCACAAGGGACAAAATAGGAATTTATTGAAAGGAATAAAACAGGAATTTATTGAAAGGATTCACCTTGGGCAGTGCAAGAGCCCGGACAGGGGTACACCCAAATCAAATCCCAGATGGATCCTGGTCATGAGTTTTACAGTTTTTTAAGTTTTGGTTCATCTTGGGGTCAATTGTCCAAGCACAGCCCCAGGCTATGAAGTCTCAGCCCCTGGTTTTCCCCTTTCCCTCGCTGTTGTTTCTGCTTTTTAGGTACCAGTTGTCCTTGATTCTCCAGCTAGAAGGGAATTGTTTTGTCACTCCCCTGTGAAGAGAACTCACTAACACTAACCTGAAGTTTCAGAGTCACACACTAAGCAGCAGAGATTCTGAACAATATAAAAGCTAAAACCCAAGGCATCAGGTGAGCCCAGGGTCCCCCCTCACCCTCCGACCTGAGCAGAGCTGGGCAGGTCCCTGTGCCTGGGGGAGCCCAAACAGTGACAGGGAAGGCTCTGGCTCCTTCTCACCAACCCTCTCCTACCCTCAGCAAGGGCAGAGCAGTGCAGGTGATGCCTTAAGTTTGAGCTTTTATATTTTCCAGACTCTGTACTGCACTGCTGTGTGACTCTGAACTCCATCCAAAGTGTTCCAAGCTCTCCTCCCAGCTCAGGCACACAAACCAATCCTTTGCCAGCCCCAGAACCAAGGACAGCGCTGCAGCTTCAGCCCCAAAAAGTGCAACCAGCAGCGAATGGAGGAGAGAATCTGGGAGGGTGGGACTGCAGAACCTGGAGCTGCAGTTGGACAATGAACCCCAGTATGGAAATGAACCCAAACTTTATAAAAGTGTGAAAACTGACTTGAGTCCATCTTGGGTGTAGCCACGTCCAGGCTCTTGCACTGCCCAAGGTGAATCCTTTGAAGGCTTTAAATAAATCCTCACTTTATTCCTTTAACTCTGTCCAGCCTCTGTTCCAGGTCAGCCTCTCCAGGCATCCCAGGAGCTGCCGCTGATCCCAAATCCTGAACTTTAAATGCCATTTGTGAGGGGGACATAAACAAAATGCACCATAAAATTCACCCCCTTCTGCCATCTCTTCAAAACTCTGCTTCACCAACTCCCAGGAACTGTTTTGCTGTTCCTGCATAGAAAGGCAAATAAAACAGTCTAAAGGT
Organism: Rhabdornis inornatus; assembly: GCA_013397075.1. NCBI lineage: Eukaryota > Metazoa > Chordata > Aves > Passeriformes > Rhabdornithidae > Rhabdornis > Rhabdornis inornatus. Next base: position 832,676 of record VWZS01008402.1, on the reverse strand, counting down.
CTTTTGAAGAATGAGAAAAGAAAACCTTTTGAATATCTCTGCAGATAGCAAGAGATCTTTCTCTTGCCAAGAAAGTGCTGAATATACAATTAAATGCTAAACAGTGCTACAGACATTGTTATATTCAGAATTGTTCCATAGAGAAAAATCCTCTCTTCCACAGGTCTGACAACTGTAAACTCTCATTTTTACAAGAGCACACCATCTTTGTTAATCAAAAAGACAGACTTGTAAGATGCACATATTTATAAGCCTGAGTGAAATAGATCACATTCCTATTCAGAGACCTTGGTACTACTTGCCCATGATACTCCACAATTCCATATGTGTAAATAAAGCATGTGTTAAATGTGTTACATTGTCTATATTCCCTGATTTGTTGGTTTGTCTAGATTAGAAATGATCACAGAGTTCTCAGGTTCTGACAGAAAAAACAAAACACTGTAAGTGAGGCCAGTGCTCCCAGTTAATCTAATGTGGCACCCCAGCTTTCATTTTGTCCCAGAAGTCAGAGACAAGAACTCATAAGATGTATTGTGATTTTAGTTACCAATTTATATTTATACTTGGAAGTAGATGCAAGCCCTTTCACATTTTTAGAAGCTTATTATTTATTTTTTTTAAAACAGATACATGTAAGTAATCTAACTTGTAAGAACAGAAATACAAGGTCACAGCAAAGACCCCTCCAGTTCAATCCTCCAGCAGCTGCCAACAGCAGATGACTGAGGAAGCTTGTGAGAACACAAATATCCAGGGACAGAGTGTACACAGTGTTCTCTGAGAATGTTCTGCAATCTAAAGATTCAGGGGTCAAGAACTTCTTGAAGAGAAGTAATTATTTTTTAATACAGTAAGCCTTAATAATTTGAATTTGTTACCTCCTTGTCCAATTGCTTTTGAACTCATACAGATTTTATTATCTACACACAATACATTGGATCAACAACTTCCACAGCTTAACTTCATGCTGGGAGAGGAACTGTTTGCTTTAATCATACTGAGCCAACCACTTGCTGAGTTTGATAGCTCTTAATTCTCATATGGAAGAGACAACTCCCTCCTGTTCTCTTTCTCCAGCTAATTCACACTTCCTCTCTTTTCTTTTTCTCAGCCTAAAAGTTCCTAGCACGAGTTACTTAAAAACAACAGTTCCATTCTGCTGATTATCATGCAGCATTCTTTTCTAGATCTTCTGCAGTTCTACTTCACCCTGAGACAAAGATCAAATCACCAGACAATATGAGATGTCCATGAAGAATATAATCATGTTCTTTAATTTTCACTCTCTATCAATTTCCTATCATTCTGTCTGGATTTTAACCACTGTCATCCAATATTTCCATAAGCCATGGGAAATATCAAAACCTGGTTTCAGAAACTGTAATTTTGTTTATAAATCTAGGTCTGTCCAGGATACCTGGAATGAATGTGGGGGAAACCAACATTTCACTCAGCCACACACTTTTTACATCCTTATCTATCAGACTTCAAATGTGCTTTGCTGGCGTGTTTGCCAGCATTTCACAGTAAATACATTCATCATCATTTGTCTTCCTGGAGGAGTACTTCTGCTCTGAATGAAATACAAGACTAACAAAAGCAGTTTTTCTTTACTTGTGGTTTTACATCTGTGTGAGAATGGTTCCCCAGCCAGTCCAGCCAATGCTAAACTGCCCAAGGTGTGAGAGCAAAGCTGAAATCAGAGTGTGCAGCTACCAGGGGCTGTACTGCAGCATCTCCTTTGTGGCATCACACAGGTCCCTCTAATGGACAGCCCCATCCCACAAAAGACATGGACATTCTGAGTTTACTTAATCCTGAAAAAAAAAAACTTAATAAAATAAGGTCCAAGTCTTCTAAATTCAATTGTTTGCAGTTTTGGACAGTCTTGAAGTCCTCCAAGACTTGCTTTAACCTTGGCAGGGTAGCTATGCAGGGTTAATTACAGGCAATAACATGAACTATATTTTATATGCTGGATTATTTAAATGCATACTAATATTTAACATAAAATAAGATGCTGAAACATATTTTGGCCAATAACTGTATCAAACTCAATAGAATCCAGTGCCAAATTTGATTGGCATCAGTTAACAATCCCCTGCTTTTCAGACAGAGAAAGTATCAACAAATGCAAATGCTTTATTTTATTTTCACCCCATAAACAGTCATTTTATAGTGTCTATTAAGCATTAAAAGTAAACACAATCACAACTCTGGAATTTCCAGAAACATGCTGAACTCATTTAGGCAGCTCCTGAGCAGGAAAAGTGCCATATTACTGAGCAGTTTACATTTTTATGTATTCCTTCGGAAATTTTCTGTACAGGCTTCTGTTATCAGAGTGGCAATTCCCATCTTTTGTTTTGTCTCTAACAACCTGCCAGGATAATTAGACTCACAACTCAGCACGTCTCAGTGCCTGCAGAATCTTCTGGACAGACATCAGAAGACTGGCATGGAAGCAACTCGTGTCTGTTTAATGAAGAGGAGGAAATCTCCAGCACCAGATGTCCAGTTAATCCAGCCTCAAAGGCAGAAACAAACGCCAGCCACAAAAAAAATGAACCAAAACAGAAAAGAGCACATGTCCCCCTGCCCCAGAAAAGAAGGAGGTCTGCTGAGAACATCCATCTATTCCATTGGACCTGACCAAGTGCAAATCCTCAACAAAAATGCCAAAGAAGTCTCTGCAGCTCTCGTTTCAACCCCCTTGGTGCTCCCAGAAATGACTCCCAGCTCATACAAAGATGCCCAAGCAGCAGCACAGCTCTTGCACATCTCCTCTGCTATTTCACCCCGCTCCCAGAGCCCCTCCCAATGCAGCACCTGCACAAATCCCAGAAATTTAACCCAGGAACCCCTCCAGACACTGGAACCTCCTGTTAGCAGGGTCAGGGAATCATGAACCTCTGTCACTTGAGAAGTCACAATCTCTCATCTGATCTAAGCTCTGCTCCACTCCTGGGCACAAGAAAACTCTTCAGCCATGGGTTCCTCCCTTGCAAGGCCCATTTTGTCAAATATTCTCAGGAAATAAAAAACTGGCTGGAGAAATGGGGTTTTCTATAGATAATCAGTGCAAGAGGAAGGAAACATTTGGGAGCTGTTGGGCCAGCATGTGTCTCTGTCTGTTCAACAGCCCCTTGAAGACACTCAGCAAAGAGGGGATCTATTTTCACTGCTTCTATCAGACTCATTTAAGGACATGTTTTGACTCGGTTCTTTCACACTTAGGTCATTCTCCAGGAATAAACTGACTAGATTTTCAACTCTTTCTTGAAGGGATTTGTTCAAACTGTTTTGTTCTGCAGAATTACTCATAGTCATCAGCTAAGAGTTGGCCCAGCCGACCCTTTGAGCTTCTCCTTGGCACTACAGAGTGTGTATTTTAGGTAGTCCCACTCAGATTATACTGACTTTTGCAAATTGCACACATGGAACTCAACATTTACTAGGTATTTTATAGAAATACTATTTCTTAAAACTAGATATTCTCCTGGCACTAACCAATGGCACAACAATGAGGGATCAGGCAGATTTGTCACTCACTGCTAAAAAAAAAAGCAAAATGCAACCCCCCTTCTCCATCTGAAGGGGAAATGTGCAGCTGAATTGCTGGGAGGATGCTCTGCTCTCCATCCAGTGCAAAAAGATCCTCAAGACATTCATGTAAAGTAGGTCCATTATAAAGAGAATGGATTTTAAAGCCAGGAAACTCAACCTTGTTATAGAATCTGAACTAGATATTAGGGAACTAAACAGAACACTGAGGAGCCTTTTTGGTGCATTCGGGTCTTCTTTTTTATAAACAGAAAAAGATTAAAGCCACTAAGAAGTTTGAGCAGCTAGGTATTGATCAAAAACTCTCATGCATGGTGGTGAGAAAGTCTGTAAGATTATCCTTCCCCATATCACTGCTCAAAACTTAAAAATACTTAACACATATGCTCACTAGAACTTAGGGAAGAGCAAGTTCTGGTGGAGATAGAAGGTCTGCTCAGGATAATCTCCTACTGTTTGACATTGTCCAGGACCCACCATCCAAAAGCAGGCATAAATAAAGTTATTATAAGCTCCATCTGCATCTGATTAATTCTGGGATCCAAACATCCCACTACAAACTACAGGATGTAAGTGACTGTGTGTCTACACAAAGCTGTTACATTTCACAGATCCCTTCCCAAACCACGAGTACCAGTTTGAATAAAACAACAAAAAACAGCTCTGGGGCCAGATGGGGCATCCAGGCTGATGCAGGAATTAGAGTACCTAGAACCAAGGTGGGTAATAGAGATCCTCAATTAGCACCTAATGACTTCTTCTGTAATGGGCATGAGGAAGTTCCAGTGTCCTCAACAATTTAATGAATGTTTTCCTCAAGAGGAAAAAAAATTGCAGATTCTACACTCAGAAAATGGGATATAGCTCTTTTCTCTAAACTAGTATCTGTGCCAGGAGATTCTCACTAAAAAGTTTTAAAAGCCAACAGATTCCTTATTTCAGTATTTCCAGCAAGGCATCATTATTTCTACTGTTCTCCAGGGTAAACTTCACTTAAGATTGGCCCATTTAATATAATAGAAGAATAACCAGAAATCAAATAGAATTTTGTCTGTGACTTGCTCAACAGTGTTAAAGTAACTCAAAAAGTCTGAGTGCTTTGGTGGCAAATTGCCATCTGCCCTAAGCATGTCCCAAAGGCTCTGTGAAGTGATAACTGATTTTTCAGTGTTCTGAACTTCTTTTAAAAGTCTTTCATCCCTTATTTCACCAAGAGAAGTAGAAGTCAGGAAAAGTGTCTTGTAAATAGCTGGACCTGCACGTGTCACACATTCCCAGCACCTCCTCAACAATGACAGCACAGAAAGGAAATAAAATAACATGGAACAAATCCTCACTCCCAGCTGGATGAAAATTTAAGAACAGTGGAAGAGCAATTCTGATTTCAAGAACTGTATAGTAACTACACCTAAAATAAAAGGGAAACTAAAGTTCTCTTACAGTGAGGCACACCCATTAAAGATGCAGGGGTCAGCATTTGTACAACTGTATTTTTAAAAAATATTTTAGGCTAAAGTAATAACAATTCTTTCAATCTTGAAGAGGTCTTTTTGAAGATCAAAGGATATGAAATGAGTTTTGATAATCATCTATGTTTGGTATATTGCCAATTTAAAAAGCGTATTTTCCAAAGGAAAAAAAAAAATCAACCCAGATTTTTATATAGGCAAGTATAAGAAAAGCAACAAAAAACAGTGTTTTGGTTATGAAAAAGAGAGAAGAAATGAAAGGTTTGGGGTTTTTTGAGGGGCATTTCTTTTTAAATATGACCTAAATTTCAGGGAAATAGCTGAACATAAAGATTCCCTCATCCCTTAAAGCAGCTGTAAGACATTCTCAGAGCACTTGTCAGGAATTCCTGCTGGTTGCCCATTTGAAATCCTGCAGGTTTCTCCTGCATCCTTAGGCAGGGACTATTTTGAAGCTCTAATTAGAATAAAGAAAGCCTTGATTCAGTGGAGTGCTTAAGCCACCAAGTGATCATATTGTTGGATTTAACCTCTCCCACGAGATGCATCTTCTGGAGACAAAATAAAAAATGTAGCAACATTTATTATGTCATATTCATTACTCAGACATATTGTACAATAGTTTCGTTGATAAAATAGCAGTGGGGATAAAAATAATCTTCAGTATCAGTCCCTTCATTAGTGTACAGCCCCATGCACTACAGCACTGAGGGACTGAAGGTTTTCATTTGGGTACAAAACCAAACTAAGGAGCTGCTTTCACACCAAAATATCAATACTGAATAATGTGTAACTGCTACACACCAGGGTCCAAACCAGCACTTCAGGGAAAAATCAGCATAAAGAAATAATGCTGAAGCCAGTCTCAGGCATAGAATGCCACTGCTTTACAAACATTTCTGCATTTCAGAATGATGTAAACCAAGTGTATTTACCAAACTTATCCATGAGTTCTCTTACTGTCACCTAACAGATTGAGCATTTTCATGTGCAAGGATTATTAACAGGAACCCTCACCTACAGAATATCTGTAACAAACTGCTTGCTGAGTGAAGTCCACTGGTGATAAAAATAATGGAGAAACTTGCCCTGTTTTGCATTTTAATCTTGATTGAGTCTGAAGAGCTCTGAAAACTCCACACATTGAAAAAAAAAGATAAAATTACTATAAATTGCAGTGGAAGATTAGTTCTGCTCCTGGTGCCAGAGCCTCTTGGCTTTGTCAGTGTGTGCCACATTTGCATTTGCTGCATTTTCAGTCCTTTTCTCCCCTCAAACACTGCACAGTAACAGCATCCCAAGGGTGATGCTGTGATGGAATCCACAGGAAGTTTCCCAACCCGATTTTTTTGATGAAGCAAATCTATTGATATGAAATGCTCAGTACTAGATTAAACCAAAACCACCAGCCACATTCCAGCCATTCTTAATTTGTTCTCAGCTGGAGTCTTCATCTGGAGCTGTTTGTCTGATAGAACTGGGTGCCTTTCAAATGCATTCTTGCAGCTTTTGAAATGGTTTGAAATGTTGAATTTTGTGATGTTTGCCTGCATGCTTGTTCAGTGAGTATAATGACCATGGAGCTGCCTCTTGTACACTTTAAAGTCTGACTTTGCTTTCCAAAACAATTTGTAACTGTTGTCTCCATTGAAAGTTTTTAGGAGAGGAACACTCCACTACATAAGATCAGCTATCATTAATTTTGTTCTTTTGCATTTAGTTATTTTCATTTCTATTATCTTCAAAAAGCCAGATGATACAGCATCACACGCATTCCCATTCTGAAATGTCCATTTTATTTTCTCCAGCAATGCTACTTTCAGTTAACAAGTAAAGTGTAAATGAGATGAGCTCACAAACAATTGAAAAAAGTTACTGCTGTGCTCAAAATATTAAAAACTTTATAGAAGGCAATAAAGGTCCTGCCAAAGCAAAAATATGCAGCTCTGATAAATTTCTTTGCAGAAAGTGAGAAACTCATATATATATATACACACAAAGATCCTGCCTGAAGCTACTTATTTCCATTGTTAATTACAAAACTTACTGGGGAAAGCAAGGAATGCTATCTGGCTCATAAAAATGCTTAGTAATTGTTAAGAATTAAGGAAAGAACTCATCTAATTTAAGATATATCTCTCAATTAGTGTTGTGTTATTTTTGTGCACTATGTTTACTGTGCAGAATTTCTCCACAAGGAATCAGATAATGCACATCAGTCATCATTTTGCTTTGCTACATGTATGTGACATTATGAAGGAAAAGCCAGACCCTTGCAGCTCCAAGGGAAAACGAGATTAAAATCAATTAAAAATAAAAATCAAGGAGGACAACATCTATTCAAAGAAGTCAATCTTTCTACTCCATTTTGACCTCATTCACAGGGATTTTGGTTTTGCTTTCAAAAGTCCATAATTTCAACACTCCTCAAAACAAAAATAAAGTCAGGTACTTGTCATAAGCTCATTTTTAACATGGCCATTAATGGTTGGATCAAACCTCACTGAAGCTTGAGCCTCCTGCAAGCAGATAAAATCTGATGTAGGAACAGAATATTCTAAATTGCAGGATTTTGGCTACATGCTCTTCAGTCACTTCTATGAACTTGCATGGAAGATTTCCAGCTTCTATTAACCAGTAAAATTCCACAGCCATGTCACCACTCTTCAGTGCAAAATTAACATTTATATTCCCTTTCCAAAATCACAGCAGGTGAGGGACATAAAACAAAGCCAGAGGGAAGGCCAGTGAAAAATATGAACTGCCTGTGATTCAGGAACTCACACTTGTAAGTAGATGAATGGAAAAGAGCTCAAACATTTTCATCCTCACTGCCCACACTGCCCCTTCCAGGATTTCTGCCAAGCCACCAGGAACAACAAGCAATGCCAACAGGAGCAGCTCAGTTCATCTAACACAGAATTATGAAGCTGGCACAGGCTGGCATTAACATCCACCAGCTCTGCCCCAAATCCATTTCTTTTCAAACCAGTTCATTAGAGAAGTGTTCAATAAGGACACAAACATTGCAGCAACTCTCAGATGCCAAAGGACCCTACAAACTGCAGAGCAAAACACCTGCAAACCCCCAAAAACTCACCCAGGAGCTCTCAGGGGTGAGCACTGTGTCCCTCTGAGCCCAGCTGCAAGGGCAAGGCTGGCAGGGATGGGCACAGAGCAGAACCTCCCACAACATACCTGCACTGCACAGAGGAGATGGCACAGCTCCAGCAGCAGCTCTGGAAAAGCCAGGGGATGGGGCAGAGCCAAGGCAGGAACTGAAATGGGTTTGGAGGCTGGACTGGGCTGGACTGGGCTGGGCAGGGCAGGGATAGGATGGGATGGGATGGGATGCCAGTGCCCCAACTGGGGCAGGTCAGGGCTATCAACACCTTCCAGGGCTTTCAGACCTCACAGGGATTGTTCATTTCCCTCTCAGGGATTCTTCATTCCCCAACCCAATCCCCATTCCATTTCAGAGTTCACAACCAGTGCCTGAGCAGCCTGCCCATGCCACACCATCACAGAAATGGCATCTGCTCCAGCTGAAGCTTTCATTTGTTTCTGTCTGCAGCCCACGAGGAAAGGGACAAGATTAGAGATCAAAATACACAATCTTTTGCCAGAGCAGATAAAAGAAAAAATAATATTGTGTGGTCATGTCACAGTATTGAAAGCCAGGTGCAGATAAGCATTACTAAGAAATTACAAAATGAGTCAGAAAATAGAAAGGAAAAGGGGTAGATGTTAGCCCTGGCATTAAATTAATTGGTTCTTCCCCCACCCACTAATAATATCCAGGTTGTACAGAATCAATTTACTCTCCTCCAAAGACCAATCTCAACCAAATTTCTTAATAATAAGAATAAGGGGAGGAGAAGAGGGAAGTAAGTAAAACCAAAATGATGCTACTTAAAAACAAGCAGTATGATTTTTTTTTCTTGAATAATTCAGAATTGGAATTCCCTGTCTTAAGTTAAACCAAGAAATAAGGACAGTTCAAAAAAATAATTAGAAATTTCAAAGAATGAGACTATCTCCATAATTACATAATATTTTTCCTTTATCTTAAAAAGGAGTGAGGATTGTATTACAAGGTATAGGTCAACAACTAATGAACAAGATGAAGGATAAATGGCTTTAGAGAGACTCAGGCAGCCATCTGCAAGAGGAGAAGAAAGGAAATGGCAAGCCTCTTAACCTTTGCTGTTTTAGCTCACAATTAATCTGGTGGGAGATAAGAGGCCCATAATCCTTTTATGAGTTTTATCAGAAATAATAAGCCAACAAATTTACAGAATGCATATGCAAACCAGTGTATCCTAAGCTTATTAAGGATGAAGCAATCCCACAAAAGAAGGTCATAACTGAAACATCCTGTAACAGATGCTTAGAGAAAGGATGTGAGAAACAGGGCAAATAAAGAACAACCCTTTCCTTGCTCATCCCTCCCAGGTCCAATCCATAATTTCAGAACTCCTGTGCTAGAGGTTGCATTTAGAAAATTATTTTCAGCTGCTCCCTCTGGACCATTCTTCCATAAGGGCTGTGTATAATTCTTTTTTGAACCCATTTATAATTTGGTTCCTGCAATGCCCAGTATAAAGTCTTCCATCATTTATTTACACGTTGTATTAAAAAAAAAAACAAACTTGTGTTTTCTTAAGCTTTCACATGACAGATTTATTGAGGTAGAGATTAGCTCTTAAAACAGAGGATAGTTTAAATGGCAAAAGTGCTAGGGACGAGAATACTTAGGAATAATCAATATCACCTGTGCCAAAAGAATAATTGAATTGCAGTAGTTTGCCTAAAGACAGAAAAATGAGACAACATTATAGCAGTCATCAGGAAAATAAAAGGCTGTTGAAAAGAAGAATGGAATTATCTGTTCCTCATGGCCACAGTGAATAAGCAATAGCTTTAAAAGGCATAAGGAAGCTCAAAGCTGGATATTAGAGGAAAAAACATCATCCTAATAGCAAGGCTAACCCTAAGGACTGCTCTGCCATTCCTCTGGTAGCAGACTGGAGACAACTTTTCTGAAAGGAGGCAGATGTGCTCAGCTTGTTTTAGCAAAGAGACCTGCACCAAGTGATCTCCTGATGTCCCTTTAGTGCAAGCTGCACTGTGATCTCCTGATGTCCCTCCAGTGCAAAGCTGCACTGTGATCTCCTGATGTCCCTCCAGTGCAAGCTGCACTGAATGATCTCCTGATGTCCCTCCAGTGCAAGCTGCACTGTGATCTCCTGATGTCCCTCCAGTGCAAAGCTGCACTGTGATCTCCTGATGTCCCTCCAGTGCAAAGCTGCACTGTGATCTCCTGATGTCCCTCCAGTGCAAGCTGCACTAAGTGACCTCCTGATGTCCCTTTAGTGCAAGCTGCACCAAGTGATCTCCTGATGTCCCTTCCAGTGCAGCTCTACACAATCACAACGAGAGGAGGTCGATGCTCATCTGGTTCTGTGTTTCATTTCACTCCCTCTCAGAGTCCTGCTCAGTTCTGACTCTATTTATGTCACCAGTGAATGAAAACTCGATTTTCAGAGCCACTCACACACCCCCAGCACTGGGAGGAAGGACCTGAAACACAACAGAGCACAGCAGTGAGTGTGGCCAGGATTCCTCCTGGGTTTGCTCAGCTCTAGAGCTGCTGCCTCTGCTGTAACACACAGCCACAGTCAGGCTGCTCCTGCACCAGGCAATTCCCAGACATGCTGCAATTCCCTTCTCTGTGCTCTCGAAATTCCAAATACAAGCTGGAGAGCAGTAATCTGGCTTTGTACAGGCAGGATTCCTTTTCCTTCCAGACAGCATCACACTGGTCATGATAAAACCCACAGTTCTCGGGGAAAAATCATCTAAAACTAGACCCAGTGGCCATCTAAATCAAAATTCCACATTTCCTGCAAGGAATGGAAATTGCTGAAACCATGTCTGTTCAACACAATATACAGTAAGAATGTAGCTTTGGGGTTTGGCCTTTCTAGCTACATATAGTGAAGAGAATCAGATAATTCTGTATAAAGCAGAATTCCCTTGAAATGGATAAATATAAGCAAAATTCTTTGCTGATAATAAAAAAACGTGTTTAATCCAAACACCTTGTTTTGCTGTTCATTCCTGACCATATTTCATACTGAGGTATCTCAGAGGCCAAAATTATTTACAGAGTTAGTTAACTGTAAATTCCTTACCTTGTTGGTATAAATCAGGGATATAATGAAACATCAGCTGCTACTTAAAGTGCTTGGCAGAAGAGTTCATCTCATATTTATGTGCAAGCATAAACTTTGTGTGTCCTGATATATAATTGCAGTAACAATTCTATTCAATTTATCACTGCAAAGCTACAGATGGAAGTGTGCAGCAAATCTCATCGTTTTCATAATAAATGTTTTATATGTTTTCCAAATTGTTAGTATTTTTTCCAAATCTTCCAAGCTTGGAAAATACATTTGAAAAAATTATTATAAGAATCTTGAAAGGATTGAAATACAAGTCAAAAGATTTAGAATAATCTGATTAATTAACCTTTAAGTATAGTATATTTTGAGAACAGGTGTTTTTTACCTTGCTACTGAGAGAAAACAGATGCTCAGAAGGCTGGAGCAGCTCTCCAGTGAAGGCAGGAGAGGGGAGGATTTTCATCCTGGGGAAGAGAAAACCCCAGGAGAGAGCTCAGAGCCCCTTGCAGTGCCCAGAGGAGCTGCAGGAGAGCTGGGGATGGACTGGGGACAGGGCAGGGGGTGACAGGACACAGGGAATGGCTTCAGGGGCAGGGTTAGACAAGATTTAGGGAGAAAATCTTGGCTGTGGAGGGTGTGAGAGGCTGCCCTGAGGATGTGGGGATGTGTCGGAGCTGCAGGCCAGGCTGGATGGAGGGCACTGAGCAGCCTGATCAGCCAGGAGAGATAAAAGGGAATTGAGAAGGACATTCAGGCCAGTTCCAATGCCACCTTCTCCCAGAGTCCTGCCTGTTCCAGCCCTGTCACTGTCACCCTCCTTCTGCCAGCACACGAATTTATGGGACATCCCCTCCTGTCCCCAATATCTGCACCAGGATAAATCCAGATTAAAGCAGCCCTGGGCTCCCCTCCTGCTCCCAACATCTGCACCAGAACAAATCCAGATTAAAGCAGCCCTGGCTCCCCTCCTGTCCCCAGAAAAGCCAAGGCTGGTTGTGCTGAGGCAGAGCCCAGCCTGGCTCCTCAGCAGGTGAGGAACAGCACTCCCTGCACAGGGAGAGATCCTGGATTGCAGAATCCATCCCCCTGCACACTCACAAACCCCAAACTCTGACCCTGAGCAAAGGTTCTGCACAAAGAGCAGCTCTGAGGCAATGAATCCCCGTTCACTTTGCAATGTCCTCAAGATCTCCTTGTCTAGCAGCTTTGTATGTTTATTCATTCTACATTGCTTCGTTTGTTATTTTCCTTTATTCCATTTCCTATTTCGGTCTCCTCATTAATTTTTATGCACTTTTATTTTCATTTGTATACTTTTCATCACTTCAATATCCTAATATTTCAGCAGTCCAATTAGCTACTTCCATATCTTAATCACACTGAGACTCCTTATTCAGCTATAAATATAATTTTATTACTGCTGTTTTAATGACTAAGTGTTATAATAACTATTCTATATAAAACAATTTCTCTTAAAACTTTCCCCATTTCCTTCACCTGTCTATAATTCATTTCATCTCTCATCATGCTTTCCATTTTGTTCAGTAGATTCTATATCATGCCAAAATGTTTCCTGTATTGGAAGATAATTACCTGGGGAGTGGTAAACTTTCACTGGTTCACCATAAACATAAGGAGCAAATATTGAAATATTTCCCCCACACTTATCAGACTGTCCTAAACTTGCTGAATGAACCCAGACCTGAAGGCAGAGAGCATCTCCACTTTTAGAGGAATAGTCTTTCAATTAAAATGAAAGCACAGCCCAGATGGGCATTATGAATATAATACACAGCTCTGTTCTGAATATCAACATCATCAATAAAAAATGTCTTAGTAATAGATGAAACCATTACTTCTGAACTGAAAATCCAGCATTATTCTCAGCTTTAATTTCAGAGAGACCATATACCTGCAGTGAAATAGTTAATATTTATTATATTTATTAATTTAGTAACATTGCATCTTCTAAAATCCCCATTATTTCAGGCAGATCATTAACTTCTGAGATGCTTATGCTTCTAACTCTCAAATAAACCTCAGTGAAAGTCCCCAAGTCAAAATGGATTGATCCAATTCCTCACAAACCACAAAAATTTCTTCCTTTCTAATTATCCCCATTCTGTGAGCTGCGAGATGTGTCTGTGGCAGGAAGGTGAGAGCAAGGTCCCTGCAGGAACCACGAACAGAAATGTTCATTCCCTCTTTTCCTGGAGATGGAAACAAAGAGGATTTTAGGTCATTTCACTCAGCCCCTTCAGAATCAAAACCACCATTATTCAGTGTTAACTTCTCTTCAACTGCTACACTTTTTAACTTTAATTTGGTTTTATGAGGGAAGAATTAAAAGCATTAAAGGAAGTTCAAAGTTATGCAATGTTAACATTCAGCATCCAAGTAGCCACATTTATTTATAAAGCCCCATCACAGGGGGGGGCAGGACCTTTTTGTAATTTTTTATTCTAAATTTAAATTTAAATTCACTCCTTTCCCAGCCCACTGGTCCTGTGTGCTGAGGTGGCTGTGGTTGTTCAGTGTCACACTTTGAGCAGTTTATTCCCTGCCAGATGTTGAACCCCAGCCCTTGTGACTTCTGGGCTGGTGCAACCTCCTGCTAATCCTCCTGTACAGAGATTTCCTCTTGATATTTTATCATCTTCCATCAATATTTCATCAATAGAGCCCTATTTTTGTAGGGGATAGTATCTTATTACCCAAAATGGAGGCCTAAATCTGTTATTATACAATACACTGTATTATTTTAAGACAAGCCAGGTGGACATTAGACTTACTGATGCATTTTAGATTGGAAGTATAAAATCCTGATAGACCAGATCGAATTGTATTAATATCACTGTCAATTCCTATCAGCTGAACACATGATTGTGTTTCACAAACCCAAAATTCACTTGCCATCCCCGAAGGATACCAGAAAAATGGTCTTGTCAAGTGGAGGTTTCCTAAAATCAAATTCAGGAAATCGTATCACAGATTTATGATATAAATTGATAATGTAATTATCTGTATCTGATAGCTTGTATAATAGATCACCTGCAGGTCTAGTAGCCATGGAACAGTTCCCTTTCAGTGGGAAATAAAGTAACTTTATCTGCTGCTGAGAGTTTGATTTCATGTCACAGAAATACACAAGCTCATGCTTGATTACACTGTGTTAATTGATATTTCTAATCACTCCTGATGTCTACTTTTTAAAATGCTCTTCTACTTTCCACTGAAGTGTACATTAAATATTTTAATTTAGAAAGTAATGATATACAAGGTTTGCTGCCTATTACAAAAAAAATTAGCACTGATATCAAGATATAATACTTAAAAGTTGCTCAAATATGTTTCAATAATAATTTTTAAAACCTCTCTTGTTAAAAAATGAGAGATGCATTCTTTTAAAGATTTTTTTCTTCACTTTGGTGGTCTTCTCATCCATCAGAAAGAAGTCTCCCCCTCCAGCCTTATTAGGAAGCTTTGCTGCCTTGACCTAACTTATTATCAGTCCAATAACATTTGTCTTGATTTGATACCTTCCATTACTCTTGCATGTTTGGATAGGTCTGGTTTTTTTAACCATACACAATCCATTTCCTTCTTACTATCATCACTCTTCCTGTATTCTCTACAGACTTTTCTCATGTTTCAAATTCAAGTAGCTGGCAAGATGCTGTCAAAAATTGGATGTTTCAGTATTGTCTCAAAACCTTTTGAGACAAAAAATATCTTTTTTTTTCATGCTGTTTTGAACTGTGAAGTGTTACGAGTCAAAATTCAAAATTTCCTGAGTGAAATGTTTGTTCTGTTCACCGAAGTTTCTCTGTTTCAGTGTGATCTCTTCAATTTCAGAGTGCAAAGGGCAGAGCAGAGGTCAGCTGACAAGAAGAGAAACCTCTACCAAAAAGTCATCAGAACCATTCAGAAGGAGAATAAATAAACATTTCACAGGAGGTCACACCCACACTGGACATGCTGGGGTAAGAGACCACGTCCAGAAAAATCTGAATGACTGAAAGGCCTAGGTGCATCTCTGAAAAACCCAAAAAAAAAAAGTTCAGAAGAGCCAACTAATATTTTGGAATAGTTTTCCTTCTTTTCCTGGAAACTCTGCAAGTATTTATCCTTCAGATACATCTCACAAGGAAATTTCAACACACAGTCCAACAACACTCATCAAAACTTACTGCTTGCTGTTTTCCCCACAAGGAATGAGTGTCTGTGCTTGCATTTTGTTTCCATTTTGTGATTATAACTATGCAATAATTGGTTCTACTTCCCATCACACAGAGTTAGAACAATTATAATTATTTTATAACTGGAGTTGAAAGAGACACTGCTCCAGTGCTTACAGAGCACCTTGGTGTCTCTGTGCACGTTCCTCAGAGGATAATAAGGTTTAGGGGTTGAAAGTGTTTTTGGGTCAACAGAAGTACAATATAAAACTGAGAGAATGGAAATACATTAATACTGATTTAGGGATAAACACTGGCAATGCTGAGGTATTTACTGAGAAAGGCAGTGAGATGTTGGCAGGAATGAAAACTGGTACAAGTTTGCTTCTCAACTTTCTGTATTTCCAAAGCAAAAGAACTTTAGCTGCACCCAAAATCTGCTACTCTACCAAACCCAAATCCCATGCACGTAGAGTAAAAAAAGCAATGATAAAAACCATTATTCTCACATTCTCTATTTTTTTTTTCCCCTAAACAACATCCATTAGTTTAGGATATCAAATTTCTTGTGGCATCTTGCAGGGCACCAAAGCTCTCCACCATCAGACTCTGCTCCTGGAGCTGTGCAGGAGCTTTGGGGTGATTCCTCTTTGCAGGAAACAGTTGTCACAAACAATGACAACAGAAAATACTCACAGCATTCTTGCTCCAGCAGTATCTTATTTCTGACTGCACAGAGTCATTTTCGCCACGAGATTGTCTTGCAGTGTTTACAAGATAACAACCAATAACTGTTCAGGGCTGCTTAGGTGGAAAGAAAAGGGTTATAGAAATTTCAAGGCCAAGTCTAGGTAAATATGATCCTTGTATTTCCACTACAGGCATCTAGACACTTCCAGCTGTTGAAATTATTGCTAAATATATTTACAGTCTTTGTACAATAAAAAGCTTTATTACTTTTACTACAGGCAGAAGAAAAAAGCTTTAAATCTTTAGTTCTGAAGCAATATCTCCTGTCTTAAAGGCAATGAAGCCTTTCAAGGGGAAAAACCAGCACACTTTGAAAAAGGTGGTTTATGATGTTGTATCTTTGTTGCAATTTTGGTTCATATATTTTTATTAAGTGTAACCTTTATATGTAAATGAAATGATTATCCAACACAAAGTATGTTTTCATAAAGTAAGAATAGGTTTTATGTCCTCAAAGATAAAGCAGCATAAACCAGTCAGGCAGCTCAGCATGTACTTGATGGCTGTGAAATGAACTATTTGATTTCCTATTACAGCCTTAACACTCTGCACTGTACCACAGCTACCAAACCCACAGCATTAGACAGCCAACCTTTCATCAGGGAGCCCAGGAATATAAATCAACCCCTGTACTTCTAATAGGCAAAATACCTCATTTAAAAAGGCTTAGAAAGAAACCCTACATTGTGAAACGTAGGGAGAGGGAAATGGGAATCGTGTCCTAAAAACCCAGGGGGAGATGAATGTCCTCGGCACGAACCAAAAGGGTTCAGACCCACTGTGCTGTTTCTATGTTTGAGATTTCATTCTTTCCATTTGCAATTGCAGCGTTTCCTGGGAATGGAAAGGAAACTTTGCTCCCACGTGGCTGGGCTGGGAGGCACAGCCAGGGCTCTGCTCCCTGAGCATCTGAACATGAGAGGAGAAATCCCCTGGAGTTTCCTCACTCAGCACAGGGGGTTCTGCACTGCTAACCTCCCACTGACCCAGGGAAGGGCTCACCATCAGGGAAATAAAGGGGGAAATGAAAGGCATCAAATCCACATTTCAGTTTTCTGTGTGCCTCATATGCTATGAAGACAGCTAAAGCCATCAGTTCAATCAACAGCATAAAATTAATTTGAAGGAGAGAAGAGGGTGATTTTTAAGATTGTTTTTTCTAATACTCACCAGAACAAAAAGCGTGGCAAGCTTGGCATGAGCCTTCCTCACCTGAGTTTGAATTCAGGCTGAAGAACACCAAGGAATGCTGGATGTCCAACCTGCTCTGGACAAAAACCTCATCAATGCTGGATTTACTGAGAGACAGATACAAAATCATAAAATCACAAATCTAAACGTCCCACGCGTCTTTTTTTATGTCTAAAATTCCTTTTTGGTTCAGAAGATGAAGTCTAACTCACCGTGGGATCACCTGGAAAGCCCATGGATGTGTCTCCTTTGGACAGGAGTGACAGTGGCTAAAAGCCAAAGAATTCAGGGCACTCCAACCCCAGATGGCAAATTAAACCCAGCACTGAACAGCTTTTTGGGTAAGCAGCTGTCATAAAAATCTTTATTAATAAATTGATGAATAAAATGGTTCTGCTCCTAAGCAAGGTTGTTTGTTCCTGAATCAACAACTCCACAAAGAGTTTTTTACAGACAGCCTTGCTACTTGTTATATAAATCTGGATCTTCTCAGTCCATCTGTTTATTATCTCTTTATTTTCTGGTTAAGCAGGTGTACACTGCTGAGCACAATGACTCCTCATTAGATTCTGAAAATGCTACAAGAACAAAAAAATACAACTGCCACACAGTTTAAAAACAACCCACTGGGTCAGTCCCTGTATTTTTTTCTGATTTTACATCTTTGTGGTCTTGGGCTTTCCTTTAATTTATCATCACAAGAGAATCTGTCAATAGAGAGAGTTATGAAAATAAGACAGAATCGCAGAAAAAAAATACAGATTTTTTACTTTGGGTGATTAAATTCTCACTGACATTAACATATGACAACCTGTTAGAATGATTTGTAAGTCTTTACAGTTTTATAAATAGCTTTATCTCTCCATTCCACACGAGGAAAAAGAGAAATATTATTTATTGTACCTTTCTACCACCACAGCACGGAATATTTCAAAGACTCATTTTAAGTTTTGTGGAAGTCTCTTGATATTAAAGGGCTGCAGATAGAAGATGATGAAACCTTTTTTTTTCTGTGTGCTGGCCCCCTGCTGCACACGTTGTTCCACAGTGTTCTGGGGGAGAGCTGCCTGTAATCCACACAAAGGAGCCCTTCCCTTTCATTGTCCTGCAGTTGTAAAGCCAAAGCCAGCCACCATAATTTCATTAAATCCTGCTGAGTTCCTCAGAAATGCTGAGGATGACTCGAAATGTGTCATGTTTGCTTCATGGATGGACTGAATATTTATAATATTCAGTTTACACGGGGTTTTTTTTCCCCCTCTTAAAAAATGAAATATTTGGTTTTGTTCTCTTAGTGGAGCACAAGGCAAATTATATTAATTAGTCTATTTACATGATTTCCTAACTTGGAGCAGTGAAAGTTGCCTTTAGCTAGCAAATAATTGAAATTACAATTGCTGGAGATATCACAAGGTTTTTTTTTTTTGGTTGTTTGTTTGGGTTTTTTTTAATTCTATCAAGCCCCATCAAGCTCTGATAGGACATTAATAGCTACTTCCCTTCACTGCTGTTGTTTTTTCTCCCCACTAAGCCTTTCCACTGTACTCAACACCATAAAACAGAAACACATGACAAGAAACAGTAATCTTCCAATTTTTATTCCCCAGACTTCAGCTTTACTGCTACATCCCTTTGGGAACATAATGACAGAGCTTTGCTTTCATAAAGACACTGGAAATAGATTGTAGTCTAAAAAGTTATCAGAAGATTTTGGGGAAGCAACCACTTTTGTTAGGAACAAAAGAGAAGCAGGAAAAAATACAGAAAAGCCAACACAGCACAAATATGTTTTAGTACTGTAGGAAATTCTTGCCAACGTGAATATTGTTCTTTGCTTTTCTTTTGGAAATCAGAGGGGAGGAAGAAGCTCATTAATTCAACATTTCATTTCTAAAATAGAGGGAAAACTCAGGCAAACACAACAGTTTCTATGATAAGAGAATTGTAGACCATCTCTTATAGGGCAGATGCAATCTAGGCTTCTATCAGGCTGGATTTTAATTAAGTAATAGGCATTAGAGATTTTAAATAAAGCTGTGAATAACACTGCTTCCTCCCAGTCTGACAGTGTTACTCCAAGACTCAGGAGCACAAAGCAGAGCTTGGCAGGGAGAACATGGGACTGGGTCCAAATGGAACTTGAATTTCTCTCTTCAGATTTACCCCACAAAGCCCTGCCTTGACCCTATGGTTTGCACTGGTCACAGATGAGGAGAGGGCACAGAAAAAGAACTGTGATGTTTTCATTTAAAATGAGAGGAAGAGTTGTGGATTATTTTTCCTACAAAATATTATCTAGAAACCCAAGGACAACATTCAATGGGTGTGTGTGAACAATCTTTTAAACTCACTAGATCGTGATGAATGCAGAGAAATGCACTTGTGCAGTTGCTACTGGATGTTCAAAAGTTTTCTATCTCTCAGATGCCTGGCAGCTGTTTAAAACTTGACAGTGGACTGAACTATTTCAGAAAATCCATGAAACGTGAGAAAATCTGAGCAAAACTCCAGTAAACATTTTAAGGACTTCTGTTTGGTGAACTGAAAATTCAGTTAACCTCCCAGGAGCTAGTGTGCCAAATTTGGAGATTAAAGTCAATTATAGAGTGAAATGGGCATTTTTGTTTCTGCTTCGAGTGCAAGTTGCAGCACATTGTTGAAAATGAGGCTGTTTCCAAAGCCTCCATTACAGTTTTAAGGAGAGAAATTATGGCTGAACTTTTGTGCACTTGTTGCCCATTAATAATGTGAGTGGCTCGGAAGGAGGTGACAGAACAGGGACGTGGATATGGAGCAGGTCACCACGGGAGATAAGACACAGACCCAGACATGAGAATGCACAGGAGCAAAACTCATTTCAGCCTCTCAAGCCCACAGTAAATCCATTCCTGTCCCTTTAGAGACAATAAATCCCTTCTAAAGAGCAGAACTTCATTTTCAACAATAGACCATACACATCTGAATGTTCTAACAGACACTGTTAGTGACTCTTTTTTTTTTTCTGCTGCAGTAACATCAATGTTCCTTTTCTCTCTCTGTGCTTTGACTTGTTCTGTTCTGTATCTCTGCCACTAACACTGTGCTAAGGAAAAGCTCTGCAGAGCAGCAGAGGAACTAAAAGGGAGCTTGGGAAGCACTGACAACAAAATCTTAAACTGGAGGAACACTGCTGGGTGTGAGTGCAAAGGGACAATTCAGGTCCCAGAAGGTCACTCAGTGCAGAGAAGAGACTTTTAACCCCAGGCAGTTTGCTGTAGACACCAGACATCCCTTATCATTCTGAGTTCATCAGCAATGCCTTTGTTTTTAGGGATTGCAGACACTGATTAGCACAAACCTTTGGTTTTTCTCCAGCAGTCTGCCTGCAGAGCCACGAAAGCATCAGCACAGAAACATTTCTGCGAGGCAGCATCGTCCCACAGGTGCAGCCTTACCAAGGCAAGAGCCCAAGATGTGTGCCCAGTTTTTGTGGAAGCACAAAATACAGGATATTCCAAAGGCTGAGCAAAGGAAAATGAGGCCTGAGCTCCTTATTTCCAGGATTATACACTACTGCTTACGTCTCAATCAGAATTTCTTTTAAAAGATAGTTTATATTATTGTATTTTTTATATTCTTTCCACTGGGAAATCAAAACTGAAAGCGATACACTTTTTCACTCATCTGCATGTTTCATCCTCATTAAGTGAACTCTGCTGTATTCTATGCATTAATCTTGCATAAATTAGAGTGTGAGGAGCTATGACCTTTGTTTCCCTTATCCTTGGGAAGAAAATCAATGTGCTTTCTGCCTTCATGCACACATGCATACATGCAAAGAAGTTGAGCGCTGGGTATTCTGGTGGAGTCATTCAACTATGAGCTGAAAGACTTGAATCAAGAGACCATCAATTAGCATTAATTTTGATAAATAAAATTAAGTGAAGAAATAAAGAAAAACCACATTCGATAAACAGCACACTCATTGTGGGATCCAAGTGATCTAAACTCACAGAAGTCAGCAAAACACTCAGCATTTTTCTCAGCAAAATTCCAGTTTGAAAATTTTACCCTGAATGAGCTGACTTAACAGCATGAAAAATTCAGAGAAATGTAGCAGTGAACTTTTTTGGACTCGTTTCAGTAAAAACACCATCCATAAAAACAGAGGCAGAACTGAGCCCCAGGTAAGGGAATAACCAAGAACTGTTTTGGAATTACACTGGCAGGAATAAGAAAGTGTTTTAGTAGGGGCAGCTGTGAAAAACCAGAGTTTAGTAACCAGGATATGAGCCAGGCTTTAGAAGGAAAAATACCTGAGACCTTCCCAGTTTTACCAAAGAGTTTGTAGAAACCTGCAGGCACCAATTTTCTCTGTGCCCCAAAGCACACCTGGATAACAAACACAGCCCTTCACAACCACGAGAGGTTGTTAGGAAGGGAACAGGCAGGGAATAAATGGTTCCAGCTCTAGGGAGACAGAAGAATAAGGAATGGACAAGCCAAAAGAGGGGAAAAAAAACCCAATTCTGTCTAGAAGTCTTAAGTATAACAATTTATAGCATGAGTGGGCAATAAAACAGAGGAAAGGAATATATTAAATAAGGAGAAAGTTTATTTTGACTGGCGTGTTCCTCTGCTGTAAGAAATAAATCTGGTTTTGTGAGAACTAATCCTGCTATACTGTATTTTTTTGCCTCTGCTGCCAGTCTGATGTTCCTTCCCTGATATAATTAAAGAGGTGTCACAGGACCTGCTTGCTTTCATACTGGGAATAAGGAATAACTGCTGATACAAGCTAACAGCTGGAAGCATGTAAAATAAACATAAGCTAAGCTGCTGAAATCACGGGTCCTTTTCAAGAAAAATATCTGTCTGCCAATCACAATTTAAACTCACATGCCACATAGCCCTAAAATAGCACTTAGGAGGAATAATCAGTGCTCTGTGTTATTTTGGGGAGGTAATGGATTAGAAAGATGCATTGTTTTAAATCAGTCATCAGCTAAAGGAGTGGCAAATCTTTAATAATGCCAAGATTGGTTTTGTAAGTGAAGAAACCAGCAAAAAGCTGGCTGGGTGCAAGTAATCTTCAAAGCTTGATTGCTTTTTCTGATAGCTTTAGAAAATTAGTGGATGAAAGCATGTGTAATATATCTGGTCTGAGTAAAACACTTGATGTAGTGTCTTACAGAATCTCTACTTGCAAAATTAATTCAAATTGGCTTGGACATGGAGTACTGTCACTTGGATTTAAAAATGGCTGGCTGAGTGCAAATAAAGGGTAATGAAAAATGGCAATGCATCAAGTTGGTGGGAGGTGTCTGGTGGAGCTCTGCAGGGATCACTGTTTGGTCCTGTTTATTTAACATCTTCATTAACAATCTGGAAGAGGGAGTGAAACAGCATGTTAATTAAAGTGACACATAATAATAAATCAGGAATTGCTCCTAATGCCAGCACTAATACTTCACAAACACTACCAGGGTTTCTGGGAAGGTTAAACGTGGCAATACAAAGGCTCAGCTAAGATGCTCTAATTGCTTTTTACCTTTTGAAGAGAAGAGTCCAAAACACCCACGAAGTGGGAGCCAGAAGCCTGCTGGCAATGCAGTAATTTAGAGCATGATTGCCCAGTGTATACAAACTCAAGTAACTGGAAACTTCCATGGAAAGACACGATTTCCTTTTTCCCCCGACACTGGCAATGCATCACATTCAGTGTGAAAGATTAAGCCAGCTCAGTTCACTCATCTGATGGAAAACCAGTGTTTGGAGGGAGTTTTTAAATCAGTTTTCAGCTCTTCCTACATGTCATGTTTTGCATGAGTGCAAAATAGAATGTAACAGAGGAAAGAGAGGGGCAGGAGGAACCAGTGACAGGACTGCATCTTTTTGTATCAGTTAAATTGGATGAGTTATAACATAAGCCACCCCTTTATGCATAGGTTTATAGTTACAAAAGACAAAATTCATCATTTTAAAGTAGTGTTTCCACAATGGCAGGACACTAGCCTACTGCTACAACATGCTGGATTTCCTTTAATATGAATACTTTTTAAAAACCTCAGATAAGTAAACATAAAGTTGTTCACTGAACAGGGGTGAAAATTGATCAAAGACTACATAAGCCACAGAAAAGAGTTCCCAAAATAGGCTGGGATGCTGGCACTCGGTCAGAGACACCTATTTCTGTTTTATAAACATACATAATATAAAACCAGAACTTAAATAAGAAGTTATTATCTCCCTTCTTTGAATGATTTATAGCAGCTTACCTGGGCTGGCCCTTGGGCTGCACTGCACTGAATCATAAATGTAGACTCATTTTTAAAGGACAGTTTGATGCTACTTCCTAAAAGGTAAGAAAAAGGAAGAGAACTTTTAAGGCCTCCTTTACCACACTGAGTTGAAATTGCTCTGGGAACTTGTGAAGTCCCCAGAAAACACAGGAGCAGTTTAAAGCTGTGAGACTCTCAGAGCCAT
The DNA here is from genome assembly GCA_013397075.1 of Rhabdornis inornatus. NCBI lineage: Eukaryota > Metazoa > Chordata > Aves > Passeriformes > Rhabdornithidae > Rhabdornis > Rhabdornis inornatus. Next base: position 808,868 of record VWZS01008402.1, on the reverse strand, counting down.
AAAGAGACTCCCTGCATTAGCAGGCAGGGATTGTAAAACAATAAAGGCAAGGAGAGGGGAGCTCTGCAGTGCCCACACTGAATTCTGTGTGTGCTCAGCCTGGTGCAGCCAGGCACGGATGGATGGAACCAAATTCACCTGGGCCATGGAGAAAGGAGCTCTGGGAAACTCCTTGGATTCCCTGCCTTGAATCCATCTGGCTTTTCCTTTCACATCAGCACAACCCAGCCTTTGAAGGCAGCCAGAGCTGCTGCAGAGTTCTGATGCCATAATCATTGGGGAACTTTTATTCATGGATTAACACTGACCCTCCTTCATCCAGAGGGTAAAACGTGAACTGGCTGCAGTTCCACCAGAGTAATGAGAACACAGAAACCCAAATTCATTTGTCAATATATCATAAAACCTAATGGACATATAAAGGCATCCAATATATGGAAATTCTCCTGGCAGCTGTTATGTAATATTCCCAAACTCTCTTGCAAGAGGATAGTGGAAAACCACAGAAACACTAAGGGTTGTTGAGGTGTCAGCTATTGTATTACACTTTTCTCAACTAATTTATCCTCCATGGTCTTGGCCTTATTGCTACCACCCATTAAAGGAACTAGTCTTGTTTAGTTATATTTTTAATCCTCTCTTTAAAAAATTTCTTTTCTCTTGTTGTTTGGTTGGGTGTTTTTTAAAAATTATTCCCTTATTTTTTGAACTCCAGTAATTTGTGAAGCAGCTGCATTGGTCATGAACTACTTGCATTTTATTATACCTACAATGACTTTTAAACAGAAAGAATCTGCTCATGGGAGCACTAATCCTTCCATTATGGAAATAATTAAGCTCTTTTATTTGCAAGATGAAAATCTTTAGGGAACATATGAAAACTAGCAAAGAGCATTTTTTTTTTCTTTTTAAGAGAAAAAAAAATGATGATATAAACAGACCTGCTAGTGTCTGTTAAACTGTGGCATATGGAAAGGCACACAAACTCTTAGAGAAATCTTTCTCAGAAATTCTTCCACTTGGCTCAGGAAAAAAGGATATTCTACAGAACTTTCTGTACAAAAACACAACAGCATGTTCTCACGAGATGTTTTCCAAGCCTTTTCAATAGTAATCTGCTTCTGTTCTTTTATGCTGAATGTTAACCTAAATATTGTTATTCTTACTTTTCTATAATTATCTTTGGACTTTTCTTGTTTGCAAAACATTTTCTTCCTCAGTAAACAAAGCTACTTATATTAGATTTTTATTTATTTATTTTAGGTTTTTTGCAATGGAGCATTTTCCATGGGGCAGTTCCTGCTCCTGACCCTCCTGTATTGTTTGGTGTTGTATCCTGCACTCCATTTACACATACAAGATCTAGCACATTACACTCGAATATTTTTGCAAACTTACTGACATAAAAGTGGGGTCCAATCAGCAGATTTTGGCTCAGAAGAGAGGGGGGAATATGGGAATATGGGAATCTGGGAATATGGGAATATCCCTTTGGTTGTGTCTGATGAGGCTGCCATAGGGAACAGCCGAGGTCACTGAGGTGTGAGGAGAACAAAAACCAGAAAACCACGAGAAACCAGAGCTCATTTTTGTTTCTGCTCCCCAGAGCAGTTCCTTTCTCCACTTTAGAGAACAAAATCCAGAAAACCAAGAGAAACCAGGGTTCATTTTTGTTTCTGCTCCCCAGAGCAGTTCCTTTCTGCTGTGGGGCAGGTGGCAGCTGGTTGGTGTCACACCTGAGTCCTGCTGTCCTGGGCATGGCTCAGCACCTGCCTGCCCTTGGGGAAATGTGAATTAATTCTTTTTTCTGCTTTGCACAGCTCTGCCTTCACCTGTTGAGCTGCTTTATCTCGCCCCATGAGTTTCCTCCCTTTCCCCCCTCCAGTTCTGCCCCCATCCCACTCTGGGGCTGGTGCCTGTGTGGGGCTGAGCTCCTGCTGCCGTTATCATTTATATATAATAAAAATATATCAGGATTATCCAAGAGGAGACAAAAAATGAGGCAAGTCCATATAAGATGAACAGAGGAGATCTTGTGATTAATAACACCGTGCCAAAGGGCTTTGAAAAGATCCCTTGCTAAAGGTTTCTAGATAAAGTTGTTTTGGGGGGTCCAGGTTAACTTTTATGGTGGAGATGGGTTGTACTGGGTCCTATATTCAGAAAAAATAGAAATAAAACTCTACTAAGTTCCAAAGTTTTCTGTTTCTCATCTATTGATGTTAATAAAATGAGATTTTATTGCAAGTTTGAGAAAGTGGCAATAAAATGTCAGCTAAAATATGATGTTGATAGACATAAAAACAATGCACAACGAGGGGGAAAAAAAATCTTAATTTGCATCTACAATGTTGGGCTCTGACCAAGCTGCATAGAAATATGTTGCTGGAATGATGATAGACAATTCTACAAAAACATCAGCTCAAAGGCAAACAGAAAGCAATTGAATGTTTAGAAAATTGAGAAAGAACAAAATTGAAAACATCATTGTTTTAGGACAGAAATCCATTCTATGCTTTTGAATCCTTTGTGCATTACAGGTTATTCATATAGAAAAAATAAAATAGTAAAAGTAGCAGTAAAAAATGTGTGGAGATGTTTCCTTACAGCTAAACTTGAGAAGTTTTGTTTTTTGTTTTTTCTGGTGGGCACAAAATCCACCAGGTTTTTATCAAAGCCTGCCAGTCATGAGTGGCACAGACTCCATGAACAGGGAGTTACATTTCAGCATTTCTGGGACACAAGAACTGGAGTGCATCAAACAAAACCAGCAACTGCTGGGTTCAAAACAAGCAAAAAGAGCTAATTCTTCACCTGGCACATAGCCCTCAATAAAACACAAATTTTAACAATAAAACTTGTTGCTTCCAGACTCAGGGAACATTAAGACAATGGGAGTTTTAGCACAGATTAGAGAACAAGTGGGAAAAAAAAATCTTTGAAATAGAGTCCTTCCTTTGATGAGGATGGTTAGAAGATTATAGAATATCCCTGCATTCCTAATAAATATATTTCTCCTCATACTTGCTACTGGTCCCTGCCTGGCAGCTAAACAGACCTTTGTTCTCAGGGGGGTTAGAGAGCCCTAATTTCTCTTGTTTCTGTTTTTACAGAAGATGGAGAGAAAATTGGCATCCTTTGTTTTGGGATTTTTTTAAAAGATAGGACGTGATGTAATACAGCTCTCGTAATGAAATATTAACCTGTGTATGTTTCACTGGGGAAATATTTCAAGCTGTTAAACACCTAAAATGCAAAAAGGAAAAAATCCTTTGGCAAACAAGAGCAACAGCACTGGAAATTTCATTGACAGCATTTTGTGACAGCATCACTGATACATTTTCTTGTCACGGTTAAAAACTAGAGAAGAGCAAAGATTAATTAAAGTAATACAAGCTTTATAAAAAGCTCTGCTCAGTTTTGGGCTTACCTTTTTAGTGGAGGAGATGAGTGGCAGAGTTTGCTGATGGTGGCAGTTAAGGCTCAATTCTGCCATTGTTCTCTCCAGGGTTTGTTTGTGTTCTCACTAGGAGTGTTCAACATCTCATTTAACACGTGCTTGTTAAACGAAATTATTTTCTGTCTAAGTCAGACTTGTATTCAGATGTTGGTTTGGTTGCTAGAAATCAAGTTAAACTTCAGCATCCAGCTGAGCTATCAACTGGGAGTAAATAGGATCAGACTCCACAGATAGTGACCTGAGAGCTTTTAATGCCTACCCAGAAAAGATTCCTGGTTCTGCTGTGTATGAGCTGCTGCATCGAAATTCCATTTACAATCCATTTACAGGCTGGGGGAAAAAAAAACAAAACGAAAAAACAACAAAACCAAAAAAACAAAGAAAAGAAAACAAGAAAACAAGAAAAAC
>VWZS01008402.1:509962-796958 GCA_013397075.1 Rhabdornis inornatus | reverse complement strand
AAAAATAAAAAAAATAAAAATAACCAGCCTGTGCAAGTGCTGTGTTCGTTTGTGCACTGGTTTCCATTCAGCTTTCCTGACCTTCCCAGGATCTCTTGTTGGAAGATGTGACAAAGCTTCATCTATGTTTAATGAGAAATGGAATTTAGGAATAATATTGTATAATACAGTGTAGTGCTGTCCAAGTTCCTTCAGAGACTTGGGAAATGTCTTTTTATCAATTATGAATTTGATACAAATATAAATTTGTGGGTTCAGTGTAACCTTTCCCTCCAGCTCTTATCTAAAGCATTATTATTTCTTATCCCCAGAGGCAGAATAACTTACCTGTGACACTTGGCACATTTCTGGGAAAGCCACCATCAAATCACCTCGAGCTGTTGTTTATTTCCATGCTGAGTTCCACCCAGGAAAAATTGTCAAACCTGTGATTGTTTATTCTGTTTTACAAAGAGAAGGGTGAGTGGAAATGCTCATGAGTCTTAATGAATTTTCTGTTGTTTCTGTTGTAATGGTCAGGGGACATTCTGCCCTTTCCATGCACAAAAGAAGAAAAGTGTGGGTTTTTTGTTTTTTGTCTTTTGGGGTTTTTTTTGTTTTTGTTTTTGTTTTTGTTTTTGTTTGTTTTTTGGGGTTTTTTTGTTTGTTTATTTATTTGGGGGTTTTGTTTTTTTGGTTGGTTGGTTGGTTGGTTTTGGGTATTTTTTGTTGGTTTGGTTTGGTTTGTTGTTGTTTGTTTGGGGTTTTTTTCATTTCAGCTTAAAAAGAAAATAGAAAGGAGTAAGCACATTTCTATCAAAGAAAGCCATATATTAGTCTCCATTACAACCATCACAAAGGGACTCTTAACCCTAATTTCTCTAGAAATTAGGAAAGAAAAAGGGAAAAAAATATACTTACCCTCTATTTCTCTGCATTTCTATAGATAGATATTTCACCAACGAAGATTTTCAAATTCACAGAAGGCAGCTGGGCAGAAAATAATGATCCCTGGGATATCAACTGCTCACTTGGATTGTGCAGATCCCGTTATTTCAAAGCAGCTGAGCAATTTTGCACATGCACTGATAATAATTTCCATTTGTGCAAACATGCAAGACATTTCCTCCCAAGTCATGTACTAAATGCAAGACAATGACAAAAGCAGGGATTTAATGGAGTGTTTTAAGGAAAACCTGACTCCTCTGTTAGTTGTGTGACTGCAGCATTGCTCTCAGGATTGAGATCTGAGCAAATATGACAAAAGAAGTTCTGCAATCATTTCTCTCCAGCACTATTTACCCAATTTTAAGGCTCAGTTTTCATCGTTTGGCTGAGCAGCTTGAATGGAACAGTCACATCCTTGGAAATGACTGCATTATCCTCTCTCCATAAGTCATCACCCATCAAACAAGCTGCATTAATAAATTATCTAGATCCTGAATAACAATTTCAAACCAAAACCCATTGATTTGAGCCATCTCCATGGTGACTTAAAAAAGGATTTTCCTTTGCAACCATGGGCAAGGTGTTGTGTGCCAGTTCTGTGGATAATCATTCATTAATTCATTAATTCATTAATGATGGCTTTCCTTTGCATCCTGCTGGAGTGGAAACAGGCTGGAACAGCAACACAGGGATGCTGGGGTTCTTTGTTTGTTTAGTTTTGGTTTTTTTAAATATATATAAAAGTTAGAAGTATTCCAAAACACATAGCTGGAAAAATCACACCAAAAGAAATGCCTTGGAGATGGGCCTGCTTGTCCCATTTCCCCCTGTATATTGATATAATTGTGACATTTGGAACTCTCATTTGTAAATCTGGGTTTTTTTTTCCTTCATGTGTAAAGCAGAACAAACTCCCCTCTGGTCTGAAGACAATCTGATGTTTTACAAAACCACTTCCAGCCCAATCCCCATATCAGTTGTTATGATCTATAAAAACAAGAATACCTCCTTACCTTTTGGAAGAGTTTAATTAGGAGGAAATGTTACATTTAAAAAAGATAACATATAATTAATAACTTCAGCAAAGGTGGACAAAAAAGGAAGAGATTGCAGGCTTTGTACATCCTTAAAAGCATTTAATTCTCTATTCATCTAAAATTAACAATCAAACTGTGTAGTAATAAGAGTTAGAAAAGCTCAAATTATATCACTGACTGTAGTTTTTTTCTCTCATTCTTCAATGAAATATTGTTCCACTGGCTGTCTCTGGCTTCTTGCTGCCTGAATTATATTTTTAATTAAGAGCTGCACTGTCATGCTGAAGAAATTTGTCAAGAATTCTTTTCTAAGCATGTTGGCAAAGAAAAAGTTATTAATACATACAAATTTATAAATTTGAGATTTGGGAAAGTATTAAGAGGGGGAAAAATAATGAACAAAGAATTGTTTTCCCTTTAACAAACATTCCAAAAGTTCGGATTGTAGACTTAGAAAAGTTCCTGTAGAACCACAAGGTGTCTTTTGGGCTACCAACAGATGACAGAGAGGACAGTGAGGACAGAGTGTTCACAGTGAGGACAAAACCCAGGAATTCTGTTGATTTCTCAGTTTTTCTGTGTAAAGACCTTGTACATAATTGTGGCAACGTCTCAGCAACAATTCTCTTGGTTTTTGAGCTAATTTTCTAGAGGAATAAATATGCAAGCAGAGTTTCTTCACAGTGTTCTGAACAAAAACCCTGAAGGTGTTTGTTCTTGGTATGGATTGAATGAATAGAACCAGGAAAAAGAAATGAAACAGAGAAATTACGGTTGAGCCTGATGTTTAAAGTGACATCCAGGCTGTGCAGGCTTGAAAAGAGCAATTCTGCTTCTCTCACTTGTGATCCAAGGATGGATAGAACACAGAGATCATCTGGAAAAGAACCTGTAGCTGTGTTATTGCCGCACAGCCAGGCTGAAATCATGCAGGTGAGTTCCTCCTGGTTCCTTATGGAAAGTTAAAGGCAAACTTAGCAAAAATTTATGGTTTGAAAAGTTTAAAACAGACTGGATTGCTTGACCTTCCTCATAGGAAATCAGCAGCTCTGTGGTGATGGGTTTTCCCCCAGTGCCTGGACTCTTTTCTGTGGAAATACAGAGCATTGATTTAAACACATAAAATTCAAGTTTTCTGAAATTAGCAAAAGCTTTTGTCCTCAGTGTCTTTGGTTTTTACTGACTTATCTGTGAAATGGAAATAGTGGCCCTCCATCTCCAAGGAGCAGTATGAGAGGGTATAAATCAAATGAATGTTTGAGAGACACCCCTGCACTGTATTGATGAGAGCCACTCCCAGACAATGCAGTGATGAACAGCTCCTTCCCCACACCAAAGCCCTGGGGGATCCAGTGAGCCAGGCAGACAAACAGCAATTAACAGTAAGAATTAAATGAAATATTGAACCTCTGCTCATTGGGTGAATTACATTATCTTGGTGCCCAAGACAAAGCCCAGGTTTTGAGCTAAAAATTGCAGGCGTGTGTATAATGCACAGGGTAAGAATCCACTGACACAAGGAGCCCAAACAAGGCTGTACTGGAAACATTCATTTTGCTGTAATAACTTCTGAGTGTATGCCTTTGCCACCTTTAATTATATATTGCCTTTTTTTTTTTTTTTTCTTTCCTGGGTATATTTAATCCAGAGTTACAATTACCTTCAGTAATCACACATAATTTTTTGTCTGGAATTTATCAGTGCCCGGCTGCTGTTGAACAACAGAGATCATCTCGCATTTGTTCCATTCGTATTCTCCCTCAGAACAACACCAGCAGTAAACGATTCCAGCTTAATTACCCAAAATGTGTTTGCACTGCAAATAGTTCCCTCTGCACTCCCATTTTTCCTCTGCTGACACCGGCCCTGAGCAGGGAGCAGCAGAAACAATTGATTGGCATGGGGAGAGCTCCTAACAGGAATGGGGCAGAGATGGGATGGGAGATGCTGCTCCTGCCAACAAAGGCAATTTCTGCTGCCCCAGAACAGCAGCCTGGAATATTCCCAGGAATGAAGCTGGGAATCTCCTTGGGAGGATGAACTCTGGGATCCTGCTGTTCTGCCCCAGAACAGCAGCCTGGAATAAAGCTGGGAATAAAGCTGGGAATCTCTTTGGGAAGATGCACTCTGGGATCCTGCTGTTCTGCCCCAGAACAGAGCCTGGAATAAAGCTGGGAATCTCTTTGGGAAGATGAACTCTGGGATCCTGCCATTCTGCCCCAGAACAGCAGCCTGGAATATTCCCAGGAATAAAGCTGGGAATCTCTTTGGGAAGATGAACTCTGGGATCCTGCCGTTCTGCCCCAGAACAGCAGCCTGGAATAAAGCTGGGAATTTCTTTGGGAAGATGCACTCTGGGATCCTGCTGGCAGAGCAGGGATGTTCTGGAGAACATCTCACACAAACACAGCAGCATGTGCTTCTGAATTTTCTGATAAATTGAGCCCACAGTGTTTAGCACCACTTAAATCCTCACCTAACCTCAGGTGTCCAGAATTTATCTGAGAAACTCAGCTCATCTGTCACCTCACTCTTGCAGAGTGTGATTCATTTTCCACCAAATTAAAGCAGGGAGAGGAACTTTCCCGTTTGTTTGCAGCCCTTCAGGGCCAGAGATCCCCGAGTGTGCTGCAGATGTTGTGGGGCACTGGATCTTTACCTGCTGGAGGTTTCCTTGGGGCTGCTTTGCTGAGCCTGGCTCTGGACAAACCCATCTCACTGCCCTCAGCCTGTCCTAAGAAAGGGATTTCCGGGATAACAGCAGAGCTTTTGGGGATTTTTCAGCATTGGGCAGCTTGGGGTAGTTTTGTGTGCCTGTCTTCCTCAAGATTTCAGCTCAAGTGTTTGTGCTTAGATAAAATAAAATATAGTTATAATTTTATCTTCTCTGACAAGCATAAAGTTCTTAATCATAACATTAGATAATATTATGAAAGCATAGGAGGAATCTTTTTTAATTAATGCCCTAAAGTGCAGTTCATTCTTCTTTTGCACATCACAGGGAAAGCTTGTCATTTCAGCATGGAACAAAACCTTGCCTGGTGTTAGCCCAGCTAATCCATGCAGTGTCTGCCAACGTTTTTTCCTTTAGTTACAAACTGCCTACATTAGGTGAAACTGTATTTCACAATGAGATAAATAAACACGAAGAGGGGTGGATGGCTGATTCAGAGGTTTTCACACAAAGCCAATTAAAGCAAAGCTCCTGGCACTGTTAACCTCAAACTGCAGCCCAGGACAGAGGCAGGAATTGCACAGAAGATGTTTGCAAGTGATGCTGCACCCACAGGCCACTGGAAAATTGCCATCCTCGTGAGGAACAGCTGCTGCAAATATGGAACATTTCACTCTAGCTGCAAAGTCGGGTATTGATCCTGCTTAGTCAGCACGACAATTAAAATAATCACCAATAAAACCACGGGAGTATAAATAAAACAAATTATAAAGCTGGAAGGAAGTTTGGCATTAAGGAGAAAATCCAAATAGTATCCTTGGGAGGGGTGAAATTTAAGTTGCAGGAAACAGATGTATCAGTAAAGAAGTTTGGCTTAGTTTTTTAATTATGAAACACATAATGACATGTTTCAGGGATTTCAAATAATTATTGACATTGCACATCTTTGACACTTGCTGGTTTTTTTTAGTATTTGAAATTTATACATTGAAATATGTGCAAATTTTTATCCACAATTATTCTTACACCAACTCACCAACTGATCTGCTGCTGACCAAAAGCCAGTTTAATCCATCCATGGATAATTTTTGGACTCTCTGTGGGAGGGAGGAGCCTTGACAGGCCCAGGTGAACTCTTGGGCATGAGGAGGAGTAAAGGTGGAACTAACAGCAAGTACAATAGTGATCCTCAGTAATAATGTGGAAGGGGAAAAGAAGATTAAGTTCTGCAGAACCAAATGGATGGATCTTAGATCTGTAAAATGAAGACATTCCTATATAAAATTTGAAGATGGTTTGCTGTCACAAATTTAAGTAGTGTGCCTTGATGGTGTAAATTAGTTAAAATCCGTGTCCTGAAAATGTCAGATTATATACACTCTGCATCCAACAAATCTTGTCACTGCCTGCTTTTCCTCCATCTGATGCAAAGCCTTAAAAATATGGATATGCTGAAATGCTGAGACATAATTTAAAACCTCCACACAACTTCCTACCAAACAAGGGTCACAGAGTCTGGAAGGAAAAACCTTGGCAGGTTTTCTTAATCTGTTTTGATGTTTCTGTATCAACCCAGTTAATCCACAAAGAAAGGGCTCACACAGCACATGTAAGCAACCTGCACTCTAAACATCTCCCCACAAACAGGTGCCTCAGAAGTGCTTGGGAAGTAGCAATTTTAAGACACTTTATTTGTTGTTTTTTGTTTTGGTTTTTTTTTTACCAATTATATAAGAACACGGGACAATAAATCTCTAGTAAATATTATTTGGAGATTTATTAACTATAATGAATGAGCTGCTTAAGAATTACTTTTTGTCTCCCAACTGAGTTGAAATGTAGTGATTCTTTCTTGCTTCTGCTTTTTTGTGAAGAGCAGCAAAGCAATTAATACAGTGAGGAGCAGAAATAAGACAAGCTGGCCTTTTGTGAGTTCATGCATCACTCCTGATTTATTCTGCTCCTTCCATCTACAATCCATCCCTTGTAAATCCTCAGTCTCCAGCTGCCTCATTCCCTCTCTCTTCTTTTTCCTGCGCTCCCATCCCATTCCACGTGTACAAACAATTTCTTTTTAGCCTGCTGAGTGGCATCTGGTTCAGTTTGCAGCTCAGGAGAGGCATCACCTCCACACTGGTGGCCAGGAGAACAAACAGCCTGCACTCAGCTCGTGCCTGAGCCAGGCACTCAGACCTGCCCAGCACCCCACATTTTCAGTGGGGCTGAAATTGGCCAACAAACACCCAAGGTCATGGGTTAAAAGGGATGAGCAACAAATAACAGTGATCAGGAAGCTCCAGAAAGGGTTGTGTTATATGTAGAAAAAGCAAGAAGAAAAATCCTGGTTCATTTTTAGGCAGCACACCTCTAGTGACTGATTCACAAGTAACATAAACCCACTCAGGCACATACTAAAAGAGAATGAAAAGAAAAGCACTTCTTGATATTTTTTTTCCCCCTGTATTCATTTTTTTTCATGATTCTCCACACTTCCAAATCACTAAGTGGAAAGCAAACCCCCCCTCCTGCTTCCATCTCAAGGCTTCTTTCAGACAAGTATTTGAATTTAACCTTCATTCCCTTCCGCTGTGATACTCACTTGAGTCACACAAGTAGGACTCAAGTGCATGCTGAAAGGCACATTTCTGAGTAAAATATGTCATTCTCTAAGTCAGGATGACATTTCCAGTGGTTCCCTGGGTTGATACCTTGGTCAGAGAGTAGAAACCTTGAAGCCAAATAAAATAAAATATCAGCCCTGAAATAAAAGTAATAAGGTATTTGAAATCTGCAGAACATTTCCCATTGACTTCTAGGTAGTTCAATGTTTATAAATTCACATTGAGTTGTGTTTTCAGAGAGAATTATAGAGATAATCCATTTTTCTTCATGCTTATATTCTTGACAGGGCTTTTCAACTGAAGTTACAATCAAATCCAATAGACTACCTACCTTATAAAAGCCACTTATTTTCCACATTTTCAGAACTAGGAATTCTGTCTGAATACCAGATGCAAAATCAGTAGAAATACCTCTTTAATGATTGCCAATTGAGATGTGTTCAAAGTGGTTTCAATCTCTCATCTGCAGCCTGGCTGCTCATTCTGTTTGATACTAGCACTGCATGACTAAAATTTACAGCAGTTTGCTATTTAGTGGGATTCTAGCAGCATTTTATTGCTCTTGAACTCTATCAGAATTAACACCCACTTGTGCTATTAAACTTCAGAGATAGAAACGTTATCTTTCCTTAAAGCCAGTGAGAATTAAATAATACACAAACAAACAACCTGCCATTTGAATAGTGGAATAACATTTGAATATTTTCTTGCTGGTGAGCAGAGCTAGAAGGACTGTGCTTGGGTTAAAAGCATTTTGGGAAATTCAGGGGATGACAAGGACTTACTTTCTTGCTAGTGCTGTCTCGCTGACTGAGGACAGAAAGGTGGAATTTTCCCAGAGCAGCTGTGGCTGCCCCTGGATCCCTGAAATGTCCAAAGCCAGGCTGGACGTTGTGGCTGGAGCACCCTGGGATGGTGAAAGGTGTCCCTGCCATGGCAGGAAGAGTGGAATGAGGTGGTTTTTAGGTCCCTTCCAACCCAAACCATTCCAGGATTGTGCAAAACTTAATTTTTTCCTGAATACAAGACACACACACTTTCCCATTTTACTCTAGAGCAGCCAAAATCAGGTGCCAGGCTCCAGCTGTGCCAGGCTCCAGCTGTGCCAGGCACAGCCCTCTGAGAGCAGCAGGACATTCCCAGCAGCAGGACATTCCCATTCCCAGCAGGACATTCCCATTCCCAGCAGGACATTCCCATTCCCAGCAGGACATGACATTCCCAGCAGGACATGACATTCCCAGCAGGGTGGGACAGCCAGGGCAGGAATCTCCCAGCAGGTTTTTCTCCTGCTTTGCTTTCCCACGCCCACCTCATCGGCCCGGGGCTATCACAACAGAAGGGATCACATATGTGTGCCTCAAAAACGCTTTTTGAAAGAGGCTCATTACAGACACACCAAATCAGCACCGAGGCCTCCTGTCCCTTACATCTGTTATCTGTAATGGGAAGAAAGGCTCCTCCAAAGATTAACAAATGCTTTCAAACAATAAGGTTCCAAAATACTTATATATGAGCAGCTTTATCACATATTTTACAAATGGGAAAGCTGTAAGACATCATTTCACAAGGCTGTATAAATGTAGCAATCTTTGTAGAACATTTACCCTAAAGTGCCTCTGCTAAGGATGTACAGCAAGCAAGAACCAGGAATAAAAAGAAGCACAAAATCCATCAGTCCAAAATCACCACATCAAAGAAAGACTTTACATTAGTCCCCACCAAATTGCAATTTCTGGAAAAATTGGAAGCATCAAACTGAAATAATTAATTTTGGTTCGAACAGTTTACTGGAAGGAAAAGTGGTTTAGAACTGCTCAAGCATCCAAATTATCTGGGTTTTTTTCCTATTTGGAAACCTTAAAAGTTCTGTTAATTTCCTTTAATTGGTCGTGTCCTCCAAAATAAATAGTAACTGATATTCTAAAACTGTATAACCTGAATTCCAAAACCTGAGGAGGGAAGGCATATTCAGAATATTCCCATGGAATTGAACTGAGACCTGTGCTCTGTGAACAAACATTCAGCAAATCATTTGTAAATTATTTCCATCTCCAGTGGAAGGCTGTTTCCTCAACCAGCACTCCTCATTTCACTGCATTTCAGTGCCAGAATTCTCCTTTTCTGAAACAAAAACTACTCCCTTCAAAGGAATGGAAGAGGAAAAACAGCAGAGGATTTCCTTGAGCTGAATTTTTTAATGCATGTGCTACAAAACATTACCTATACATCAACACTTCAGCATTAATAGTGGAAACAGTTTCTTAATCTGACCTTGAAAATACTCCATTTCTTCAGAGTTAATAATAAGCAAATGATATTTTGGGAGTTTCTGTATCTTGTGAAAGTTTTGATATTCAGCACTGAGACACAGTAACAGAAAAAAAACCACCTGAAAATACCTCTCAGTGCTTTGCTAATAACTGTTGTACAGTAAATTAGCTGGCTTTTTTCTATGTATTTAACAGCTTCTAACTCAATCTGTATCAGTTTTCTCTGTTCTCTAAGGCAGATTGCTGGGTGGTGTAGAAGGGAGTTAATTAGCTATAAATATCAAACTGCACCCAAAGAAAAAGGATCATTATTAACACCCAGTGAACAGCTGGGCCATGTGATAAACTGCTTTTGTTTCTAACAGTGCTCCTCTCCAAGCATTCCCTGGATTGGAGAAGGATTTTGTCTTTACTGTCCCTGTGCAAACTGAACCTGTTCTGCACAGGAAGGGCCAAAGAGGAAATGAGCTGTATTTGTGTAAGGATGGATCAAGTTTGGATTAGATTGCATTGATAATAATTTATTCACTAACAACAATACTAATACAGATGAAAGAATTCGGGTAGGAAGTCATCCCTAGATTGTGATGGGGCTGGATGAATTTTTTACTTATCATTATCATCACAATTTAAAAAAAAATGACTTTATTTACCTTACTGACTAAATTTTGAGCTACTGAAAAATAATATAGAAGTACCTGCAGAGAGTGAAACTCTCCTACTTCTTCTGTTGAGGTGTGGTAATCTTGAATTAGAAGGGATTGTATGAAAAAGCAAAGCTTGAGAATTAAGTTTTCCAAGAACATCACACACCAATCTGCCCTTCATTTTCAGAAGTGATTGATCATGCAGAAATCTGATGCTAACCTGAAATTATTAAAATGCAAACTGTCCCATCAATAAAAAGTGGAAGCTTAAATCAACATAAAAGAAGTTCTCAGAGTTTTAATTTCCTATGCTCACCGATACCCATCGTGGATGTTTTATGAATGAGTCCAGCATACACTGCTGAAATTGCACTCCAAATCCAGATGTTGTACAAGAAATCACATTAAAAGTTCTTTTAAAATACACAGGAGTCACAGATCCAATTAACTGCCAGATGTTCTGAGTCATCACCACCATCAGAACTTATTAAAGATTAATTTAATTCCTATTTGATAAACTGGTTGAGGACTGGATTCTGGTGGATCCTCTCACCAAACAGGGAGCACATTTTCAATTCTTTCAGCTACAGCTCCTGGCCTGAGCTGTAAAACTGAGCTGCAGGAACCTCTCTGTTGTGGAGCCAAATTTCCATGACACCCAGTCATAATGTTTGCTGTCTTCAGTGCCAAATTGACTTTGTGCATTTGGCAGAGGTAATCCTGAATAAAGGGTTGTTAACTTAATTCTAAGCTACAATTTCAGCAGAGAATATAATGATGTACCTGGATTACTCAGTGAATATGAGCAATTTGGTCATACAGAGCAATCACCACACACAGAATCACTGATATGCAAAGCAAAGCTTCCCAAATTTACAGGAAAAAAGATCCTGCAAGGCTGTTGCCAGGTGGGGTTAAACCACAACAAAAATTAAAGCAAAATAAAAAGTCATCACATTCACTTGGACTTCAGCTGTCACAACACTTCCTAAATTTGGGACTCATTCATATGGAACTTTTCTATTTCTTTTGCAACAGACTGAGCATTTTCAAGTTACAGGAATTCTTTTCAGACACAGAAAGCCCTTGTTGCTGGATTTTTCTTAGCAAAATTTGGTATTAAAAAGTATCCTCCATTCATATAAATACAAAGGTGAAAATTAGAATCTCTGATGCCTTGTGTCCTTCTGGTATTTGTAATAAGCACAAATGTGAATACCAGGAGAGAATTTCAGTGTAATAGAGATCTCACTTATTAGTGAAATGCATCAGATGGAAAGGAATTGTCACAAGGAGACTTTTGGCAGAGTTTCTATTGGCACAGGAGAGATTCCGTCATTCCATTGGTATTCCCAGGATTTACACACCCACAGCTCTCCCATGTGCCACTGAAGGAATTTACCCCTGAGAAAAGGGGGTAAATTAAATATGGTCAAGGTTAAATCACCCAGATGTGGAATCCCAGATGGAATTCACTGTAGTGCCCTCACAAAAACACACTGAGCAGGTCCAACCAACCAACCAGGACCTGCAAAAACATCCCCTTGATTTTGTCCTTCCAGCTATTTTCTATCCTACAAAAAATTCCAGTTGGGGGGAGGAAAGAGGGGAAAATACCCTAAAACAAGCAGTTTTAAGGAATCCCATCAAATTTTCAAACCCTTAAACTGTGCTGCTGTAAATTCAAACACACTGCAGCAATCCTGAGGATATAGTATTTTTAAAATGCCCTTTTATTTCTTGGTACCCACAAGATTGTCATAATGCATTTTTTAATATTCTTCATCCCATATTGCTTCCATTATTATATTTTATCTGGATGAAATATTACAACTGTAGGACATGGCATTTATTTTCCTTTATCAACATAAACACTTTTCTAGACACTCCAACCTGTACAAAACACCCATGGAGATGAGTAAGTGTGATTACACTCACTACTGAAATCATTTCAGATACAATTGGAAATGGTAGTTTTCATTCCAGAAGTGAGCTATAAAATTATCCCTTTCTCAGGTTGGTATTTGATTTTTGAAACCTAAGAGAGGAAAAAAGAGCTTGCTAATAAATGACCTTTCCCTTTAAACAATCTGCAAAACCTGAACAGATTCAGCCCACGGTGTGAGGTTCACCTTTTAATTCACATGTTTAATTACTCATTATATTATTACCCAACTTTCAGAGCTGAAGACTTGAAATAGAATCCTGAAGAGGTTTAATCAAGCTGTAGCTCTTTCCTTGCAGCTCCAGTGGAAGGTGCTGGAGTTTGGGTTTGGAATGATTTCAGATTTCAGTCCCTGGCCCAAGCTGGGTGTGCTGACAGGGAAATCAGCACATCAGGAGTCACTGGAAAAACCCACAAACAGCTGGGGGTGCTTTAATTCCTTGATCCCCCCCAACTTCACTTTATTTTTTGCAGTTTGGATAGCAAAGTATATCAACCACAAACTAAGGAAAAGAAATTTTTGCCTGGGGCAAAAATAATTTGAAAGCTCAGAAAGTAAAAGGAAAACCAAAATTTTTCTGCCTCTCTAGTCATAATTATTAAAAGACAGAGGTGGGTAACCACTGGAATGCTGATGGGGCACAGCATCCAAATCCATCCTGTTTCCTACATGTCACACACAGCGTCAGCTTTTACTCAATTTTTCACTCTCCTGATATATCAAAAGTAATTCTTCATCTTCTTTCAGAAGAAACATTAACCAATGTGCTTTTAAGTCTAAAGCTAAACAAATAGCAGGCACTTAGAGTGGTTATATTCAGCTAATTGTGAAAGAAAAATTGCACACCCCACATCTATTCCCTTTATATCCTTTCCCTCCACATCCTTACATTTATTTGCATCTTTACATCTATTTACATCCTTACATCTATTTATATCTTTACATCTCTTCCCTGTTTGAAATAGGACTGACTTTATTGCTCAGAATTTGTGCTGTCTGAAATACGTTCTCTCTGAACACACAGAGAAAAACTTCTGCAGAAATTAAAAAATCCTCAAAAAGAAACAAACACTGAGGACATGAACATCTGAAAACTGATGCTCCTTCCTCCTCAGCCTTTTCAGCACTAAAGGGAACACAATTTTATGGCATCTTCTTCCCAGTCTCTTTATTTTTTCCTCACTAATTCAGTGATTAATTTGAATCCATTAGCTCATTATCTGTTTTATGTTGCACCAGCCCCTTGCAAACTCTGCACAATTGTGTTTTGTTCTGTGTCATTATAAAAATGTCTATACAATTATCAATAACTTAGCAGCAAATGGCACGTCAAGTATTTAATAGATAAAGAGGCACTTAGATAATAAAGCAAGCACAAAAATCTATTATATTTATTTGCTAAAAAAATGCCACCTTGAAGTGGAAGCTCCATCTCTCTATGAAATTAAAGTTATTTATTACCTCTAAATGTGTAAATGTTCAGGCATTACAGTAGTAAGTGCATTAAGAAAAAAAATAAGGAAAATATATATGATGTTGCCATTATCTGTTCTTCAGTTGGTACAGAGAGAATTTGGAGAATAATTTTTAAAAGTCTACTCCATTTGCATTATGGTTCATTATTAGCAGCTAAGAATGTTACATAGTCATTTAATTGACATAGAAAAAAGTTTTATTTACTATTTCTGTATCATAATCATGTCCTATTTGCCTGATTTTCTCTAACTCTAAGTAATATATCAAAAACAATTTCAATTAATCCCTAGTTTGAAGTCTCCAGGGATTATGAGATTAATGTGATTAATTTAAATTTCCTTGTTGTTAAAAATCACCATTTCCACAAGAAAGAAAGATTTTGTCTTTCTCCTTGTGGACTCCTCAGTGCAGGTTCAGGCTGTGCCTGGAGATTCCTTCTCACCCAAATTCTCCTCTGGCTTTGTGTTAAATGTGACAAAAAATGGGAAAATGCCACTTCTGTTAAATTCAGACTCAGCAAACAGAAGGATGCAAGGAGAAATGGGAAAACCAGAAGGGTGGAAACACAGAGAGCAGGAAAACCCAAAGATTGAAGCGTGTAAGAATAATAGAATTATTAGATGACACAAACTTAAATTGTTCACATTTCTATAAAGCTCTGTATACATTTTGCAAATCTGACATTTACAAAGTGCTAAGAAACTGGAGGCAGCCTAAACTAAATTACAGAAAGAAATGTCAGAGCTTGCAAAAGGAAACCCCCAAAGAATCCAACCAGGTCTGCCTTTAGTGCATGTTTGTAAAGGCACTGAGGAAGGGTTAAATTGGCAGGGCAGGATTAGGTGGCAAAAATGAATCATTTTCTCTTAGTGGAATGAAATAATGCTGGCCATTTTTAATACCACTCCATGAAATAAAATGGATATAAAATTTATAGCAATACGATGGAAATTTCCCTGTTCATGGCGCGTTGTGTTCATTTTTTTTTTTCGAGACTATCACAAGAACGAGGGAAATTCAAGTGGATCTCAAAAGCCATTTCACAGAACATTTTCAGGTTCTTCTGGAAATATAAACCATGTTCAGAATGCAAGGTAATGCAGTAGAAATGCATCTCTAATGATAAAACAAATGAGAGGGAAATACAAGTTATCACAAGAAGAGATGCTTTGATTTGATATTCCCCTTCAAAAAACCAGATTTCTTCTTGGGGCATTACAAGACTTCTTCAAGTTTTTGCTCTTTCAAGGGTTTCCTTCTGGATTTTTTTTTTCTTTTTCTTTAATATTAGTATTGTTTTTACTAAAATATTTCTTTTTTGCATCTTAATAAAATCCTTAAAACTGGAGCTTGAGTAGTTTTTTGTTCCATGAAGAATACCCTGAAATTCCTTAAAATAACTTTACAGCTTAAGAAAGTGATGGTATATATGTCAATTTTTTCATAAAACAATACTTTTAGGAAAAATTTAGATTGCACAGACAAAAATAAGGTCATCCTCAAGTGAAATGGAAAAAATAATAAATTAAAATCTTTTTACAAGTCATTCTCTTCTTATTTTATTTCCCATTCAGTAAATCAGCAACCTATGGATTTTTACCTGTAAAAAACTACTGCAGGAAATTGCTCAATATGAATTATAAAGAGAACAGTTTAGTTAATTAAAAGTTTGAGTAAGTAACAAGTTACTTAGACAACTAAATCCCAATTTGAAGATAATTTATCCACTTTGCCTGTCTCCTGAAAAATTAATGGGAAAAGACTCATACAGACTTTAAATCACTGCTGCAGTTATGGCTTGGGTGGGTTTAAATGTGCTTTACCAAAAGTCATTTTTAAAAGGAAATAATGCTGTACCCAAATGCTTTTTTGATGTCACCATATTGTGAACTGCTCCATTTCTGCTGTCACTGTGGCAAGAGGCTGCAGCCTAATGACAGCAGCTAATTAATGCTGGAGTGCCCAGAACCCTCCTGAACACCAGGACAGGCCTGCATCTCTGGGATTATCTGTCTTGTATCAACTCTCTGTTTCATAACAATTATCTATTTAATAACAGTTATGCATTTAATAACAACTATGTGTTTGATTACAACTATGTATCTAATAACAATTATGTATTTAATAACAACTATGTATTTAATAACAACTATCTGTTTCATAACAATTTTGTATTTAATAACAACTATGTATTTAATAACTACGTATTTAATAACTATGTATTTAATAACAATTATGTATTTAATAACAACTATCTGTTTCATAACAATTATCTATTTAATAACAATTATCTGTTTCAGAGCAATTGCCTATTTCATACCCAGCAGTTTCTTTCTGAGCTCTGGTGTAGTTGGGTCCTGGCAGGGCAGGTGCCAGCCAGGACAGGAGTGCTGAGAACGTGACACAGCCCCATTGAAACGCCACAAAAATACCCCAGAAACGAGACAGATACGACCCAGGGTGCTGCTGTGGAATTCAGATAGTTGCTCCCCTTCTCTGGGTGGAGCTTTTGGGGTTGTTGCAGTTCACCTTGGCTTCACTCTGCCCAGAATCTGCTGCAAACTCTGACAGCTCCAGGATTGCCCTGGCGTCTGGTCAGGGTCAATCCCAGAGTGACAGAAATGTCTCAGAATTCCCTTGGCCTCTCGTGATCCCCCCCTGCAGCTCTCCCAGGTTCAGGCTCAACAGCTTTTTTCAGTTCCCTGCTGGTTTTGAGTTCTCCCTCTCTGTTTTTATCCTGAGTGAGAAGATGTTTCTTCCAATTCATTTCTCTGCATTGCTCAACACTCTGGAAGTTTTATAAAAAGCAGCATTATTGGCTTGCTTCCCTTGATTTAAGTGCAAAGCAGAGCCTGGAGCCAGAATTTTGGGCTGGAAGGCATCCACAGCTCAGAGAGAAATTCTGTGCAAACCTTCTCCAGCTGTTCTGCACAGCTCCTGGAAGGTTCTCTGCTGTTTCTCACTCCGAGTGTATTTTATTCTTCTGTTCTGGCAATGTGGGAGCTTTCAGTTGTGCAATTAGTCACAAATAAAAATTTCCCCAAAACAGGAAAGTTCAGACTTCCCACGTAGCAGCAACAGGGGCAAAGAGAACAAATATCATTTGAAAACTGATAATTGTGTATGAATATTTGTGAAACAGATACAGAGCCAAGGAAATTGTCATCTATACAGAGCTGATTGAAACAAATTGGTTTTCTAAAATTAACTTTTAAAGAGCTTCCATTTTGACCTTACAAAGTGTAGGGTTTTTCTGAAACATTGGAAGGGTAGTAGAAATTCAAATTGCATTATTACAAAGACACAAGGCAAAAAGAGAAGTCAGAAAAATAGGACAGAAAGATGAAAAAGACATAAAATTAAGCCAGAGGAAATAGCAAAATGCTATGGAATCTATAAAAATATGCAATGTATGTATTTAATTCCTCCTGTAGGAGGAATTTTTATTTTTTTTTTGGTGACATTCAGGGAAATTTAGCATTTTGTTATGTGAAAAAACAAAGCTTCAACTATTGAGTTGCTCCATATCTGGGCAATGGTACCATAAAAAGGAATTATCTCCATGGCGTCCCAGTTTAACTCAATTGTAGCAACCTGAGCTCTTCCAGGTTTCATGAGGAGAGCACTAAAATGAGGAAAAACAGCACAAATGACTCTGAAAATCCAGATTTTACTGTGCTCCACATGACCCTGGGGCTGTGCTGAGACTCAGAGAGGCACCCAAAGGTGGGGTACAAGGAGTAAATATCCAAAACTTTCCATGGAAATTCTAGGGTTTCTGATATTTTTTTTTTTCCTCCTTAAAAGCCTAAAATGAGTATAAACAAACCATTTCTGCATAGGAAACCTCTCCAAGCAAGGCAAAACTTCACATCGTGCAGGTCGACCTTAAAACCGTGAGGAGTTCAAGAAGGGAACAGAAAAAACAATCACAGCAGATCTGCATTGACACCAAAAACCCAAATGAAAATCCCCTCACACATAACTCCTTCATGAAATCCTCTATGCCAAGGCCAAAAATACAATTCAACTCAGATTCCATCCCTTGATTGGCTCCTGACTATTTAAAAGCTGATTAATGTTGTTGTTTGTGAGAAAACAATCATCCACTCTAGCTGGCTCTGCTGAAACCCTGCTTGGTTTCCTTTGACCTGCACTGAAATCAATGAAAGTGTGCCAAGAATCATCAAAACAAGTTTCTGTGAACACTGACATAAACTGAGATGAAATCCCTTTGTTCCAGGAATGTCCTGGGTATAATCAAAGCATTTGTGCTACAATTGCAGTTCACAAGGACATCAGTAATATCTCAGCCACATCTAACTATTCACCTTTGTTTTGAACAGGTGAAAGGCACTGCCCTAAAACCTGCATTTCTGCCCTAGTTTTGTGTTTTAAAATATTCTGAAACCAAAGTAGGAAGTGCCCTGTCACCCCTCAGTGCCTATGGATTATCAATGAGAAGAACAGATTTCCAAACCCTACTTTATTTTTCTCTGTACACTGATACCGACAGAAACCAAACATGCTGATCAAGACACATGATTGCCAACAAGGCACGATCTTCTTTGCCAAATCAGACTCCAAATATAAAAGTTAAAAACTTGCGAGTCAGAAATAAGCCAATATCCAAATATACTACTAAAGAGATATGATTAATATTCCTTGTACAAAGTTATTTATTTAAATGTATTTATTTAAAATATTTAACCAGGAAATTACCATCAAGATTAAAAGAATTAGACTTCGCCTACAGCAACAATATGCTAACGTTGCCAGCACTTAAAGGCTAATAATTTACATTAGGGACATATCTGAGCACAGCAGATATTAGCAAGGATGTCATATTAGGGATGTTAGAGGAGAATTTACCCATGTGTGATGAAAGTGAGGCAAAGAGGACAACTCAGATATAGAGTGAATATTCACTGGCACAAATAGTCAGGAGCAGAGGCACTGATGGGGAATTCTCCAACAGACAGGGAAATACATCAGGGTGCAATGCCCGTGGCTGTGATAGCAGAGGGTTAAAATGTTCCTAAAATCCTGGGAATTGCATGCAGTAGGTTCAGGGGGTGGAAAGGAAGGTTGGGTCTGGCCTGGAAAGGGAACCAGGCCCTGGGAATGAATATTGAGCTTTGGTTTTTCTAGATCATGTGAAGCTACACCTTGCTAATCATCATATGATAAATGATATGATTGCTAAATGTAACAATTGTTTGATAATTGAATGTAATTATTGTTTAATCATAGTAAGAATCATGAGAAACGATGTAATCATAACAAGAATCATGGAAAGGATATTTGGGGGGCCTAATGAAAATCACAAGAATTCTTGCTTGGATAAGATCAATGTATACAATAGAACAATATGGGTTTAATAATTAATATATAGTTATATAAAGACAAGGGTATAAAAACATGTCCGTCTGGGATCCATGTCAGATTTGGGTCTGCACCCCTGATTCCCAGAGCTCTTCAATAAAAGGCCCTCAAATAATCATTGTGGGATGGTGTGTTTCAATGCTAACAGCTGGGGTTGGAGCTGGAGGAGGTTTAAGGTCCCTCCCAGCCCAAACCATTCTGGAATTTTGGGATTCTGTGATTCTGGGGTTCCATGCATGCAAATCCTTCTGGAGACTGCCAGATGTCTCAGGAGGGGCAGGTGACACAGGGTGCAGCATTCTAACTGGGCATGTTGGACTGACTTAGCTCCTGTCTTGGAAAAAGGAGATTCCATCCATGAAGTTGATGTCTCACAACTTTGCAGATTTTCCCTGGACAGCTGCTGTTCGTGAGGGAAGTGGAGTCACAAAAGAACTGGTTTTATTTCTCTCTTGGAAAAAAAAAAAAAATCCCTATAGCCAAACAAGAAGCTCCTCTCTCTGAAGTGAACTAAATAAGATTATTTAAGTGAAGAACTAACTGAAGTGTCTTTGTATGTTGTTGTTAAAAAAGAATGGAAGAAGGGAGGATGGAGAGGTCTGAAGATCTTATTCTGAATTTATTATTTTCTATTTCTTTGTGTAGTTAATAAAGTTTTTTATACCCGTTTAAGTTTTAGGCTGATCCAGGGGCACAGGAGCACAGCACACCTTTGGAAAGGCAGGGGGAATGTTGGCAGGAGCTGCTGATCCCCCTGAGAGCTGACTCAGTGCTCAGGGAAGGGTCAGGAGTTTCTGGCTGTTCTGTGCAGCCCAAAAATTTCACTCTGGCACTAAAAGTGAATCCATCACACTTGTGGAGCTCCTGAATCACACAGCTCGTGCTCTAATGGTTTGCTTACTTCTCAGTTTTGAGGACATGAGAAAAAGTTCAGTGCAGGTATTCTTACATCAAGAGAAAGAAAATCAATAGCCTTTTGCTAAAGCCCTGAATTATTTCTTTTCAGGCACATCTGCACTTGTCTGTCCCTGGCCTTGCAGACATCTCCTGAATCATCCAGGAATTCCCTCCTGTTTTCCATGCACTGCTCAAGAACACTGTCCCTCTTTGCCCTGGGAATGACATCCTTCCCTTTCCAGGCACTGGAGTACAGACTGTTATTAGACAAAACATGTTTTAAATAAAAACCTGCAGAGGTTCTCATCACACCCCCTATATTCACCTCAGTTCTTAAACTAATATCCTGTTGAACTGTAACATTCTGCAATTTCATGTCCAGGCTGTGTCCCCTGGAAGATGAAATGTGTGTTCTGTCATTGAGTGCTGGTCTGCATCATCTGGAATATCCTTCAGTGGCAATTCCTGTGCATTAATAGCAAAACAGTTTCCATGCAGGGAAGTAAATATTTAAATTTTAACTCTTTTTTTTATTATTTTTTTTTTTACCCAGCAATTTACAAAAACTCAGCTCTGGCTCAGGAAATGACTCAAGAATATTGTTTATTATTGAGATATTACTGAGATATTATTTATGTCCTTGTGGCTGGAGACTTGGAAAACGTTCACAGGGACCCCACTGGCTGTGTTCCTGTCATTGTCCCCACATTGTCACTGCTGTCCCTGTAGCAGTGTACTCTGCACAGTAATAGAAAGCACTAAAGCCATAATAAATGGGGAAATCTTTGATAAGAAATAGTTCAGATTCAATTGTATCTCCATAGGATTTGTATTTTGAAATGATGTTTTTTCAAAGTGGATATTTTAGACAATGAGAAGAGGGTGAAGGTTGCATGAGGCAGAGGAGAGAAAGGAATCCATTGAATTTGTGTTAGCAAATGCAAGAATGTGATTTATGGAGAGAAGGTAATGAAAGGCTCAAAACTTTAAAAACACAATTGCCCTGGAATATTCCCTATAAATACTTTAATTTTCATAGAAGCAATAAATGTTCCTGTAGCAAATGTTTTCATGCCAGTCTCTAATGCTTGCACTTGACTTTCCAGCCACCACCCGAGTTTTTAGTTCTCTGAATGCAAATGGGATTTTCAGATTAGCAAGATGGAAACCTGGACTCCTTCTCTACTGTTTTCCTTCAAAAAATAATTTCAGAAGAAGGTAATAAATTTCACTTATCTCACTATTGAGAAGATCTCTACTTCATTAAAGTTAAACTGTGGAAGTGCCATTTGGCACAGTTTTTCATAACCTAAATTGTGCCCTGACTCATTTCATCCCTCCCACCCTGGGGCATGGTGAGCATGCACCACAGCAGACAAATCCCAATTTCAACAGAGGCAAATTATTAAATAGCCTTTCTATAGGAGACCATTTCCTGAGAGTGGTTCCAAATGCTATAAATCACTTATTTGAACAGCACTTCCCCTCCTGCCAATTCTGTTTCCTCTGCATGCACTCATATGGTCATAGCACAATACTGTATTCAGATGGGTTAAAAAAATCCCATTTTTCAGCTCTACAACAGGTAACACTAATTATGAAAAGAATTGATTTGGCATCTACATTTAACACATCTCTAAGCATAAAACTTAATTATCTTATCTGGGGATACTTGGCATTTATTAATAAATGCAATACAATTTCTAATACATCATTCTGGACATGTTTCAGTCTACCTTTAAGAAAAAATTTACCTATTTCAATCTTGTAAATTCTGCTTTATCTCCCAATGTCACCCAGCAGAATTGAGAGAGTAGTTAGAAATGGAGTAGGGAGCTCATAAGAACAAATTGGATTTCTAATTTAAAACTGGAATCAAACCCATTATTCAGTGCTATATTATTTTATTCTTTTGGAGAAGGGCAAAACCTTTCAGCTTCGAAGTTATATATAGTTTTCTACTTCCCCTCCCTGCTGACAAATAGATTAGTTGAGGCAATTTCTCTCCATTAAAGGTTTTGCAGCTGACACTGTAATGCAGCCAGTGCTCGAGTTACCCTTCAGGGGAGCCCTTTTTAATCCAAGGTAACAGAAGGATTTGCATTTGTCACTTCAGCTGAGCACAGCCCTCACTGCTCCCTTCCCTTGTCCCACCTGATGCTGCCCAGGCAAGGAAACAAAACATCATTTTGTTAGTAAAAGTTAATTTACAAATTTATGCCCAAAAAAAAAAAAAATTTACAAGAGCTTTTGAGGTAGAAATAAAAACTAATTATTTTGAGGACAAATTAAGGAATATTCAAATTATATCATAATGACAGACTAAGGGGCGTGAGATATGGACAGCTGAGCAGGAGAGGGGGAGAGGAGATTTCCCAACACAAAGGGAGGAATTTGATTTTTCTTAAGAGCTGCCCAAGTTCAGATTGGAACTGTAAGAGCCAAACCCATAATATATTATGTAACACACAGTGAGCCTGGGAGGAGTTGCTCTTAGAATGACTTACTTAAAAAAGAACGGATTTTAAAATAAAAATGCAAAGCAGACAGAATTAATGTAATTAATATAGAGAGATTCTAAAGATGTGTCTGTTCTCCATGTCAGTATTGACACCAAAACTGATATTTTCCCTCAGGGCATTTTGGATGAGCCAACTGTGCCAGCCCAGGCCACTGTCCCACTTCTAAAAAAAGATTCCTATTAAGGCTTCACCAGGCAATCATGACATGAAGATATGCTGCCAAAATCTTATTTCTTCAGAATTGTTTTCTCTCAATTCTGACTCAGAGTAGACATTTCTTTTCTGCTTGCTATCAGCCACAGGAGCCAAATTTTGGCTAGTGGCAGCTGGGAGTAAATAGTGGATTAACCACGATGAAAAATGTGGTTTTTCTTTCAGATGCACTTTGCAATGTTTCTTTAAAATCAAACAAACAAAAATAAAGCACATGATTGATTCTCTACTAGGCTATGTCACAAAGAAGAAATATAATGATTATATCTGTAATTAATTCCATTATTAGTGGTTAGATAAATGGAAATGTGCATTTACCCACAGAAATCTTGTGTTGATAGAGACTTCAGCAGGGGGAATCCTCCTAGGCCAGTGCAATACCTGCAGTGATGGCACAGGAAATCTACAGACAGGAAATGTTCCCTGCTCTGCAATGGCCTCAGACTGCCAGTCCACAATCTGAGATTGCACAGCTTTGCTTTCCTTACCCCAGCTTCAGACACAGAGCACACATGGGGAACTAATTCCCAATTGTTTCAACACAAATTCATGATCTTCATCGTTTTATGACTCACATTCATTGGGCAGTCTTTTCTTTGATAATATCTTTTCTTTGCCTCCTATGTATGCCATAATTATCTACAATATCTGTGAATTAATGCAATTATTACTCTAAACCCCCATTCTTGGAAACAGATCTCAGAAGCACTGGGCACTTTCCCTATAAGTCAGATACAATTATGGGATTTCTCGATTGCAATTCTTTTACTTTGCCCCAAAAGAGCTGACTAAACCTTCTCTGGTTTCTCCACAAAGAGACATGTCCAAAGATTCTCCAGATTCTGTCAAAGAGCTGAATAAGGTTTTGTCTCTCACTGAAATTCTAACTCCAGATTCTCAATGTCCACAAAGCTGGTTCCTATTTTCTTCTCTGCCAGGCAAATCTCATTCCACTTGACATGGAGGTATATATTCAATAACCATGTCAGGTTTGAATTCTACCTTTGCATTAAATTCAATTTGGTGTGATATTTATTAAATCACTGGATAAATTGCCCACACACTACAATAACCAGGATTATGCCCTTCATCTCTCACACAAAACAGATTACAGTATTGATTTAGATGAAGTAATAAGGGGAACAAGTTTTGCACACCCTAAAATGACTTGTGTGGGAGTGCAATTATTGTAGGAGATATCACACCTGTCCCACACTGCTCTGTTGTTTAACAGTGCTACTGTGACATAAGTAAAAACTGCTATAAAAGGCATTGTAGGAGAAAAAAAATGCAAATCTGTTACAGTAATTTCATCTGCATGTCAGAGAGAAAACACACATTTAAAACACTTGAAGCTTTTCTGGTATGTGCAAGGAACTGGGACGTGAGCAAGAAAATTTCTTAGAAAAAAAAATTGCATATTCAATTATTTCCTAATCACATTAATAGCTCTTCTTTGTACCTATTCCAACTTGAAGTGGTTTCTTTTAAAAGATCATGATGGTGAATAAAAGTTCAGCTGAGTTCATCACAATGTAGATGTAGATAATAAATTTATAGTGGCAGTATCATGCTAATACCAAACACAGCGTGGTATTTAATGCAGAGTTGGAAAATATCAACTTTTTTGGCAATGAAGGCACAGGAAGGCCAAATGGCAGCTAAAGGGCACAAACACTGCAATTATTCACACTCTTGCATCACCAGTTTGGAGTGTAATGAATGGAAATGGGAGTCCTGGGCAGGGGCTGAGCTGTGCCCAGCCCTTCACAGGGCACAGACATCAGCTCAGAGCAGGATTAAAAACTCAGCTCTGCCCAGAGCCACGGCTGCACCTGCCCCAGGAGACCAGGAGTCTCAGATCCTGCCCTGGGCACCAGTTTGAAATGCACAATTCTGCTCTGAAGCCTCTGTAAAGACAGAGAGGAGCTTTGGAGAAGTGAGCTGACAGGACACAGGGAAATGCTGTAGAAGCAGTGCAGTTATGGGGGTTGGAGGCAGTTTTAAAGACTCAAAGGCCTCATTTTCAGCTCTGCCTTAGTGAAAAAGGTCCAAACCTTTACATCCCACCTCCCAGGAGAGGCCACTCTCTCCCTCTCACTGACCCAAAGCAAATAGAAGACACGTTTAGGAAAAAAAAAAAAAAAAAAAAGCAGCAGGGGAATTTAAGCTCTCTACCCCATGAACTCTAGATTTAATTCTTTGTTACCAAGTCTTGGATCTTTGAAATCCCAAGGTGCAGCCTAAACCCTGTATTCCCATCCTCCTCTGCTGGGAATCTCAGCTATAAACTGGGTACATCTTGGGTCAGGAAGATTTAATTCTTACCTATTAATTGACAGCATCACAACAAAGTAAGAAGGATTTCAAACTGCTTTGAGTCAATGTAGCTCCCTTTATCAATGAAACTTTAAATGCTAAATATTAATAGTAGGAGTAATTTCTATTTTTTTTTAATAATATAATGTAAAATGAAAGTTACAGGCACCTTGGACTTCTGAAATAAGATTTGCAGCCTCAAGAAGAAGAGCAAAACAGGAGAGTTGCAGTAAGTTATTAGTGATTAGATCTTCCATTAAAAGGCACTTCCAGCAGGAAACAATCCATGGAAATAGTCCAGTCAAAGGCCAGCTAGATCCCCTGTGCTGAGACACCCATATTGCAATGGGATAACTGCAGTCTTTCAGGATAAAACATTCATTCAGCCTTGCTCCCAAACCTCTCCCAGTTTAAATTATCCCAGCTTTAAAATAAAAGTTTTATATCAACAGCAATAAGCCACAAGTCTTGATAATGATGACAGTCAGACAGACATCAAGCCATAAATACTGAAAACAGCAAAACATTTTAGGAACAATAGAGAAAACAAATAAGCCCAAAAGCCCAGATTTTTCCAGGAATTGACCAGAATCTCCAGGCAATCAACAGCAGCACAGTGAACAGGATGGGTGATGAGCTGGTGGTTTGAAGATAACATTTTATTTATTCCAACACTCTGCAGTGGGTGTTTCTTTCTCCCCATTTGTCTCATTAACTATTCAAGGTTTGCTCTGATTTTGATGCAGTAGGATGAAGTCCTTGTGCAGAGCTCAGGCAGGAGCTGGCAAAGCATTTGCAATAAAAAAACAAAAAAATGAAAAAATGAAAAAATGAAAAAAATTAAAAATTAAAAATTAAAAAATTAAAAAATTAANCAATCCATGGAAATAGTCCAGTCAAAGGCCAGCTAGATCCCCTGTGCTGAGACACCCATATTGCAATGGGATAACTGCAGTCTTTCAGGATAAAACATTCATTCAGCCTTGCTCCCAAACCTCTCCCAGTTTAAATTATCCCAGCTTTAAAATAAAAGTTTTATATCAACAGCAATAAGCCACAAGTCTTGATAATGATGACAGTCAGACAGACATCAAGCCATAAATACTGAAAACAGCAAAACATTTTAGGAACAATAGAGAAAACAAATAAGCCCAAAAGCCCAGATTTTTCCAGGAATTGACCAGAATCTCCAGGCAATCAACAGCAGCACAGTGAACAGGATGGGTGATGAGCTGGTGGTTTGAAGATAACATTTTATTTATTCCAACACTCTGCAGTGGGTGTTTCTTTCTCCCCATTTGTCTCATTAACTATTCAAGGTTTGCTCTGATTTTGATGCAGTAGGATGAAGTCCTTGTGCAGAGCTCAGGCAGGAGCTGGCAAAGCATTTGCAATAAAAAAACAAAAAAATGAAAAAATGAAAAAATGAAAAAAATTAAAAATTAAAAATTAAAAAATTAAAAAATTAAAAAATTTAAAAATTAAAAAAAAAACCGAAAAAATGAAAAAATGAAAATA
The DNA here is from genome assembly GCA_013397075.1 of Rhabdornis inornatus. Classification (NCBI taxonomy): domain Eukaryota; kingdom Metazoa; phylum Chordata; class Aves; order Passeriformes; family Rhabdornithidae; genus Rhabdornis; species Rhabdornis inornatus. The sequence goes on along the minus strand of VWZS01008402.1, from coordinate 770,503 downwards.
GAGTGGCCTTTGGAGGTGCTGTCCCCCAAACCATGGTGCACATGGGGAACTGCATAAGAATAAAATCCCTGGGACCTCATATTAACCAAACTGAACAAAATGAAATCTTACCACCAAACACTAACAGATAACTCTACGAGTCAATTAGGAAGAAAAAAAAAAACACCTCCAAGGAAATTTCATCCACAGAGATTTCTGAGAAACAAATAAGATCATTTCCAAGTGATAGACTTCACTGTTGTTATATTCTTTTGCTAATTGCTTTTGCTCTCTTGTAAATTGTTTTGATTTTTCAATTTCAATTAGTAGCCTCAGCAAGGTGTAAACTCAGACAACCTTGCTATTCTGTTTTTCTGCTCCAACAAGAACCTTTCTACATTTTCACTTTGAGAATGCTGCTCAGATAAATTACTGGATTATTTACCTGGAAGGCTGGTGGAAGTGGGATTTGTTCCCCCCACGTTGATGATGTGAAGTGGTGTAAGCCCATTGAAATGGAAGGAGTTGAGCCTATTTCTGCCAACTGAGAATTTATTCCTGTGAAGCACAGTCAAATATTCCCTCTGGGCTCTGTCTTTACTGGTAACTCAAACTAGTATCTAAAATCTATACTATAAGGGAAATATTCCCCAGGAATTTTTCATTGAAAAGATCTGTTCCTTCTGCTCAAAGATTCTTCTCCTTTTGCCCATCCCAGTTAAGGCCAACAAACCCCACTCAGCACGATCAATCTCAGAAAATAAATGTAGCATATTTCAGCATTAATGCTATGGATCAATAGAAGAGGCACATTATAAATCCAAGATGAAGATAGAAATAAAGCTTAAATACCATTAAAATCCATAATGCTTTTCTTTTACAAGCCATTTATAACCCACATGTGAAATTCTACATGGGAAATTTTACAACACTGTGTACACAACTTCAGGAAATCAAAGAAAAATATTAAAAATTAAATTTAAACATCAACTAGAATTTGAGTTATTATAGCTAGAATTTGAATTAATTATCACTGTCTAATCTATGAAGCTTTACTGCTCCATATTTGTGAGCTAGTGAAATGGATTTGGAGAGGCAGAAATATTAACAACTCCTGAATTCTCCTTCTGAAAAACATGACAACTGCAAGAGCAAATTCTCAACCTTTATCTTCAATGAACTGTCTTTAATGGTATCAGGTAATTTCAACTTTGATCAAAAAAAATCAAACCCCTGTGCTGACAGGAACAGTTTTTAGCTGTAGCAGTGACGAGGGGAGACCACGGCTCTGGGTTTTAAATTGAATTAAACCACGATTAAACCTTGCAGCAATGCAGGCTCTGCTCACCTTCCATTTTTACACCAAATCCTCTCAACCCCCAAATGAACAGGTTTTCCTTCCACCTTTCTGTATAAATGCAGCAAAGGACAGTGCTCTGTACTGAATGACCCCTCCTGAAACCCTTCTTGATTTTGATATGCATTTTGATACACTGATTTATATTCTAATATCTGCTGTCACACGAGGTTGGTCTCAGATACCGAGTAGTGATTTCTGAAACACACTCAAAAGTGACACCTCAAACAAATAAACAATCCACTCTTCACATCCAGACATCTCATCCTGTAAACAAGAGAAGACACTGTCACCAAAATAATCTGCAATTTGCATCCGAAACACTCAAGATCAAAAGGGTATTTCTGTGAGATTTTGCTGAGGCCAAGGCAAGAGAGAGCGAGTTCCACCAGTCAAACTGCACTTCTTGATTTATCTAGAAACCTCTGGCCTGGAAGTTGAGGACAAGATGGAACAGTTTTAGTTCTGATAACATTCTTCCTGTGACCTGTGGCTTCAGCTAAGTAATTACAGTGGCCTTGACAAATATGAGTTAAGCAGTGTTGCCATGCCAACACACGTCCTTCTCCTCTCAAATATTTTACAGACACTCTGAGCCTGAACACACTTCCCACCAGTCAGACTCCTAGAGGTTCCTTCTGACCTCAAAATTATGTTAAATGCTTAATAGGATCAAGTATAAGCATTAATCAATGTATTTCCACTACTCATGGCATTTTTTTCTGAGCATGATGTAGCAATTGTGATCAACATTGGTGGTGTTCAGCAATATAACAAATTCCTGTTTACTGGTATTCCTGCTGGAGAAAGGTCTTTCATTTTTCTGGTCAAAACATATCAATATTATATGACTGATACAGAAGGAGTTTGTACTCAGGTGATCTTTTTCCAGATGAAAAATGAAAAACACGAGGGGGTTTTTAATTCTGGATTAAATTTTGCCAGGGTAGCCCTGTAGGCAGTTTTAGGAATAAGAGGGAGGAAAACAGCAGGAGTTCAATGCATGTAACCTAAACCATGCGTAGCAACTTTGGATGGAAAGTGGAATTCCACACCAAAGTAGAAATATCAAGTTTTACAGCATTTAAATAAATATCTTGAAAACGAACCAATGCAGAATTTACCATTACAAAGAAGAAAGTCTCAAAATCCTAATTGTCCCAGCAAAGATCCCAGGGACTACTGATATTCTGTGCCCTGTGCTCATGCCACAAGTGAAGCTGTTGACCCCCTAAAGTGGGAGGTACTGGAATATTTGTGTGTGTTTATTTTACCTGTATACAATTTGCACAATCACCATCACCCAATTAATGATATTTTGAGAGTGTAAATACTTCGATTGAGCTAATAATAAAATTTCAGCTTCAAGCATGAATTGTGTTTCCTTTTTTGTTCCATTACAGGATTCTGCCTAGGAAATTGATGGAGGATTCCTGCAACATGTTCCATAACTTGGATGCAACAAATTGATAGCACCAGCAAAGACTATTGATTATTAAAAACCCTCTTAGATAAGCAGAAACTCCAAGCCTTATCCAATGTGAGCCTGATCCTCATTTTTAGTCCTTTTCTGGTTTTTATTTATTCATTTATAAAATATCAGCACTATAGAATGACAGCAGCACAACCAGCATGAGCTGTTGTTTTGGGAAAATGTTACTTCCTGCAGCTGCATTTGCAGTGCTTTCACCAGCTCCTCCAATCATAAAAGGACAATTTGAAAGCAGCTTTTTGCAGCCTAAAAATAGATCCTTCTGGATTAGTGTTCACCTATACATGTAAATAAGTCAGTCTGATTTTCAGGCAAGCTTTAAGGGAAATGAGATTAACATAATATGAAAATAATTCAATTATTCACAAGAAGATGCAATTATCATACAATCAGTGTTCAGGAATCCAAATAAATCAGCATCTTCATATTTATATTTAAACAAAGAAATCCACCTGCCAATGATAGAAGATTCAAAGACAATTAATTTATTATGGAACAAAAGACGTTGTTGTGATGGTTTGAAAATCAGGTACAAGGGAAGCAACAGAGCTGATAATGACTGCAATGCATGCTTTGATTGCTGGAGATGGGAATGGCGTTAGAGAAGCCAGGCAGAGTCAGTGCCAGGCTGTTCTGCACTGTGGGCCCAGGAGAAGCCAGGCTGCTGACAGTGTTTGATCTCTGGTGGGTTTAATAAATCCTCCCTGCAGCCCTGTCCTGTGGAGATCCTCAGCTTGGAGCCACAGCTTTCTGTCACCTGCAGGGAAATCAGGATCTCTCTTCCCTAGCCAGCTGCTGTTCACTAACCTGCAGGGGTCTGATACACTGAGGGCTGGCCGCACTTTTGAGACATTCATCTGTGGACTAAAATGAGGGGTGGGTGCAGAAGGACACACAGATACCACAAAAACCCCCAAAGCCAACCCACCAACCAACTAACCAACCAACCCACCAACCCACCAACTAACCAACCAACCCACCAACCCACCAACTAACTAACCCACCAACCCACCAACCCACCAACCAACCAACCCACCAACTAACTAACCCACCAACTAACCAACCAACTAACCCACCAACTAACCAACCAACCAACCCAACTAACTAACCCACCAACCAACCAACCCACCAACCAACCAACTAACCCACCAACCAACCAACTAACCCACCAACTAGCCAACCAACCCACCAACTAACTAACCCACCAACTAACCAACCAACCCACCAACCAACCAACCCACCAACTAACTAACCCACCAACTAACCAACCAACCCACCAACCCACCAACTAACCCATCAACCAACCCACCCAAACCTGTTTTTGGTGGAATAACTAGTTTTAAATATGTAAACAGTTACAGGTTTTGGATGCATTAATTCGATTTGGTAACTGTGAATAAGACAGTATTTGTTCTCCAAGCCTACCCATAGACACTGAATAATTCTGAATTATTGAAAGGCACATAAAGACATCACAAAAGTGACACTGTGGGGCCTGGAGGTTTTACACAAAGTGTGTAACGGACATGATAATGTAATGTTTTACACAAAGTGTGTAATGTATATGATAATGTAATGTTTTACACAAGGTATGTAATGTATATGATAATGTAATGTTTTACACAAAGTGTGTAATGTATATGGTAATGTAATGTTTTACACAAAGTGTGTAATGTACATGATAATGTAATGTTTTACATGAAATATGTAATATATATGATAATGCAATGTTTTACAGGAAGTATGTAATGTACATGATAATGTAATGTTTTACACAAAATGTGTAATGTATATGATAATGTAATGTTGTACACAAAGTGTGTAATGGACATGATAATGTAATGTTTTACACAAGGTATGTAATGTACATGATAATGAAATGTTTTACATGAAATATGTAATATACATGATAATGTAATGTTTTGCACAAAGTGTGTAATGGACATGATTCCATTGTGAAGTGTGGCCAGTGCCATCTCTACATCACTGAACTAGCTGGATTAACACCACAATAATTACAAACCACGTTTGTTAGATGTAATTATCATCACCTATGAAAACTGCATGTCTACCAGTCAAAACAATCACAAAATAAAACAATACCGGTGCTGTACTGCCACAAAATTATCAGTGTTTCAGAGTAATCCAATTTAAAAAAAAAAAATTAAACTAGATGAGTCCAGCATGGTTTTTTCTCTTGACTTTTTGGCTTACATTTTCTCTTATCTCTCAGCAGTAGCATTCACCAGCACAGAGTTCAAAACTTGTGCCCATATTTGCAATGTGGCCCCAGAAGCCACCTAGCAGTCAGACAGACCAGGTTTATCCCTTCTTATTTTAAATTTGGAATGCTAATGTTAACTTTTAGTCCATATTTTCAGTATCATTTCAATGAAAGCTTAAAATATTTGTTGTTCCAATAAGAAAATAGAAATTATGGCAACTACTCCAGTTTGTCATGAAAATATTTAGTGTTTTTTGGTCTCTACCAGTCTGATATTTCCAATGGCGATTTTCCTGACATCTCTGTGTTTCTCTGGGACTGATGTTTGCCCTGAATGCTATTAAAATACTTATTAATCAATCTGCAGTGCTGAACTAATTCCAGTTAGTGCAAGACAGATGAAAAAAGGCATTTTGGAGGCAACTGGGAGACAACTCTGGGCACACAGCTTTTTTCAGCCAGCTGAGTCTGACACCAGGGTATTTCCCTGGATTCTCCTGAGAGAAAAGGACCCAGCTGTGCTTCTCCTGCAGCACATTCTGCCAGATGATCCAAAGGCCTGAAATTCCAGGGAGACTGGAGCCTTGCCTTTTCCTTGGCTATCAAGTGTTAAAATTACTCCATGCTTGCTCCAGCACGAGGTGTGTCTTGTTATTGCCACTTCTTCATTATTTATGATTGGGAAACAGTTGAAAAGCAATTAGAGAGTCAGAACATTCCCATGATTTTGTTTGGTTTTCTCTTCTTTCCTCTATTCTAAATGGTGATTAGGAATGAAAAAGGGGCAGGGAGTTCTATTGGCTTCACCATCACAGGATTGCTGCACAGAAGGAACTGACTCCATTCTTCCTCCAGCTCCCTGAATTTTTTCTTATTAAATCCACCAGACACAAAGAACATAGAGCCTTTGTTAACCAGGACAATACCCATCCAAATTTGCAGCCTTCACTTGCTGTCCTAAAAATAGGTGAGCTTGAGGCCATTCTTTCCAAAGGGTAAACTGATTTTCTGCTCATATTTCACAGATAAACCGGAGGGGCAACAAATGTTCACATAAAGTCAAATAAAGAAAAAAAAATCCTGTCAAAGGAGGATTTTAGATGGAAAGAAATTAAGTCAATTCAAACTTTCCATCAGAACCTAAATGAAAAAAACAGCTTTGTAAAGAAAAGAAAACCGAAGGTTTCTTATCAAAAGCTTGATAAAATTGTTATTGATGGCTTTGCTGTCCCTCACTGCTCAGGGTGGCTCTGCAGACTGAGGGGAGCAGACTCTGCCTGCACTGACCTGAGCTCACATTTACCATTTCTGGACAGACTGCCCCAGGTGGGCTATTGATGCATGCTTTTCTTATTATCTTATAGATTTATTCCACCCTGCATGAATCCTTAAGGCCTGGAGAAGAGGCTGATAGCTCCATGCCCCATTTTCCTAGGTGAGTTACCAACTTAGTGTCTTATTCCCTCTCTGGGTTGGAGATTATATAAATATTTTATACAAATATATTTGATGGCTCCAGCTATAAAAATTCAGAAAAAATCCATTTGAAATGGCTCACAACTTTTTTAACTGGATAGTGGAATATACACCTAAAAATCCACTCTGCAGCTGGTTCAGAGAGGGGATTTGGACAAGGATTTTGGTAGACAATGACTTTGTATCCTCCTGAGAACTGGGCTTGGGTCTCTCACATCTTGGTGAGAGCTGCTGATCTCCCAAGGAAATTCTGATAATGCTGTGTCTAAAACAAGAAGGAGCTTTCAGAAAGCTGCTTTTCTGAACAATTTCAGAAATTGTTCAGTGATTTTGGCCCAGATGGTTTTGACGCAATGGAAGGTTAGACTCAAATTTGAAAAGTTTCTTTTCAGTTTTAGGAAAAAAAAAAAGATCTTTGAGTTAGTTTGTCACTCTAAAGAATCACAAGTTATCATAAGATACAGGACTGGACAACTCTCCCTAATTTCCTTGTATTCTATTTGCAGCTGCATGCAGGCACCTGATTCATTCCCTTTCTGTCCTCACACCTCAGCCCTGCCACCAAAGAATGTGTATAAGAAAAAAACTGCTGGAAAAAACCCCTGGTGATACCTATCAAAAAGCAAAGCAATTAAAACCAGATGGTTAAGCACCAAATTTTCAGCAGAGCCCAAGTTTCTAAGGCATGTTCCAGAAGAATAACAAAAAATAAACATCTGAATATAAGACTCTGAAACATATGTTCACATTAATATTAAAGCAGCACCACTGGTGTGTGTGTGTGTGTATTTATATAAATACATGAGAGTGGCTGTACTCCTGATATCCTGCTTTATATGTGGATTGTATGAATGGACTTGCAGGCTATTGTGATGTTATGAAGTCAAACATTCCCTTACCTGCTCTGGCTTTAGGAGCCATATGTTTTCCTTTCCAGTCCACTGAGAATCTCTAAGTTCCATATGCAGGATGGAAATGGGAATTTACATTTGTGGAGTAAGCACACACTTGTCAGATTTAAAGTAACACGTCAGAAGCCCAGAATTTCATTATCCAGAGCAGAACTGCAGGAGTTAGAGCCAGGAAGAAAAGGTCTGGTCCCAGTCCTGTGGTCACAGGGAGATGCGTGAGAGCTGCAGGACCTGCAGTGTGGCCACAATTCTGGTGTGTTCCACCAGAAAAAAGAATTAAATGGCATCCCCAGCCCATCCTGTGGGGTTTGGTTGTACCAGGGAGATCTTTTGCTAAGATCATGAGTTTTTCTCCCTCAATTCCCTTCAGCTCCATGTGAAAGCAGGAGCCAGCATATGCTGTGAGCATCCTGTGCTCCTGCACACCCCTGCACGTTGTCACTTTGTGTTATCCCAGGAGCCTCTGAGCACACAGGGAGCAGAGCTCCACTGGCTTGGAAATTCATGCTTCAGATAGTGCATTGTCAATTTGGTGACCATCTGTAATTTACAGAAGTCTTGTTTTATGCTGTGCCAATGGATAAGGCAGGGATTGGATTTCAGAGCAGACCCAGGAATGTTCTGGAAGCCCTGTGGGTTTATAAAGCCCAAGGATTTAGCATTGTATGAGATCTCTTCCTTCAGCTGAGCACATCCCAACACAGTTCCCACACCAGAGACCTTTACACTTACAGGTGAATATTCCAGAAAGAGTAAAAGAAGAGCACAAAGAGTAAAAGAAAACAAACTTCTAGGAGTTCCAGGATGAAGCATTAATTACTTTCATGCTACTCTGGAGAAAACCAAAATTTCAGTGGTGGTCAGTTAACAGACACACAATTTGCCTGAGTTCTTTCCTCTGAGTCCAGATGAAATGTGCACATGCACCTGAGCAATATATTAGAGAAACAATTAATTATGTCATGAGGAATTTCGGCTTTAAAAGTAAAACTTTCAAAGAGCGATTAGGGATGAGTGAAAACGTTTTTTTTTCAGTTGAAAAAGCATTCCCAGCATTATTTATAGATTTTCTGTCCAGCGTTCAGGACATACACATCCCTGAGCAGCCCTGCTGCTGGTGGCTTACTGCGAGCACAGAAAACTCAGGCAAGCCTGACCACCTTATCAGGAATTTAGGCAATTTAGGAACTGAATTATTGGCCATTGTTTCCTTTATTAGCAGCAACAGCCTCCTCATTGTCCCATTGAAACAGAATTTACAAGGGGACAAAAAGATGCAGTTCACCTAACCCCTCCCTAAAACAACTCCACAGGAGTTTTCTTCCTTCCTGTTCTCTCTCATCCCCATGAGGAGATGGTGCAATATTAGTGAATTACATTCATTATTCACCTGTCATCCTGATAAATGACTTTTCAAGAGGGGAACCCACATAATACATCTTTACTACAGTGAATTAGGGAAACCCAGAACAAAGCAGTGTCTCCTTAGCTGCATTTGCATAACCCGGGAAAATATCTTCTCCCGAATCATTTCTGTTCCCTTTCTTGTTTGTTTTCTTACAGCAGGATTTGAACACTGGCATTTGAGAGGGATGCTAATGAATTCCCGGAGGATTAAAATAAAGCTACAGTAAATAGAGTTACCTTTCTGTCACCTCTCTTTTGCTTACATCTGTGTGCAGAAAGGACCTGAATGGAAATCATTTCCCTCCTCCTCCACAGGTTACTGTGTTGATTTTGGAGGGTTTGTACTGATCTCCCTGCAGTGGCACTGCTAAAACACAAAACAAACCTCGAGCAATGCCAGAAGCACTTGGGAAAAACCCCATGTTGGAATCTAACAACAGTTTGTCTTTTACCATTTAGACCCACAGGATGGTTTTGGGTTGGAAGGGACCTTAAAGATCAAGGCAGGGACACTGAAAGGTCCAGGCTGCTCCAATCCCAATGTCCAACCTGGCCTGGGACATTTCCAGGGATCCAGGGGCAGCCACTGCTTCTCTGGGAATCTGTGCCAGGATATCACCCCTCTCACAGGGAACAATTCCTTCCTAATATTTAATCTAAATCAGCCAGTTTGAAGGCATTCCCTGTGTCCTGTCCCTCCATCCCTTGTCCCCAGTCCCTGTCCAGCTCTCCTGGAGTCCCTTTAGGCTCTGCCAGGGGCTCTGAGCTCTCCTTGGATCCTTCACCTGTCCAGGTGAGCACCCCCAGCTCTCCCAGAGCAGGACCTTGTTGAATTCCCTGAGGTTTCCACATCCCCCCCTCTCCAGCCTGTCCTGGCTGCAGTGCCCACGAGAACAAACCACTCTGGACTCTTGAAATCCCAACAGGACAGAACATTCTACTCTAAAAATTACATTTAAAAATATACATCCCCCTTCGAAATCTGCTGCTTTTCCTGGAGAGGTGGTTCTATTTTGGTTTCAGGTTTCATAGCATTGGTTACCTGAGAAAAAGACACCACTCTTAGAGTGCTCCTATTAATCTTCATGTCCTAAGCACAGGCACAGAAAATCCACCATTCAAAGGAGTGAAGGGAAAATGGAACATTTCCAAGGAAATTCAAGGAAATGCTTATACTGTAACCTGTTTAGCTTAGCTGGAAATAGAGCTCTGTGTCTGGATCAGTGCCATGCTGCCCAAATTTACAGCATTTATATATATCTAAATTATATAATTGCTTTTAGCTGTTTTGCAGCAAACTGCTTAGGAACTTGGAAATTTTCACTGTTATTTGATGCAGCAGGGCAATCTTATAAACCTTATCAGCCTATAGATAGGATCTTGTGAAAATCTGCCAAATCTTCTGCTATTTGTACAACATTTTAAAACTTTTTATTCAAACAGACCTATTTTACTGAAGCAGGCTTAAAACTTTCTTAATCAGGTTTAAAACTTTTTTTATAATCAGGTTTTCTAACCTTATTTTTCTTTAATTTTTTCCAACTTTAAAGTGCTTAGGCTCAGTCACACTTATTCATTCAGGAGCCTGGACTGGATAACCACTGTTACCAGAAAATATTTCATCCACAAACAAATCATTTGTAAGATCCTAAAGTGGACTTAATCAGTTTTCTTTTCTGTTGTGGAGACCTGCACTGTGATATTGGGTTCTGCCTGAAAGACCTGGAAATTAATTTTAAATTATTTTCACACTCTCTGGATTTAAAAACTTAAATCAGACTAGCATGAGGCTCAAGTACAGCTAAATAGCCTAATAAATATGATTTTTGCTGATATTAGTAGATGGCAGAGGGCTCTGCTCAGTCCTAAGCACTGTGATGCCACACACAATAAAGACCTGACAAATATTTAATGCCACACATTCAAAGGGTAAAACTTTGATTTAGATGCAAGCTTCAGTTTGTAAGCATTCATAGAATGCTTCTATTCATTTATTTATTTATTCTATTTATCACAGAACTCTTCTATTCACTTAAAGGACATTTATTCACTGTTTCTCCAGGGTATATAGAAATTCCTATTATTCAAGTGAAAAGTCCATCAAAAGGAAAAAAACCTGTCACTTGCAGAAGGTACAAATCTGGTTCAGCAGTTATTGAAATTAAGCAAATACTTGACTTTAAAGCTACCTTCAGTGTAATTACACAGCCCATAACGAGGCCAGGTGCACCACATTAACATACATGGGAACATTTGCATAAGAAAATTTGGCTGTGGCATGAAGTCTAGACAGATTTTTAAATGCTACCAAGGAGCCTGAATTCCCTGGATTTTATTGCAAGGCTGGCTTAGAATTCCTGAGCTACATTTCTGAATGGACAACTCCATAAGCAGTGGAAAATGCTGTTTTCTCTATTTCATCCCTTACAGCTGCCACTGATTTCTGTACAGTCTTACATTTCTTAGTTGCCTTTAATTTGTTTCTCTTTTTTTACACGACATTGCCACAGGTATGCCAAAAGAAAAGCAAAATATCAACAGGTTAAGAGAAACATCAATCTTTTACATATAAACATATATATCACACACATATCAGTTTGTATATGTTCCAGAAAAATTGGTGAACTATTATATGCAACAGCAGAAATCTTAATTGAGTTCTATACTAATAATGAGCATTAATATTGCTACTTAACTAATCAAAGAATTAACAGTGCTGTGCAAACTATATCTGTGTAACATTTATACTGTTGAACTGTAAAGTCTTGAGAGGATGCTGAGGAAAGGGAACAAACCTTTTATTTTTTATTAGATTTTAGTCTTCTTTAGCTGCAAGACCACAGTCTACAACAATTAATAAAAATCTTCCTGTACAGATCTATTTTTAAAAGCTAATATCAATGCTATTATTTCTACTGACAGTAACAATGAGAAATCCTCACGCAGATGAAAAAAAGATTTTCAAACAATTTCTCCTCCCCAACTCTCATTTATATAATACAAGAGAAACAACTGAAAGGGAAGAAGATAAAGCAGATGCATCATTCTGCATCACATTTTAGAGCTGAACTTGTAGGATTGTACAACACAAACAACTTGCAGCAGCACTCCATCAATGTGACAAATGCTGCCATTCTATCACACACAGCTTTGACACTCAGAAAAATCAGTTCTGAGCTCCATCCACGGGGAAGGTGAGATTGTTGTGAGAGCAGAGTAAAATCAAAGTTACAGAACAGCACATTGCTGTACAAGAATTAGAATTTCTTCCCGGCATTGGCAGCACTGCTGAGAGCTGTAAATTATTCAGCATCTACAATCAACATGCCAAATTGCAGTGGGAACCTTGGTGCTTTTGTAAGTAAATTTTTCTCTTGCCCAATCACGTTTGGTGTGTGATTGGCTGAGGTGTCTCACTAAGGTCTCTCTCCAGCCTGATTGGTAACGCTGCTCTTGTGCCTCCTCAAGGAAAAATTAGCTACTTGCATTCAAAATTCATGTCATAAATTCCTCAGTATTCAGGTTTGCCATCTCTCTTGTAGCCCCATTCTATCTCTAGAATCTTTGGCTTTGATGAAGCCAGGAGAAACTACAAGGAGCTACAAGCAGATCTGTAAGGACCACCCATTTATTAACTTCAATAAAAGTTTTCTTGATCCACAAGGCTCAGACATCTAATTAAAGTGAATGGAAAAGAAGCAGTAAAAAATCAGAGTAAAATTTAATATTAGATCAGCTAAAGAAATACAAGAGAAAACAGAGGGGACTGGTAAAATACCTGATGGATGGGGAAGGATATGATAGCTCAAGGAGGGGGGATGTTGTGCAATATTGTCCCAGCTCCAGTGAAGGCAGAGCACGCTGCTGGATAACTCATTTACATGCACAAGTGCTGGCTGGAATGGCCACAGAGAAGAAAAAGCCTGAGATAAATTATTGAAGGGCTGGAGATGCAGTTCACACTTCCCCTGCTGTGGCTCTGGTTTTGGCACACATCCATCCTCCCACCAGTTTAAACACCAGCTCGGGAAGGAGTGCCAGTGCTGGGGTAGCAGTGATGCTTTAGGATTTTAGCTTTTCTATTTTCCAGATATTTGTAACCCTGCAATTTAGTGTAGAACTCTAAACTCCACACCCAATGTGAGCTGCTGCTCTCCCATTTTGGGAAGACACAACAATTCCTCTCCAGGCTGGAATCGAGGACACCTCACTGCCTCAGGGCCCAAGAGATGGAAACAAAAGTGAGTTTGGGGAGCAAAATTGGGGTAAATTATTTCATTATCTGGAGCTGTAATTGGGAGATTAACCCCCAATATGCAAATGGACCAAACTGATAAAAATATGAATACTTATGACCTGTGATCCATTTTTGGGTGTAGCCCCCGGGTGCCTTTCTCTACCCCAAATGCTCCTGAGGACCCTTCAATAAATAAAAATAAACTGCTTTTTACTCCCTTAATTCTGCCTGGCCTCTGTTTTTAGGCATCAGCACCACGAGGTTCCTGCAGCTCTCACCCAGGAGCTGGAATAACCTGGGGGAAGGAGTTGCACAGGATTTTTTTACTCCTTCCCCACAAACTGGAGACAGGGGCTCCAATTGAAGCAGTGTTGCTCTTGCCCCTCCCAGCCTGGCTGTTCTTCCTGTGAGTTCTGCAGGAGACATTCTCATTGTTGTGATGGGCTTGTCAAGCCTTCACATTCCTAATTCCTCAGTTTTGATGACTAGATCTTTGCTATAATACTAAGAACAGTGCAGGAAGTGAGTGAAGGACTGACAATCTTTCATTTTTTGAGACACAAAATAAGTCTTTCCTGTCTACAAGTCAATCCTGTTTTATTCTTAGCTTCTCTGGAGCACACTTCCTCAGACAAGAACTAAACTCTTTTGTCAAAGGCACGAACACTGCAGCAACATTGTTCAAACCCTTCCTTCTTGGATTGTGGTGGCAGATTGCAATTTGTCTGGCAGCATTAAAGTTCTTAAAGTTTTTGTTTAAAAAGTTGCCATTGAGTAAAAAAAAAAAAAAAAAAAAAAAAAATCCATCATTCAAGTTACATAAAATTCCTGATATTCTCCTGAGGTAATTCATAATCTAAACATAAGCAACAGCTACTATATAACCTTTTTCAGTCAACATCAGGAGAGATTAGGAAGATATTTCTTAAAACAGTGGAATAGAAAATGACATTTTACATTGGAGTTTGATTGATGATAAAGAAGAAATGTTTTATATTCCTTGCACAAAGCAGGCTGAAACACAAATATTAATACTATCTGAGACTTCGGTGTGGCTAAATAATTCATAAAAGTTAATTGAATTTTGTTGGTTGGAAAGGGGATGAGATTGATTCAGCAATGAGCCAGATGAGATAATCCCCTCAGCCTCTGCTATGAGGATTGCCCTGTTCTATGACCTCCTCCAATTTATTCCCTAATTACACATGGAGCAGCCAGCAAACAGTTTCCAGGGGTTCCCAAACAGCTGCTGAGCCCAGAATTCCCTCCAGTGCATCCCAGGGGAGTGGAAAAGCCAGCACCAATTGAAATGGTTAATTTGTTTGTATTTAGTGTTAGGTATCCTGAGGTAAATATTTTCCTGACCCCAACTACCAAGAGCTGTTTAAAATTTTCCTTGTGTTTTGCATACTCCAGTTATTTTGCATTGTCCACTTGCATATTAATCTAGAATTCACTTTGCCTTGCAATGCAGCATCCTAGAAAGCACAAAGAGAAATGCATGCAAATTTAAAGAAATCTGATGAACAACCAAATCAAATAATGCTCTGTGAGCTGAGAGAAATCAAAACTCTCCCCAGTCTAAAAATCTAAGAAGAAAGAACGTTTGTGTCACTGATGTGGAGAATTTACCCCAATGTTGGTGTCAGTACCTCCCAGCACTCAGACTATGACAGAGAGGTGTAAAAGCAACTTAACAGAATTTTCATGCACAGTTTCAATGCCATTAATTAAATAAAAACTCTGATTTACAGGAAGAAACTGTAGCAGCAAGAGCTGTTGAGGAAGAACAGAGAATTACAGTCTGGAAACCAGGATTATTTAAACTATCTCATCTACAGATTAAGGAATTTATTTTGGTCCTCTCCTGCCTAAATCCCCAATTCAAATCCCGAATGTAGTCACTCATTCACTTGGTGAAATACTGTAGCCTGGTGAACACTCTAAACCCAGAATATTAAAAAGGTCAAAATAATATTAAACGTGAGGCTTTGCAAAATTAAAGAAGAGTCTTTCAAAGCCCTGACTGGGCTCACAGAGCACAGCAGAGGAATTCCAGCTTTGTGATGCTTTGCACTTCGAAGGATTGTGCTCGAGGGGAATGCTGATACTACACACTTGTAACAAAATTTAGTGAAAAGAGATGGCTAAATATTAATTCATATCAGCAAAGATTACAAAAGCAACACGAAGGAGAGACTACAGTGAGAATCAATCCTCCTTCTGTGCAAATGATCAGGAGGAAAAACAGGAGAGCTCTAAAGGAGGCTGCTGCCATTCCCCCAGCTCATGCAGTCACTGGGCTGTGGAACAGGAGTCCTGCACATCACCCAGGAAAAGCTCCAGCCCATCTCTCTGCACAGGGGTGTGTTATTTCGGGGTGTTCAATAATCACTTCTCCATCAGACAGGCACACAAACACGAGCATGCATCCATTAGCTTGGCACTGAAGCTACTGAAGCTGATTTTGAGACTCCACTTGCAGTTCTCTGAGGCAGCAGCACATCCCAGCTCAGCTCGAGGAGTGCCAGTTACAGATAATTGCAGCAAAGCAGCACAGGCCAACATTTCTGAGATATGAAAACATTGAACCTAACGGGTTTATTTTATTATCTGTTTAAAAGGCTCCTGGAAGGACAGGAGAACAAATTGACTGGTACGAAGATGGAAGTTAATAGAGTGACAAGTACTCTGATAATTCACATGAGAGNTACATCTGTAAATCATTAATTATATGCATATCATTAACATATATCTGTATATAATTAATTATATGTATGTAATTAATATGTATCTGATTACAAGTTCTTACCACAGAAGAGTTAAATCTTATAAGATCTGTGTCTCACTCATCCTCTGCTTTTAAATCTCAGCAGAGCAACTACACAAAACAAAGACTTCAGGCTGTTTCCAAGGTGATCAATCAAGAGGCAATATTACATGTGGCAAGAAGTTCACATTGCAGTTATTTAAGCCTTAAAATCTTCTTTGCTAGAGGATCTGCAAACCCCTTCCCTGTCATGCCCCTCCTTTCTTTTTTTTTTTTTTTTTTTTTTTTTTTTTCCAAAATATGNTTATTTTGGTCCTCTCCTGCCTAAATCCCCAATTCAAATCCCGAATGTAGTCACTCATTCACTTGGTGAAATACTGTAGCCTGGTGAACACTCTAAACCCAGAATATTAAAAAGGTCAAAATAATATTAAACGTGAGGCTTTGCAAAATTAAAGAAGAGTCTTTCAAAGCCCTGACTGGGCTCACAGAGCACAGCAGAGGAATTCCAGCTTTGTGATGCTTTGCACTTCGAAGGATTGTGCTCGAGGGGAATGCTGATACTACACACTTGTAACAAAATTTAGTGAAAAGAGATGGCTAAATATTAATTCATATCAGCAAAGATTACAAAAGCAACACGAAGGAGAGACTACAGTGAGAATCAATCCTCCTTCTGTGCAAATGATCAGGAGGAAAAACAGGAGAGCTCTAAAGGAGGCTGCTGCCATTCCCCCAGCTCATGCAGTCACTGGGCTGTGGAACAGGAGTCCTGCACATCACCCAGGAAAAGCTCCAGCCCATCTCTCTGCACAGGGGTGTGTTATTTCGGGGTGTTCAATAATCACTTCTCCATCAGACAGGCACACAAACACGAGCATGCATCCATTAGCTTGGCACTGAAGCTACTGAAGCTGATTTTGAGACTCCACTTGCAGTTCTCTGAGGCAGCAGCACATCCCAGCTCAGCTCGAGGAGTGCCAGTTACAGATAATTGCAGCAAAGCAGCACAGGCCAACATTTCTGAGATATGAAAACATTGAACCTAACGGGTTTATTTTATTATCTGTTTAAAAGGCTCCTGGAAGGACAGGAGAACAAATTGACTGGTACGAAGATGGAAGTTAATAGAGTGACAAGTACTCTGATAATTCACATGAGAGGCTTTTCTATTTCAAAAACTATGGCCAGAATCAAGCAATTTACATATATATATATAATATACTATTATATTATAAAAGTAATTCTATATTGTATATTATAATTAATATATTACAGATATAATTGTTATCTATGATAATAAGCATAATATAGTATAGGATAATACATTAGCGTGTATTATAATTAGTATATAATTATATAAAATATATAATTATATATATAATTAATACATCTGTAAATCATTAATTATATGCATATCATTAACATATATCTGTATATAATTAATTATATGTATGTAATTAATATGTATCTGATTACAAGTTCTTACCACAGAAGAGTTAAATCTTATAAGATCTGTGTCTCACTCATCCTCTGCTTTTAAATCTCAGCAGAGCAACTACACAAAACAAAGACTTCAGGCTGTTTCCAAGGTGATCAATCAAGAGGCAATATTACATGTGGCAAGAAGTTCACATTGCAGTTATTTAAGCCTTAAAATCTTCTTTGCTAGAGGATCTGCAAACCCCTTCCCTGTCATGCCCCTCCTTTCTTTTTTTTTTTTTCCCAAATGAAGGATTATGCAGGGTAAGGAAATGCAGGTAGATATTTGTACTGCCAGGAGCAGAAGAGGCACCTAAATGAAAAGACAAACTTTGAGGAAAAATCCCCTTCGTCCTGCAATGCTAAAACCTTCCCGAATCGCAGCAGGCTCCTGCCTTGAGGGGGCACACAGATGTTTTTGTGATCTTCCCATCAGGCAGATTCCCAGAGGATTATTTCAGACCTCAGTGGTGGCCCAGCTTTCCTCCCAGGACAGCACTCAGCACTCTCAGACCATGACTGGCATCTCTGCACAGGTTATTGTGAGAACGAGCAGCTGCTGCACAGGATTTGCTGCTGTTGGATGGATGAACACAGCACGAGTCCTAAGTGATGTGCTCCAGCTCTCCTTTGGAGTCACCTGCAGCTCCCATGGCAGAATATCTGAGCATCCTGGGGCACACAGAGGTTACATCCATGGTTTTACAGGAGCATTTCATGGGGGACACTGAAACACAGCTGGTGTGATGGATCTGCTGTGGGTGCCCATTGCTGTGTCCCACAGGGATCCCTGGGTGTGATGGATCTGCTGTGAGTGTCATTCCAGTGTCCCACAGGGATCCCTGAGCCCTGGGTGTGATGGATCTGCTGTGGGTGCCATTCCTGTGTCCCACAGGGATCCCTGGGTGTGATGGATCTGCTGTGAGTGCCCATTCCTGTGTCCCACAGGGATGCCTGGGTGGGATTTTATGCTGTGAGTGCCATTGCTGTGTCCCACAGGGATCCCTGGGTGGGATTTTGTGCTGTGAGTGCCATTGCTGTGTCCCACAGGGATCCCTGAGCCCTGGCACAGCCTGGCTGCTGCAGGGACCCCATCCCACCTGAGTCTCACCTGGATGAGGATCCCTCTCTCTCTGCCCGTGCTGCAGGGATTGTTGTGTGCAGCTGAGACCTCAGCTTGGATTATCTCAGGGCTGTCCCTGCTCATCTATTCCCTCTTCTCCATCCTTCCACTATGGATTGCTCCTCTGCTGTCAGCTGGCCGAGTTGGAAAAGTTTTCCCATTGAACAGGAAGCAAGAGTCCATATTTTACCTCATCATATTCCATCACAGCTTAATAATAGGAAGCTTTAACAATTCATAAAATAGTGCCATGCTCATCTAATGTAGGTTAAAAAAAAAGAGACCAGAAAAATAAAAATGTTCTCGAGTCTTCTTCCAGGATCATAAATTATGTTTTTAAAATACAGTTGTCAACTTCAAGCTTCATTTTTTCTATGTTTTCACGTCCTAAAATAACAAATGGCTGATTTTTGGTCATGACAGACCAACATGGCAAGCAGATAGAATGAAAAGTTGATACCATAAAAGTTGATACCATAAACCCCTTCTTTCTTTTTTTACTAAAAAGCCTCGAGCACTTTTTATACTCCTTTGTTTATTTATTTTTTTTTTCTTTTCTGGCTGCTTATGTCCTGAGCAATTGCTTTTATGAGCACAAAGTGCTGTTATTAGTGGAAGTCTGGAGGGGTCTGCACAAGAACATTAAGCAGGGTTGTGACCCAAGATACTGAAGCTTTGATCCAGTAATGAGATCATCAGAAATACTCCCAGCAGTGCTGCAGATGTGCTGTACAATAAAACAGAACTAACTACAGCATCAGGAAATGCAGATCTAGAACAAGCACACACACAAAGTAACTGGGGAACATAAGGGTGAGGAAATAAAGGCTGGAAAATCACTTTCACTCCAAGGACTAAATGATTATTACAATTTCGACTTCAAAAATACAAACTGCATAAGTCATTTGCATTACATATATTATCTTGGTATCTGTGCAGTACAAAACACAGATTAGAAGGAAAAGTGGAGCTTTCAAAATCCAGGAAGATTAGATGGGATCTAATCACCTATGAAATACTTCACTGAACTATATCATGAAGGAAATACAGGTATAATTTTTACCATATTAGTTTCACTCTTAGTTAAGAAAGTCATCAGGCAGCAGGTAAATTCTGCTGCACTTCTTGTTCCCACTGTGGAGGATTTCCAGGACTCTAAATTGTGTTAAGGATAGAGAAAGGACTGTCAATACAGTGACTTTTTCCACTGGGACAATGGAACTGCATTTATCTGGAGAACAATGCATCAGTGCCAGCTCCTGTGCTCAGCAAGCAGCTGGGATCAGGTATTGGAACCCTGATCATCCCAAGCTGCATCTTGCTCAGGAGAGGCTCCTCATCTGTGTCACCTCATCAATTATCACTTAATAAGAACTGTTACTCCTCTTTAAATGTTCAGCATGGACAGAGACAAATTCTGACATTAGCATAATGAAGTCTAATATCTCAATAAAGGGCACGAGCCAATGACTGCCATGAGCCACGTCCTATATTCAGCCAGTCCTTGAAAATTCCCAGGGGAGACATTGTCGAAGTATTACAGGGCTCAGAGGTGTTTAAAAGGTGCTTAAATTAAAATATGCAAGTGAAACAGAGTCATTTAGGTTGCTTTAAAGCCAGGATCCGAATATTGTTTTTTGCCAATTGCTAGTCAGCAGTTCTGCTTCTGATTTTATCAGAAAACTATAAAGAAAGAAGATTTCAATGCTCAATTACTCAGAACTGTTCCCTCTGCACTGTGTGCTAGACAAGCCTTGTCAAATTCTTGTGTTTTACTAGTGTAAAGCATCATCTGCTTTATCCTTAGCCCAGATTTTTACAGTCACTTTAATTAGTGTAGTTTAAGGAAGATTCATCTGTTCTAAAATGTATACCTGGGCTGCTTGCATCACAGGCTGTCCATGATTATTGAGGCTTTTTCAAAGAGCTGTAACTTATGTTTCACATTGTCTGAATTCAAAAGAAGAAATGGTTTTATAATAATACTAATAATGCACTAATATTTAGGAACACAGAAGTTTAATGCATATAATAAAAAGTAGTAAAGCACGAAATACCAGCTTCTTGTTAGGGATGAAAAAAAATCAGGAAGTCACGTGCAGACATGCATTTAGCACCACTCCAGAAAAGTTAAATGTGACATGTCTCTGCTGCTGTGCACAATAAAAATCAGGGAAAAGGGGGGAAAAAAAAGCCCAGGGAAAGGGGGAGGAATGAAATGTGGCCTGGCCACAAAACTGTCCCTAAACCAGCTCCAGTGTCCAGTCCCCAGACTGAAACAGCTCCAGACCACAGAGAAATAGATTCAATTTGCAAATGCTTCCTTTCCTGATTTTCCACTCTTGTGTGGAGAACACAGGCAGGAGCTGCTGCAGGATTTCTGCAGGGGACCAGAGCTCCCAGCAGCATCATCTCCCTGGGTTTGGAGCAGCCAGTTAACCAGCCTGGTTAACTCAGTCACCCACAAAGCTTTAGAGTCACCTTTCCAAAAAGCCAACACCACTAACACCCAGGTGACTGATTCTTAAACCAAAATTAAACGTCTCATATTCCTGCTAGCACCCACATTCCTCCCAGAGCTCTGAACAGAGCAGCAAATTAACCTGGGAACCTTTATTACAATGATTGCAGCCAATGCCTCGGGGGGAGACAATGAGAAAACAATGGGGTGTGATTGTAAATTCTGCTTTACTCAGTAGGTGTGTCAGGCCACTCTTGCCTGGTACATCCAGGACTTAGATTTAATTCTTCCTGTAAAAACATTTCCATTTGGCCCTTCTCCCTCCCAGGAAACTCAAATCACCCCCTCTCTTAAAAACACCTTTACTTTGGTGTTTCCAGTCTATCAAGTGGAGGAGGAGCTAAAAGACACCAGAAATCTTTTTCTCCAGCATGACTATTTTAGCTGTGGAACCATCACATCATTTCTTCTTTTATTTATTTTTTTTTTAAGCATTTTGCACAACAACTGAACAGCTCAGCTGAAGGCACTGAGATATTTGCTTCACTACGCCTGTGTACAGGAAACTTCCTTTTCCAAAATTTACCCCTAATTCAACAGAATTGTCTGGAATCTGTAAACACAGATGTAGGGAGAAATACTCACAAAAGTGTTCACCAACACCTATAATTGGAGTTTGATTTCAGCTTTAATGTTCAAGTCATGTACATGTGTCTGCCTTCAGCAGTCAAAGTCTAAAGCTTTTATCAAGATAACCAACTTGTGAGTTTTGCACTGTGACATCTGAGAAAAACATTATGTCTCATACTTCCTGGAAGAAAAATGATTTCCATTAAGTCAGGTGAACAATAGTTATAAAAGCACAGTCTAATACTGTTAAAGAAATACTTTGACATCCTGCTGATAAGATCATTCTACCCTTGCAGAATGTCAACAGCTAATCATATTCTTTATCTGCACAGATATTATACTGAGAAATTGACTTTGCCATCTGGCTCTCCAGAATTTTTATCAGGTCTTTTTAATTAGGTTCAAATCATTGATTTCCATTGTTCCCCCTGCTCCTGTGTTTTTCAGACTGAATCCATTTGCAGTGCACTGCAGTGTTCTCAAGTGGAACCTAAAATGAATGGGATTTTCCCACAGGTTGTCACACTTTACATCTGCTAGCAAAAGTCCTGTCATGCTTGCTTAGTGGTGCATATAATTCAATTTTTGTTTTATTAAGATATGAGGATGACCAATCTATTAACAGCAAAAAAAAAAAAAATTAAAAAAGTAAATCAAACAACCTTAAAAACTCCATATGAAAAATGGGCCCAAGGCTCACAAATTAAAGACATCTGCAAGGAGTCTGGGAGGTTGGGTTGCTATAATTGTGATGAACATATTGAAATCAAAGTTGTAAAGATTTTCACAGGCCAGGACATGTTTCTATGTTAGATTGAGTTTTCTGGTCTGCTGCAATGCTGAAGGCATTCATGTGGCATTTCAAGTTCAGAAAAGGTTTATAATATAAAATATTGCTGTACACCTCACATACAGGTACTGACAATTTCAGCTCTCAGAGCAGAAGCTCCTGCAAGACTATTGATTTTAAACCTTACACAAAACAGTAATTAAACTATAAAGTAACTTTGGTAAAGCTAATCTATGAGGAAGACACTCTTCTGGGTAAGAAAAGTCTTTAGGAATTTGCATTCATAAGGAAAATTGAAGACAAGTCCCTAAATAATTGAAGACTAATTTGATTTCCAAAGTATGCAAAATCCAGGTCTGCGCTTCCCTCAGAATTTAATGGATGGAGGGGCTTGGATAGAGACCTTAACCTTAGTTTTGGTTTAAAAAAACAACCAAACAAAGCAAAACCAACACAAGAAGAAACAAAGCAGACACACAGCCACGACTCAGTGATACAATTTAAAAGCTGAACAGTGAGGTTTACATTTTCTGCTCTTCTACTTCATTAATTACACAAAAATTTATGTGTGTTCTAGCTATAAAATACAGCAAATCCTTTGGGAAGGAGACCACACCAGTTACTCGGGGTGCACACAACGAGGCTGCCAAAGCCTGAAGTTAAAATGACAAAACACAGCAAAACTCCTCCAAAGCCACTCCCAGGGCACTGCCCTCACATTTAACATCCAGACACATCCCAGACCGGGCTCTCTCACTCTGACCAAAGAAACTTTTGTGTTTCTTCCTCACTGCCAAGCTGGGTCTGCTCGGGAGCAAAGCCTGCAGGGCAGGTTCCTGCAGGGCGCTGCTTTGGTTCCCAGCTGACACAGGAAGGATTTAGCACTGGAACGATGTTATTTCCCTTTTTCCCCCCTAGAAAAGAGGGCAAAATATGACACGAGGGATGCCAGGATATGCCTTTCTCTTGATGCAAGCAGAACTTTCATTAGGGGCACATAAGTCAGCCCAGGTACTGGAGAGTACTTGGAAATTCAGCCAGCAAAATATTTCAGAGTGTCTGGAATCAAACAGAACCTGCCTCTCGCTGAAGAAATTACAGCCCTTGGAAAAAAAAATTACTCTAAGGCTGTACTCACCCCATACCCATTTAATAATGTATCAATAGCAGAGTTTACTTCAAAACAAATCAGAGGAGCTGCAGTGCAGCAAACCTGAGGCACGAGGATCAAAATATGGTGATGCTTTGTAATTAAAGCCAGGCAGCACACGGGGCTGGCCATGGGGCTGGAAGGGGAAGCAGAAGGTGCTGGAAAACTTTCCCAAGTTTTAATTGTAAGGAGCTCTCCCACTTAGTTGAGTTGTACATCTGGGCACTTTCATCGAGACATTTGCTTGGAGATCAGAGTAAGAAAAGTGGAAAGAAAAAACAGGAGTGTGTTTGCTTCACTGTTTTTGCCAAAATTGAAATTAAGCTGCCTCACCTATAATTCTCCTGCTCTTACATTAAAAAAAAAAAAATCCCATATACCACTCTCAGTCTTTTGTTTTGGTTTTTTGTTTGTTTTTTCTTTTCAAGCTATACTCCTGTAAAATTCAAATATTATTTAGGATTTATAATACGTGAATTTTTCCTTCAAGTCTCTGAACACCAATTACATCATAAGCTTGACACTGTGCTGACCTCCAGTTCCTCTCTCTCACTGTACATATTTTTCAATTGCTTTCTTAAGTTTTTCATAGGGATCCAGACACACAAGATATTTGATAAAGTTATATTATTCTTCTACTGTTGCTCTTATCACATTATTATGAATAAAGTTCTCTCATTTATAATCCCTGTTCACTTAGTTCTTTTCACAGTTACAAGTGTTATTACTTGCTCTGGAGGTTACTCAGCCACTCAGAAACACTTCAGTAATTTTATTTTTTTAAATTGATCAGAGACACTTTTGATGATTCATTGTTAAATGACTTTGATTCATCCTGTGGCTGATGAATTTGAATACCTGGCATTTTCTGTGCTGTGAGGAGCTCCCTTGCTGGGTTTGGTGCTCAGAGGGAGCTGAGCAGGCGGAGCAGTTGTGACATTCCTGACACACAGCCCGAGTCCCACACCAGCCCCCAGCAGTGATGGAGATTGATTAACTCGGGTACAAACACTGGGACAGGTCCAGGCTTTTCCTGCAGAGCACGGAGAGTCCTGCAGGACACTGCAGAATATTCCTGACACATTTATCTGCTCTCACAGGCTGATAAAAGCACAGCCACTGCAGCACAGTTCACCTCTCCAGCTTCTTAAACAATTTCCCCCCTTCCAGTGAATCTGCTACATTAGAGTCAAACAGGCAAACAGCCAAACAAAGCCCTCAAGTATTTCACCCAGTTGAGAGCAATAACCAAATGCTCTCCTGCAACCTCTTTTCTTCAAGGTGGGAGAATGAACAGCCAGGCTCTCATGTGCTGCAAAGCTTTCTGTGCTGTGAGGAAATCAATAACAGGGCTGATGGCTTATCAATTATCCCTTCAGTGCATTTGCAGTTTTCCTGCTTTTACCACAGTCCACCTTCTCCCCAGTTCAGTCCCCTCATGGCTGAGCCACTGCCCAGATACTCACAGGAATGAGAAACCTTTCCCCACAACATCTGAAACAACCCAAACTCTTTAGTATTACTCAGAAGAGTTTATGGACTATTAACTGTAGTTTAAGAACTATACCATTAAAGAACTATAGTATATATATATATATACACACACACACACACACTATATAAATATAGTATATATATAAATATGTATATAGTGTATAAATATATATACTACATAAATATATATATTATATAAATATAGTGTATATCTATATATAAATATATATATACTCTCTTTCTCTCTCTATATATATGTATACTATATAAATATATATAAAAAAGCACAAAACTATTACCTCTCCCATGGTTCTTTTCTCTCCCCTGTGATGAAAACTGTGCTGATGATGAAGAGATGAAGCAACAAAGTAAGAGGGGAACTTTCAGAGTGATTTCCCCTGCAGGATCCCCGGTGAGGAGCCAGGGATGAGCAGCACCCACAGCTGGGCACGGGCACAGCTGCAGCCCTGGCTTGGGCACCTCCCAGTAACAGCTGGGCTTGGCTTAACTGGGAACCAGAGCTCTGTGTGCCAGACCCCCAAACACAACAGCTCTGCCCCAGAGCTATTCCTTCTAGGACAATATGCATTGATTACAAACAGCATAATTAAAAAAAAAAAAATCCATTTTGCATAGAAGATAAACAGTGCATTCTTCATTAATCAGTTTCAGAGTCTTTCTGAAGAGACTCACTGTTTTCTGGTGATCTGTTCAAACTTTTTCTCTTTTTGATTTTTCTTTTTAACCAACAGTTCTTGTTGGAGTTCAAAATGCAAGGAATTCTCAGAACATTGGGCCTGTAAGCCAAAGCTTAAAATTAAGCACAGTTAAGTAGAGATAGGTTTAGCTTTAGAGTTTAAGATATAGAAAAAATAAGGTAACAAGCAGTTTTAGAGTGCAGCAGTGTAAGTTTGTGTGTCACAACAGGATTGGCTAAGAAAGGTCACACTGTAATTAGATGAAATTTCTTAGTATTAGTTTAATAACGTAAACATCTCTGTTAGCAGTGGTTTATTGGTTAATAAATCCTTAAAAGAGCTTATAATAATAAGTCTTGTAACTTCTAGCCATGCTCTCCACACCTGTAACAAGAACTCTCGCATTCTGTAAAAAATAAGAAAAATAAACTGTACTTTCTAAAGCAACAAAGTCCCATCTCTCTGCTTCATTTGGAAAAAGAAAAAATCCCCACAAAAAATGTAATGCAGAAGTAATAAACCCACGCTTAAAAAATATAATGTAAAAGCAATAAACTCACAAGTTCTCACCAACAAAAAGCCCCAAACCTCAGCAGATGCTATTAGCTCCACATCCACCCACTTGCTGATTCAGTCTGCCTGATCCATCCTGCCAATAATATTAAACCAATAATAGCAAACCAGTAATAAAAACCCAATAATAATTCCAGCAGTCAGGGCTGTGCCTGCCTGGCAGGGCTGGCTCCTGTGTGGCCACTTCTGGCAGCAGGGGCTGAGCTGGAGCTCAAAGAGTTTTCCCAGAGCCCTGCCCTGTGCCCACTGCCCCATTCCCATTGCCCTGTGCCCCATTCCCATTGCCCATTTCCCCATGCCCATTGCCCATTTCCCCATGCCCATTGCCCATTTCCCCATGCCCATTGCCCATTTCCCCATGCCCATTGCCCATTTCCCCATGCCCATTGCCCATTTCCCCATGCCCATTGCCCATTTCCCCATGCCCATTGCCCATTTCCCCATGCCCATTGCCCATTTCCCCATGCCCATTGCCCATTTCCCCATGCCCATTGCCCATTTCCCCATGCCCATTGCCCATTTCCCCATGCCCATTGCCCATTTCCCCATGCCCATTGCCCATTTCCCCATGCCCATTGCCCATTTCCCCATGCCCATTGCCCATTTCCCCATGCCCATTGCCCATTTCCCCATGCCCATTGCCCATTTCCCTGTGCCCATTGCCCCATCCCCATTGCCCATTCCCATTGCCCTGTGCCCCATTCCCATTGCCCATTTCCCCGTGCCCATGGCCCATTCCCATTGCCCATTTCCCCGTGCCCATTGCCCATTGCCCCATCCCCATTGCCCATTCCCATTGCCCATTTCCCCGTGCCCATTGCCCATTTCCCCGTGCCCATTGCCCAGCCTGGCCCTGTGCTGGGGGCTGTGCCATCCATGTGCTGCTCACCTTTTCAGCCCCTGCAGAACAGATGGGCCCGGATTAGCTGCTGAAGAGCTGTTAATGTAACTATCCATCAATGCCTTTAATTACAGTTTGCTTGTTTTCAAAACAGCCCATATTGATTTTTTTTTTTAAGCAGAACATAAAATAAACTGCTCTGTAAACACAGAATAGACTGATAAACACAAATAGACCCAGCCAGCGTTGTTCCTTCTTGTCCTGTGAAAGCTCCATGTGAAGATTCATCTGTGCAGAAGGATCAAAAATATGTTGTAAATATAGGTGATCTTAAGGTGTGTCAAAGGTTCCTCCTCAACTGAGAACATTTTAATCACCTGTTCCCAGAGTCCGAAACTTATGCACTGCGTAAAAAATTCTATTACAAAAAAATCTTCCTGCTTAGAAAATGTAATTTAAATAAAATGTATCATTTTCTGCTTTGGGAAATAATAGATGTATTTCCATAAAAAACTTATGGATGAAAAATTACCTCTGCCTTTATGTAGTTAGGATATTAGTTTGGTAAACTCTCTGAGGATATTACAGTGAAAGCCATTTCATTTTTATTTTAATTACAGTGAATTACTTGTTAAATGAAAAAATTCTTCCACAGATAAGAGCTTCACACACCAAACTTTCCTCCTCCAGGAACCAGGCGAGAGCCAATCCAACTTTATTAAGTCCAAGCCATTTTATGAACGTGTTGCTTGTGCAGCCAATTCCCTCAGTCAGATGTGACTTCCTGAAGTGATGTTTTTTTCTCACTGCTCCCAAGTTTTGTACAGGAAAAAACAGGTGGAAAGATGAATCACAAACCTCTAATTTTAATTTTTTACTATTTTAATGCCATTAATCCATCTTTTTAAGACATGACATTGGTTTTTCTAATAAAGGCACTCTGGAATAAGCTGCAAATTAAAGAATAAAAAGGCTACAGAAAATGCACACGTCCTTGGGAAGATTTATATACATGAAAAAAGCAACTTAACCTGTAACTGTAAAGCATTTTCTTTCTATCTGCAAGAAAAGGTTATGTTTGGTGTAATAATTTTCCTTAATGTATGACAGTTTAATTCTCATAAATAAGGGTTTCTATTTTTAGAGAAGAAAAGTCTCCAAGAACTCTCTGCCACAACAAACTCTTGAAAACTTACGAGAGCGTTTTAAGAGAAAATTCACCTTTGCAAGGTGAACAATGACAAAAATAAGTAATTTTGGGATCTCTGCCATTTTCTTTCACTGGTTACCTGGAATGGCAGCAAACACCAAGGTTTTACTTCCCTGAAGGTAAACCCTGAAACTGGGAAAAGTTCTGTGTTGCAGCATGGCAAGCTCTGCAGTGCATCAGCTGCATTTATCTGCTTAAAACCATGTGACACTAACCTCAAAACCAAAATTAACAGTGAATTAAAAATTACTTTTCATGTCTTTCTTCACATCATGGTGAAGAAATTATTTTAACAAAGACTTCGTTCCAAAAAGGAACTATTTTGTGTGGGTTTTTTGTATCAAGAAATGAAATACTGTTTTATTAATGTTCATTCTTAATAAAGGCAATAAAACTGCAAGGAAGGAGGAAGGGGAGTAAGGAAAGAGAATGGGAGAAACTAATCTGTGGTGTTCCTCTTGAATTATTTGGGATGTCAAAGTGGCAGGAAAACCTGCAGGTATTTTGCCTCAGGGTCTACCCTTGGCAAGGCTCATCGAAAGCAGGAGGGGAAAGGGAAATGCAAACAGTGGTGTAGCAGAAAAATACAAAAACCAGCCCCAGATGCCTGGAGAGCCACAGCTCCCTGTTTGAACACATGTGCACGGCCAGATGTGTGCTCACCACATCCTCAGCACGTGCCACACCTCACTGAACAAAACTGACATTACAAATATGTGTGGCATGGAACTGTGAAAAAAAATCAAAAAGCTGTAAATGTTTAATAGGCATTTTGGAGCCGTTGCAAATGCACATGGGCAGGAGCTGAGCTCCCAGACTGAATTCATGATGGATCTCCCAGTCCCAAGGTCTCCCTCTGTCCTGGCCCCTGAACTTTCTCTTCAATGACTGCTCAAAATCAGTTGTAATTTATTCTGATGCCTGCAACTTGCTCCACATTTTTGAGGCACTAAAGCTATTCTGTGATTAGTGATTAGGGTGTATCTTTATCTATTTTAGAGGAGCATTTCAAATGAGAGTTCTCTGACAGGCCATGCAAAGGTCACTGGTTCCCTTCTGACCCCAGGCAGCAAAGGCTGGAAGGCAGAGCTGCCCAGGGGCACATTTTATCCTCTGGATGCACTGAATTGATGGGTTTGCTCCAGAGCTCCAGTGGATAAATATCCCCATCCCAAAGTGTCACCAGAACTGGTGTGATAATGTCACTCTCAGCAGAAGGTCGAGGGGTGAGCTGGCAGAGAAATGGAATTGTGTTTCAAACCTAGGAGGCAAGATAAAAACAGAATAACTGGGTGCTCTGGGAAAAACCCCACCCTGTTCCTAGGGCTGATCCAGAGCTGATCCTCCGAGATTCTTGACAGTCTAAACTCTCTTTCCAAAAGGATTTACCAGTGGGAAGATTTCTGAGAGAGTGAACTGTTGAGGAAACAAAGTATTCCTTGGCAGCTCTGAAACTACAGATCCAAGTAGCAAATAATGCTCAGGCTGTTGCAATCCCCTCAATCAGTCTGTACTCTGGAAAATCAATTAATTGAAATTAGCAAATGAAACAGCTGATCTGGTCTTACCTTCCTCCAACCTCTTGCTAGCAGAGGTTTAACCTTTGCTCTGCAATGCCCAAATAATTGCACACATTCCTGTGACACCATTTCCAATGAATGCTTTTCTCTCATTATTTTCCTTTAGACTTTGTTTCGATGCTTTTCTTTAGAATTGGCCAAATTTGATCTTACAGGATTTGTTTGGCACCATATG
This sequence comes from Rhabdornis inornatus, assembly GCA_013397075.1. Taxonomy (NCBI): domain Eukaryota; kingdom Metazoa; phylum Chordata; class Aves; order Passeriformes; family Rhabdornithidae; genus Rhabdornis; species Rhabdornis inornatus. The sequence goes on along the minus strand of VWZS01008402.1, from coordinate 740,443 downwards.
GAGTCACTTTTTGAACAGCTGAGAGTTTTCTTCTGCTCCACTTTCTGCTTTTTGAATGCACAGGGAAGAAATTCTCTGTCTCAGACCCTTCCCAAAGTTTTGCTGCTTTCCAAAGGAGCTCTGTGGGGTTTGCAGGATGTATTTTCAGATCAGGACTGCACCACAGCAGCATTAATACACAGCAAACACTTCATGTTTAAGAGAACATTTTATTCTTGAATTTGCTCTTTTGTGCACTGCTCACCCACGAGGTGCAATTTCTTCCACCTACATAATTTTGGATGGATTTTTTTTTTTTTCTGGACAAAGGTTTGAAGAATTCCAGTCCTATACAGTGTGCCTGTATATAATATATATAGGAATATAATAATATAATTGTTATACAAAGAATTGAAGGTGTTGTTTTTGTTTAGAACCCAACATGGGTGCTGTGGAAGTCAGGGGATAAGAGGGCAGTGAGGTCTGTGCCCCTGGGGATGATATTCTGATTATTTTTTACATTTTGAAACACAGAGCCCTGCTTTTAGCAGTTAATTCTGCACAAATGAGAGCTCCTCAGTGAAAGGTTTGACATCAGTGGGAACTAAAGAGAATTTAACAGTGGCTGAATACAGTTTAGTGCCAGCTCTGGCCCTGGTGACATTTCTGCTCAGGGGACAAGGAGCTGTGCCAGGCTGGGATGGATGGGGCAATTCAGAAAGTTGTGGTTGTCCATAATTCCCCTGAATTAACCCCAAAGCTGGGGTAATGCAGCAGTGTCCCACACCAGGAACCAACCCTCAGTTTGCTGTGCTTGCTCTCCTAAATGCACATTTAACACCCACATAAACCACCCCAATCCATAGGAATTCTGGTTGGAAAAGCAGGTAGGCAGGAAAAAGTACAAACTCCTCTTTGTGCCACATGGCAAAAAGCAAAATAAACCACAAATGTGTGTATTTTTCAGGGGAAGGCACTGATCTTAAAGAGGGAAAGGGTTTCTAAGAGCAGTGAGCTCCAAAAGCGAGTGAACTTAACCAGTTCATAAATATCTTGGCAACCACGTGCATTAATAGTCAATGGAATTAATTAAATAATTGCCAAGCTCTTCCACTTAGGTCATTACAGCCAATAAAAGAGAGCTATTCCAGTTGTTTACTGGCTTGGACAGAAAAACAAAGATAAATGGAGATATTAAAATGTATATCCAAGCTCTCTTTTGGAGGGACTGAGTTTATTTTAACAGTGCCAATAAATGTCTGCTCATATGGGCTCAGTGGTAATGAATGGTCACCAGGAGGTACATTTGAGAAACAAGAACCAAGAAAACCTCTATAAACACAAATGGGAAGATTAAATGTGGAGTGAAAATTAAATCCCTTAGGAATTTCCCCTTAATTTCTATAATTTCATCATTTGGGAAAAGCTCTGCTTTCAGTTTTGTCATAGAACAGAAATCCAGTTTTATGCAAGATTTGAAAGGTAACCAATTTACTTATTAAAATACAGGAAACATGAATGACAGCATTACTGCCTTATTAAAATTTAATTTTAAAATATAATTTTAGATTTAATTTAGGACAAAAATTGCTCTTTCTTCATCATGCTCACTGCCATGGAACAGCTTTAGTGAAGTATATTATTAGATAATTTTACTTTCCTGTGAAGAAATTAATTCTGAGCATTAAAAATTGTTTGATATATTATACATGTATCTCATTATATGTATATATATATATAATATAATTTTTTTTTTCCCTTTTGAGCCTGGCCACAGACTTGATGCAGAGGACCACAGAAGAGAAGGCAGAATGGACAAGATGTCAGCCCAGTGGGAGGAAAGGAGTGGGAGAAAAGGGAAATATGCAGATGAAGCCATCTTTTCATAGGATCCTAAAATCCCATTGTTTGAGGCCGATCTTTCCAAGAAGAGACTGGTTGGAATCTAAATCCAGAGTCCTACAGCTCAATTAAGGTGAGGATGAATGAAGCAGACCTCTCACTGCAATCATTTCTCCTTAGCAGGGACATTGTTCCTTCAGTCCCAATGAAAATCTAGTTTTAACAGCAGTGCTTAATTTATTGCCAAATTAAGCAGGCAGGATTTTCAAATAAGGAAAGGACAAGAAGCATGTAATTCAAATGCAGCAGTGCTGCTCTCTGATTAAGATTGGTCTCTACACTTTCAAATAGAAGCCAGGGCATAGTCAGACCTGACAAGTAACATTATCTGACCTCTATTTTTGTTTATGAATATGTGACAGAGTTATTTTAAAGAGATAGGCTAAGATGTTTCAGATAAGTCACTCTGCATCAACTCCACACCGTGATTAAATATTACTGATAAGTGCCAGCTATCACAGTAAGCCCACCGAGAAAAGGCAAAAAATCCATTTCTCCCTCTGAAGTGCAATAGTCTGGGCTTTTTTAGCAGCCTCCTGTGCCAGTGCAGAGGACAAGGATCTGACAAATAGAGAAGTCACATTCCTACAACAGAATCCCACTGCCTCCTTCACTGTCATGGAAAATGCAGCGAGCTCAACATGGATGTGAGCACTACCAAAACTCCAATCACTGGTATTCTCAGGAACAGTGTTAATTGCACATGCTAATTGAGTGGATAAAGAGAATTAACAGCCCTGAGGGGGCAGAAGAGGCTGTCTGAGGTGACATGTGCCCCTCAGCCTGTGACTGTGGATGTGCTTCCAGAAGCTGCCAGGCTCTCTCACTCCCTTCCTAGAGCTCCTTCTCCTCCTTTTGGATTTGAGAGGGTTTCTATGGAGAGAGAATCCCGGGCTGCTGGGCTGCTCCTAGCAGTGTCATGCTTTATTGATAGAAATAGCACTTTCATTAGGGAATGATGGCAGGGGGGTACAATTAGAGGTGGGATAATTAACGCGGAACATGCAAATCTTTACTTTCAGGGAATGCTTAATGGAGGACGCAGCGGAATGTTGTCTGGCTGTAGTAATACCTTGGTGCTCTCTTTTAATCCTCATCACTGAAAAAGGAATTTATTCCTTCAGGTAATTCAAATCAAACTGCAAATACTGCAGTGGAAAAAACCTCCAAAACCCACCAGAAACTCACAGGGAAAAAATACAACAAAACAAGCCAACTGGCAATTTATTTCATTCCTTAAGCAGAAAAGAAAAGCAAAGCTTGCTAGTAATTTTCTCTTTAATAAATGAAGTCTACTGATAAACTTATTGATAGACAGATATTCTGGCAACACATTGTCAAAAACATTTCACCAGGCCACACAAGCGACCCCCACTCACTGACAAGCTGTCTGCAAAGTTAATCTAAGAACCTGTAAAATATCCCAGGTTTGGAATACAAATATTTTAGAGATTAAGGAAATTCAGAATAAGTTAAGTGTTATTTGCATATTTAAATGAATACAGTTGTTAAATATGCAAAGACCTAAATTTAACTTCAATACTAAGAGATATTTGTTATCTCTAATAACAGAAAATAAATTCTCATGGCTCCCCAAGCGAAAAAAATACAGAGTTACAAACCCAACAGCAAGTGCTGCTTTTGGAGCAGTGTTGGACATCTGCTCCTCCACCCAAATGTTGCAGTGCCTGGTGTGAGTTTCATGGTTCAATTCCAGCTGGGATATTCGGGGGAAGATTTTGCTCTGGTCACTTACCACCAGCCTTAACATTTAGCTAAACCTTTTTCTGAGAATTTGCTCCATCAGCAGGTTCCACACTGTGCAGGCACCACACGGGATAAAGAAGTCTGTAATTATTTAAAGAGTCCAATCCTGTTTCTTCTGCTCCTCCTAAATCCTTCATCCGTTCCAGCAGTCATTAGGAAAATGGGCAAGGCCCTTGTTAAGCAAACCATGTGCTGCTGCACCAGTAATTGCTTTTTGGTTGTAGCAGCTGTTCAGCCGTGTTAACACCTCCCCAGCCATCCTGGGGAGATGCTCAGACCTGAATGGACACAATCCTGAGCAGCCTGCTCTGTCCAACCCCGTTCGAGCAGGGGTTTGGGCTGGGTGCTCTCAGGAGCTTCTTGAGAATGTTGTTTTCTTGGCAGGTATTTTACTTTCATTTGTGTTTATTGCTAGAAAGCCTGAGATGTAAAAGGAAAGTTGCACATAAGTCAAAAAGGATCTTTCTCCACCCTCTTGTTTCCAGCTGGCTGAGCACTAGACCAGGTGGAACAGAGGCTGTGGGGTCACTGTGGAAAAGAACCAGCTAGAAACTTCACCTCTAGATGGTATTTCTGTGGTTGACAAGCTACCCTTGATTCCTGCTGGTATTTCCTGGGTGATTTTGCTTCTTCATCCAAGAGGACAGCACTGCCTCAGAGCTGGCTCAGAGCTCCAGCAGAAACTCAGCTGCACTCAGACAACCTGGCAGGAAGGGCAGGAAGAAGATGTTCTGCTAAGAAGAGGAAATATTTACAAGACAGGCACTGGTAGGAGATGGGTACCAGGCACAAGGAGGTCAACAGATAGGACAGACACAAAAAAAAAATAAAACATGTGTTGCATATTCAGGATTCACACATTACACCAAGAAATACACAGGATGTTCTCCCATTTCTCAAATTCCACGAGTTAATAAAAATGGACAAATAAATAACAGAATAGGGCATAAAATGTCCTAAGCAATGCATCTGCTCCATACTGAACTGAGATATGTCGATGTGCAGGCTTACATATCCCTCAGGCCAGGGACTCCTTCAAATGCAATTTTTGGTAGCTAAAGCAACATTTGCCTACAGCACCTGTCAAGTATCTATTGAGAAGTGAGTCATGTGGTTTCTAAGCACACATCATCTTGGGCTGCTGTCAGGCTCTGCTGCTGACCTGATGCTGAGTGCTGCAGCACAAGTGTGTTCCAGTTTTGCTCAGGAAAGAGAGACTTTGCTCAGGAGAAAGATTCTTTGCTCAGAACATCTTGGCCACAATGAAAGGAAAGGCAAAGGCAGATCCTAGCACAGGGGGAGGAGGAGGAAGACCTTCCACACGGGCTCAGGAATTCCAGCTGTTCTTGGCACTACCTGGATTTGACTGGATGTGTTCTCCTCCACTCTGTGTCCGTGTCAGCCAATTCCTCAGCGTGAGGTCACAATCCCTGCCTTGGCTGGTTTCATTTTCCCCCTGCAGCCACACTCAGGCAGTGTTTTCCTGTTAGATGGAGCACAAGAAGCCCAGGCTGCCAGCTGCAGTGGAGCTGGTCCTTTCTGGCTGGGAGAAATCCTGGTTTGCATGCCTGCCTTCCCTGCACCACGTATGGCACAGCAAAGCCCCCAGGTGAGCTCAGGGCTCAGAGGGATCAGGGGAGCTCTGGGATGGCTCTCCCAGGGTCCAGAGGAGCTCTGGGATGGCTCTCCCAGGGTCCAGAGGGGTTTGAGGAGCTCTGGGATGNTATTGAGTGACTTGAAGTTTCAGAAAATGTTCATGAAGAACAGATTGTAAGATCTTTGTTAAATTCACATTATGATTGTTCCATGCTGTATGTTTGAGGTTCTGCATTATTTGTGAGGCCTCTGGATGAGCTGTGGGGTGGCACAGGGTCTGTCATGGCTGTGCCAGTGCCTCCAGAGGGATTTGAGAGGATCTGGGATGGCTCTCACAGGGGTCCAGAGGGATTTGAGGAGCCTCTGGGATGGCTCTCCCAGGCCTCAGAGGGATTTGAGGAGCTCTGGGACGGCTCTCCCAGGACTCAGAGGGGTCACAGGAGCTCTGGGATGGCTCTCCCAGGGGTCCAGAGGGATTTGAGGAGCTCTGGGATGGCTCTCCCAGGGTCCAGAGGGATTTGAGGAGCTCTGGGATGGCTCTCCCAGCTGCAAACCATGCCCTCACCTCAGTATTACCAAGGGCTGATTGGAGCTCTGGTGGCTTGGCAGCTCTGCCCCAGCCAGGTGGGCCAAACAATTACCAGGCACAACATCAGATGGAAATGGACTCATAAACCTTTTTATTTTTTGTTTTTAATCAAATCATACCCAGATTTCTCAGTCAAAAGCACAAAGCTGTTTACAATTTGGATGTCTTAAATTGTCTCTCTTTAATTTTACGCATCTAAGTGTAAGACACAATAATAATCACCTCCCTATTTTTATTGTAGATAGGTACAGAAAATACAGAAATTTATAATGTCAGAAAAGAGGTATCATAAATAGATATTGGTTTATAGAGTTCCATGTTAAAACCAGCCCAAAGAATGCAGCTGTGCTACATTGACACCCTGATAAGAACTAAATGAGATATGAGTAAGGAGTCCTTGGACTGTACTTGTACACCCAAAACTGCTTCTTTCCTGTCACTTCTCTTGTTTAGTTTTCAGATCCCAAATTTAAAAAAAAAAAATAATTTCAAAACATGTAAACCGAACATTCATTAGAATGGGATCTACACTAAGAAGCCATCCAGAATAATTTGAAAAAAATCAAGAAAAAATTAGAGACATTGCACAAAAGTGAAAGAATTAAATTAGCAAGGCTGCCCCAAAGTGCAGTTTTATATCCCAGTCTGAGCAAGACATGCAGTGTGCTTTTCTGCTCTGATACATCAGTGTAAGCATAATTTCACTGAAATTGGCTTAAAAGCCTTGATTTCCAAAGGAAACGTTTTGTCATTTTCATCAATGTTTGCTTTGCATGAGAAAGGTTCTTGTTATAAACAAACAAACAAGAAGTGATAGAAACTGGGTAAGATTAGCTCTAAGAAGCAGGAGTAGCCTCAGAAATCAAATTTTTCCCATAAAGATACTATTATTCCTTCTGGTTAAAAAAAAAAAGCAACTAGAAAAGTGGATATTACAACAGAGACTAAAAATAGCAAATAACTGTTTGAAAAAAAGCCTCTTGATTTTCCAGAAGAACTTCTCTTTGAAAAGCAATTCTAAAGTGTTTCCTCTGTGCTTCCTTCAGTGGCTTTATATGGCAAATGAAAAAAGTTGAAGAGAAATTTGACACTTCTGTCAAAATGCACACATTGTTCCTCTGTCATGCCTTTTGTGGCTTGCACAGGTGGGAGTTTGGACCTGCTGGAGGAAGAGGAGACACGTTCAGCTGTAGAGTTATAGGATGCATTTCAAAAAATCCCAGTGAATCCAACACTTCCTACAAAACTTTGTTCACTCCTTAGCACAGTGGTTCTGTTTCTGAAGTTAAGGCCAAACTCACCAAGCATTTTAAAATTATTTATTTATTATCAATTGTTATTTGGTATGTACCAAATGTCACCCACATAAATGTACAGGGCAGCTACACAATACAGAATGTCCTTTAATTCAGATTCCTTTTCAGGTGTTTTCTCCCCAAACCTTTCTGATTTTTTTGAAGAGATCAGAGCCTGCCCCTCCTCTTCCTCACACAAGGATGTTGTAACTGCTCTGAGGGAAAAAGGGAGTCAATTTATCCATAATTTGAATATTTCATTATGAATAATTAGCAAATATAACAAGATTTAAAAAAAAATCCTGCATTTCCATTAATTGTTTGACCATTGCCACCAAGGAGTCAGACACAGAATTTGGGCTTACCCTCCCTCTTGGGGGGTCACTCAGGCCAGGCTGGGCACTCAGTGCTCACATTTTTGTCACAACAGTTGTGCTGCGTTTGTGTTTAGAAAATATTTGTGCTCTAACAGCAACTTGGGATCACAGGAACAGGACCTTGGTGATCCTAAACGCTGAAAGACATGTTCAAGAAAAAAAAAAACCCACAAATTAAACTTGTGAGAGTATTTACCTTTTAAAGAAGGCAGGAAGACAACAAACATCTTTGTGCTGACCCGTGCTGATGTGGAGAGGATACCCTGCTTCCTTTTCAGCTCCTGGCTGAGCTGGAGTGCTCTGACAAATATTTTCCCTTCCCAGGGCAGGGTAACACAAACAGAAACTTGTGCTCAGCTCTCACTTAAAAGTTCTTCAAGGCCATGAAAGCCAGGGAGGAGGAAGGGAAGGGATTGTGCCTGAGTGCTGCTGGTAAACACACACTGATGGAAAGCCAAGCCTGAACATTTTGTATCAGTAAAATGAGCAGGAAGCAGCCAAAGTCTGAACAGCAGGAGCCAGGAGGATGAGATGAGCTCCCACTTGCACACACAAAATACTGCAGCTTACACTTTCATCTCCTGAGACCCTCCAGCACTTACAAAGCAAGTGGAGACTATAAATTTATATTATTATCCAGGCCATGTTAATGGAGAAAGCACCTAGACTCACAGCTCTCAAAACAAAAAGCAAAAAACCAAAACTCCAGAAAATCAAAGCCTTCTCTCTGGGACCATTGTAACCCTGTAAGACCCTGGGGTTTTGGACAATTCTCCCGTGGTGTCAAAGCCCTGCAGTTCCAGCAGCTCCCCAGCTCACACTGGAGCTCTCCCAGTTCTCACCAGGCTGCTCCCCAGCTCACACTGGAGCTCTCCCAGTTCTCACCAGGCTGCTCCCCAGCTCACACTGGAGCTCTCCCAGTTCTCACCAGGCTGCTCCCCAGCTCACACTGGAGCTCTCCCAGTTCTCACCAGGCTGCTCCCCAGCTCACCCTGGAGCTCTCCCAGTTCTCACCAGGCTGCTCCCATTGTTCCCACTCACAGGACAACCCGACACCATCAGCTTCCTTTAGTTTAACCAGGCTATTGAACATTAGTGCTTTTCTGAGCAAAATCCACACCCTGTGATCTCCTCCAGATCACTCCTGTGCCTGCTCTCGCTGAGTGTGTGATCTATGGCACAGTCCCAGCCAGCAAGTGGCAGATTAAATACAGACCGAGCAGGAGTGCTACATGAAATTGATAAAATAAGGCTGGATTTATAAATTATACATACATTTCCCAAATTGTCATATCTCCCAATCTTCTCTCTGCTGTTTGCCAGACTTTCTCCCACCAGTCACTGTCACATCACAGCTTCTCCTTTCTTTTTTATGTCCTGATTAACAGGACATCTATATTCTCCCTTGAGCTCTCTTCCTCCCAGCAAGATTATTTTCCATATCCCTACAGAGGGGCCAAAAAGCACTTGTGAGCCTGAGATGCTTCTTTTTCAAGATATACTATGTGATCTAATAAAAGATAATACTTCTTCTTATAAATGTAGCTCCATGAGCACAATTCAAATGCTTCAATATCGGTTCAGGAAAAAAAAAATCTATATGAAAACAATTTATTCTTAGATTACTTTAAAAAAAATCAAATTGAAACCTTTTCCCCTCTGTGTTAGGGAATTCTATTAATCATTTGGGGGGGAATGGTTTGACTCTTCAAATATTGATAAAGACCACGGATTTTACAGTAGGAAAAAACAGCCAAACATGGAATGATCAGATTCTCCTGGTAGCACTGATTTTTTAGTGGTGTTCAGGACAATTTTGAAAGCCACTGCATTCACATAAAACATTTACACCTCCTGCTCTATTTCAAAACTTACCCATGAGATTAATGAATCTAGAACAAAGTCAAACAGAATTCACAGAGGTTTCTGGGGTTTGGATGGGTTTTTTTCCAAAACTTTTGCCAAGCTCTGGAGCTCTGACTTCCTTAGTTAGCTCTCAATACTCAGAAATGCTTAGAGGCTGTGCCAGGTGTGGCTCAGCAAAGAGCCCACAGCTGCAGGGCTCTGGAATGCAGGTGGGTTTATTTGCTAAAACATAAACACCAAAGCACATCATTTTTGCCAAGTACCACGTTTTTGCAGGAGAACAATGGATGGTGCTAGAAAATGCTTCATTAACACTGAATTTCCTTCAGTGCCCGAGTAGAACCCAGCCACGTGTAGCTGCTGCAAGCTCTCTCCACACCTTGTGCCCAGCTTCACAATTTTGTTGAAAATCCAGGCTAGGTCCCCAGAGGTCTTTTTGTTTTTCCTCTGCAGTGTCTTCTCCTGTACATTTCCATCCTGAATAGGTACCACTTTGTTTCCCAAAATGTGTCTTTTTTTCATGTGGATATTACACACACGAGGCACTCGCAGCAGCTCTACAAACATCACTTTGCATGATGGGTTGATAGGAAAAAACCCTCTTGAAAACAGAACTCTCTTACAGTTTTACTCTTTAATTGCACACTCTGAGTTGCTTTTGACTTTTCTTTTTTATCATGGGCCTTGGTTATACAAGTCAAGCTTTTAGCCTTAAACTGAGGAGAAGTGTTCACAATACATCAAACAATGTGTAGGAAGTATCAAAATAATCTGATTGGTATAGGCACATCTCACTGTAGAGCTTGGAGAGCTCAGTGGTTCAAGGTTTATTCTGCTTGTCTCAAAGTGAATTTTCAGGTAAAAGGCAGTGTGTGTGCATGGGCTGCACGAGCACACATCCACACTCACCCTGGAGTTCAGCTCGCTTTTTCTAGCACAAAATAACACACCACACAAAGAGGAAGCAAAGCCCTTGACTGTTACAAGGGACATTTCTCAGGTGTCCTCCCTCCCACTGCTTCAGAGCTGCCAGGAGAAGAATGTCTTATTCTTAAACGCCAAGTTTGGGTGACAGACACTGAGCTTGTCCCTGTCTTTCCCTGTCAGTAAATGTGTTAAATCCTCTGCTTCAGACAGAGCTGTAATGCTTCCATTACAGAACTCGTTGTGCATAAGAGACGTAACAGCCCGACCTCTGAATGTCACATTTTATTCCAAAATGTTCCTTTCTAGGTGGTCTAAAAGCACTGTAGTTCTCCAGCAAGGTAAAAGTCATTCCATGTTTCACTTGTTAACAGGAATATTTTGTTGGAGTTAATAATAACTACGAGTTGATTACCATTTCATGTGTCCATGCTGAAATTAAATCGGTACTGCATGGTTTGACCTTGAAAAATGATTTGGTTTAGTATCAGTGGCAAAAAAAAACATAACTTTTGAAAAAGAAAAGGATAAGAGTACCAAGAGTATGTTAAATGTGCTGTGCTATTGTAAGAAAATGTATACCTGATGTTAGCAAATAGCACATTTATCACCTGACTGCCTAGGAAAACTGCTGTTACTTGAACTCCTTAGACTTTCTACATTTTAAAGAGAAAGGCTGTAATTCTGTAAGAGTTTGGAGAATGTATTTAACCATTAAATTCATTTTTTGCTCCCTGTGAAAGATAAGTTTTGAACCTGTTTAAGACTTTAGACATTCAATGATTTTCAGTCATTAGGTGCTGCTCTTCTAAAAGCTGTTCACCTCAGCATGGCTTTTAGATTTATGAATCTTAGCAAAGTAGACCTTAGCATTTCCGTGGTTCATCTGTTCCCCTGCATTACTCTCACACTAAATCAATCTTCAGATTCATAAAACAAGTCTGTAAATATTAATGCAGGCCAAAGCAGCCTCATCTCACAGCAGAAGGAAACTGGGGGAGCAGCAGCTTTCTGAAAGTCCTTTCCAGCAAAATTCAACTCCTGAGCAAGTCAAGAGAAGAATATTCTAGTGAGAAAAAATGTAAAATAATCTGGGAAAAGAATGGAGTTTGTAAGACAATTGGAGAAAAACAAGAAAAGGGAAAGTTGAAAGTAAGGAAAAGTGCAGTGTGCTGAGAAGATCTGAAAGGGAAGAACAGAATCAAGGAATGAAGACAAAAACAGAATAAAGCACACAGCAGTGACAGGAAAGAGAGTGAATAACAAAGTGGTGGAAAGGAGAACAAACACTAATGAGATTATATTTCCTCTTCTTCAGTGTCTGGAGAAGCAGCAATAAAAAAGCACACAGTTAAATGAATGAATGAATGAATGAATATATAAATTGGGTGAGGTATCAGCAGAGGTCAGGGCACATAAATTCAGACTGACCAAGAGCAAAGGGATGCCTAGGGCTGGTTCCTAATCCCATCACACTGAGACAGCAGCATAAATTCCCCTGGATTTCTCCTTAAAAAAACCAAAAACTACTGCCAACCTCTCAGTTTCAATCTTTGACTTGTATCATCCCACAAAATGATGATGACTGGTATCAGGTTTCTCTGGTTTCTTATGCACTGATTTCTGTTGATTCCTTGGGGTTTTTTTCTTGTTTCTTTAATTTCCAAATTTCTGTTTAATTTATCTTTCTTCAGGTTGTCAAGTCTCACAGGTGATTTTTGTAAGCAAATTCTCTCACCTGGGTAGATTTTCTTCTGCTCTCATGGCTTTTTTGCATTTTCTCAAGCAACAGAAGGAAAGATTAAAGGGGCATTGAGCACAGGCAGCAAAACTGGACACTTGTCTTCACAGTGATTTATTTTTTTTTTAATTGGCAATCAAGAGAAATTAAAACAAGAGGGGAAAACAAGAACTGCTGCCAAGACAGAGAGAGCAAGAGCCTGTATTCCTGCTTCCAGTTTCTGACATGATATGTTCAAATACCTTTTGGTTACAGTATGTCAGCTCGTGTTTCACCAAATGATGTGACATAATGCGAGCTGACACGCCAATTGTTTTTTGACAGAAATGTAAAGAAAAGGAGCGTCTCTGCTCTGCTGGTAAAGAAATAATTTTAAGCAGAGGAGCAGCCAGATTTGTCCTAAACATTAATGCATCAAAGTGTAATGGCCTTGAGAGCTCTGCTGTTCTGGAGCTGCTGCTGCCAGGGCTCAGGGGCAGCTCTGGGCTGTCCCTGTGCCCGGGGAGCTCTGGGGGTGACCTGGGCCAGGGCTGAGCCCCCCTTGCTGCTTCTCAGTTGGCACTGTCGTGTTTGGCTGCAGCCTGACCCCCAGCCCAGCTGTGCCACATCTGGGGCTGTGCCTGAGTGTGGCTCCTGGTGATCCCCAGCACATCTGGAGCCGTGCCTGACCCTGGTGATCCCCAGCANATGCGAGCTGACACGCCAATTGTTTTTTGACAGAAATGTAAAGAAAAGGAGCGTCTCTGCTCTGCTGGTAAAGAAATAATTTTAAGCAGAGGAGCAGCCAGATTTGTCCTAAACATTAATGCATCAAAGTGTAATGGCCTTGAGAGCTCTGCTGTTCTGGAGCTGCTGCTGCCAGGGCTCAGGGGCAGCTCTGGGCTGTCCCTGTGCCCGGGGAGCTCTGGGGGTGACCTGGGCCAGGGCTGAGCCCCCCTTGCTGCTTCTCAGTTGGCACTGTCGTGTTTGGCTGCAGCCTGACCCCCAGCCCAGCTGTGCCACATCTGGGGCTGTGCCTGAGTGTGGCTCCTGGTGATCCCCAGCACATCTGGGGCCGTGCCTGACCCTGGTGATCCCCAGCACATCTGGGGCTGTGCCTGGTCCTGGTCCTGCTGATCCCAGGCTGCACCAGGACACCCCTGTGGCTCCCCAGGCTCACCTTGGTCCTGTCCCAGCTGTGCAGGTGTGGCTGGCAGGCACTGGGACACTGCTGTGACTCCCCAGGACCTGTCACCTGTCACTTGGGACCTGTCCCAGCTGTGCAGGTGTGGCTGGCAGGCACTGGGACACCGCTGGCCATGAGCAGCATCCCTGCCCCTGCCCCTGAGCTCAGCCACATTGCTGGGCAGAGCTGCCACCACCTCCAGGGGCAGGGGCAGCTCCCCCCTGCCTGATCCCACTCAGCCCCAACGCCAAATAAAAACTGTTCATGGCCCCAGGAACAGCCCTGCTCCATCCCTGCAGGCCCTGCTGGTACCTCCCAGCCCTGGTGGATTTTAATTGTAAACCTTTTAATGTCAAAGCACATTTGTAGGGCCCTGGGTGAGTGGGTGACCTTTAATTTTAGACATGTATTATGTGTTCAGAGTGATTAAAGGAGGAATCAAGTTCAGCTTTTAACAGCTGGAAATTTCATGCAATCAGTTTGAGTATTATAATTTTGGAGCTTTTCAGCAGCAGCATTTCCAGACATCTAGAGCTTTTTGTTTTGTTTTTCCCTTTTATTAACTATTCTCTTTTCACCAGGTCTACCTGACCTGCATCTGCCTCCTGGGGGCACAAGCTGTGGCCAAAGAAAGGGACACTGGGGCAATGCAAAAACTGGAAATTCTCATCACCTCCACTCCAATCTATGACTGATTTCCAGGTGAAAGACACACCACCAAGAGAAGTGGCTGAAGTCTGATAAAGGATTTTTTGGTCACACAGAAAGTCACAAAAGAAACAAATCCTCTTTTGAGTATTCCAATTAATGTTTTTGGGCACACAGCTCCTGCATTCTGGTAGCTTGAGGTCGGTGATGTTTTCAGCCCTTTTTCTGCAGCACAGGTTACTTTGGCTACTGGGATGGTGGGAGGCATAGGAAAGGAACTGCAAACAATATTTTTGTTGTTCTCTTCCCTGATAAGGAGTGAGGAATGGGAGAAAGTGGCAATAATCCTCTGTGTAGTTACTGAGCCCATTCTGTCCTCTGTGCTCAGCTACAGAACTGCTAAGGCATTTTGATAAAGAAAAATAGGTTTTGTCTTAACTGACTCTTGAAATTCTTTCAACTGGGGAATTGCAACAGTGCTATTAAAAACCAGTTTTATTGACGTGACACGTTCCCTAGGATGGGCCATTAATCATTTGGTGTTATTGTACCTGTAGTACACTTAACATCTGAAATTCAAGCAAAATCCTAATGATGCAACTATCAGGAGGAAAAATGGAACTGGATCTACCTAGAGTGTGCTGTGACTGAGCAGCACATCCAGACCAACAGCTATCAGCTGGATTCCTGCTGTTAGTGTGGAGCTTTAGCCCTTCAAGTATTGCTCACAAGGAAGGAGGGAGGTGAGCAATGTCATTCTTGTCCCCTACCTGCTCAGAAGAACTGCCTGGGTACAGAATCCTGCCGTGTCCTCGTCCCTGGGGCTTCCTTTTAAAATATCTGCATAAACATATCCTTAATCACAATACTGGGCATCTGTTTCAGCCCCAAGCAACACTGATTATTATGGTTCTATACCAAAATAACTTAATGAGATAGAGGCTACAGGTTTTGCTTCTGTTTCCCAAATAATAACCTGTCCTCATTTACATGTCACTGAGAGAGGATTAATTTTGACTTTACAACGTATGGTGATTTCAAACCTCCAGAAAAGCAATCTATTAATGTGTGACTGCCTTAATTAGTATCTGTGACTTTTATAGGTCCTAGCTGGTCCCCTACAAGTCTTTTTTTGGCAAAATAAACAAATTAATATTATTTTAAAGAGCAGAAGGGGAGGAAAGCAATACTGTTGATAAAAAGGGAGGAAAATCTCTGGTACAGAGCAGAGATGAGCTGCAGACCCAACCAGCAGTGAGCAGAGTGAAGCCTGAGAATGAGGAAATGACTAAAGAACTTTAATGGCCTTAAAGCTAGGTAGATTTAGGTTTGGTATCAGGCAGGAATTGTCCCCTGGGAGGGTGGGCAGGCCCTGGCACAGCTGTGGCTGCCCCTGGATCCCTGGCAGTGCCCAAAGCCAGGCTGGACATTGGCATTGGAGCACCTGGGACAGTGAAAGGTGTCCCTGCCATGGCAGGGGTGGAACAGGAGGAGCTTTAAGGTCTCTTCCAACCCAAACCATTCTAAAAGGCTCCCTGCAGGTGTAAAATCTGTGTCACCTGCTGTGACACCCCAGGTAATTGTGTTGGGGCTCAGCAGTGGCACAGAGCAGCTGCTGCTGTTCACGCCCTGGGTTTGGAGCAGCCCTGCAGAGTTTTGGTCCCCAGTGCCCCTGTTTCAGGGTAAACCCCATTTCCACTCTGTCCTGCTGCTTTGCTTGGCTCCACATCCTGCTGGAGGCACCCATGGTCGTTTGAATTCAGATTTCAAACCTGCAAACAGTTTTGTGTAACAGCTGGTGAACACAGACACCCCAACTGTGAATCCCACAGCAGCACAAGCCTCACACTGCCCTAAGCCAGGCCAGGATGAAGAAAGAACAAAACCCACAGTGACAGAGCAATAGAAACCAGCAAGGGACAGCAGGAAGGGGAGAGGAGTCAGAACTGAGGGAAAAAAGGATCAGAAAACACAGCCTGCACCAAAGCCCTTTTCTTACCAAATTAAACATGACTGTCAATCTGCTGTGGTTTTGCAGGCTGGGTTTACAAACACATTAGTTCACCACATTTCTTTCAGGTTTAATAAAAAAAAACAAACCCCACTCAGATGAGTAATAGTCAGTTTTGTTGTCTGATAATAGATTGATGGCCTTAAGCTTTCTCAAAGGAAATTCAATTTGAATAAGGATTAAACTCGAATTTTCAGTGAACTATCCATCCACAAATACTTATTTCTCGCATCCATTCTAAATTCTGGTTGTACTTTGTCTTCCAAAACATGATGTTTTGAAGCCAGACACAGCTAAATCACACAGTATCCATATTAATAAAGATGTTTAAAGTAAGAGCACAATCATTCATGTCTCAAAAAGGTCTTTTATAGCACCACAGGTAAAGAAGATGAATCTGTGAGAAGTGTCACAAGTATTGAAGCAAAAATAAACACTGTTGTTTTCTTTTGATATTTTGGTTGAGGCTTTTAAGTTCAAGTAATTAACTCACAGTTTCCTTGTACCCTTCTGCTGCTTCTTCTGTCTCTGTGTCAAAATAATTTCATTAAAACACTCACAAATTATCATTTTAATGAATTTCTGACAAGTTAATATACTCCTTGTAGAAGTGTAGCTACAGGTTTGGGTTTGATTCAGTGCCTGATACATTTGCTGTTTACAGAGCAGGTGTAATGGGTGCTGCTAAACCAGAATAAAATAAATTGAACTCACAGTTTTAGACTTCTAACCATCTTTTCAGTCAATATTTAAAATACTTGTCATTCAGCTGAGCTCAAATACCTTTACCCCAGATTTTACAAGAGAAAATCATTGCAACTGTGGAGTGCACACTTGGCCATGAACAGCAGGAGCTACAGATCCTTCTGAATAGCCACTACAAGCCAAAACAAGCTGATGAGGTTTTAAAAGAGCACTCACTGGAGCCAGCTGAGGCAAGGAAGAAGATTATCTAATTAATTTATGAGTTTTCAATTCCTTCTATGTTAGCTGCCTAGAGTAGCTTCTTCAAAGATGTCCTAAAATGCAGCAAAACAGGGAGTAATCAGAGAAAAAAAAAATCTGCTTTTCATGTGAGGCAGTAAGGAGAGGAAGACAGAGAAAAAAATATGTGTTTACTTCTCTTGTGTATGAAAAGAAATGGGGGTAGAGCTGCTTTAAACACTAATTCCAAAATATTTTCCATAAATGAACTAATTTTGAAATCACCTATAATAACACAGAGATAATTTTAGCTTTGTGCATGAAGTATGGTATTGCAGAAACTGCAAAAAGAGGAAATGGCATGTGATATATTTGTTGAATTTAGAAACAGCAAACTAAGAGGAAAAATATCTTTTTCTCCAAAAAAAGATTCTGGCAGTCAGTGCAAACAGTCAAGTCCTAAGCAGGGTAATGAGCAGTAATGCTGCTCTAAACATTACTCTCAACATAAGAAACAAACAGAAAGCAATGAAAAATCGACCATGGATGAGGCATTCTTCCTTGAGCACACTCCATTCAAGGTGATGACTAATTAGGAAAATCTCCAAAACTGACTTTTGCTTTCTTGAAGTGCAACAGTGAAGATAATATAAATATAACTCAGCCTATCAACTGATTCTGCTCCTGAAAATAAACTTTTAAGCATATGGTCAGGAAAGCCAATATATAGGAAGAACAATTCTTGAACAGCATGACAACAGTCTGAATTACATGCTAGGGCTCACACAAGTGGGTTTCCACAGCCATGATTTCATCAAATAAATTTCGGAGTTTGACAGTAAATCAGACAGAAACACAAGGAGGATTTCCAGGAAATGTTTACATTGTTCCTCTCAGCCTTTGAACAGTGGGATTCATTTCTAGTGGGGGAAACAGGAATTTCTCTTTTTAAATGGGGCAGATTTCTTTGTTAAGTAAAATGAGATGGAAATAAAAGAGCTCCAATTGCATCAGGGAGCTGCTTCCCACAGGGGAACTCTGCATGAAATGCTCCACTGCTTCTGGCCTGTAACATATGGACAAGATTAGCAGAGCTTTAACCCATCATTCCTGCACTGGTTTTTGCAAACAGAACCCATTGATCCACCTCCTGACAGTGATTTCCATGAGTGGATTTGGTCCCACATTGGCCCCAAATTCCTTTTTATTTTTCTGATGTTCTAATTTATCAACCAGGCTCCTGTTATCTGTTAACACTCTTGTTAACAAAAATGGAACAACAGCACCCCTCCAAGATAAAGTGATTCTTTCTTCAGAGTTCTTTGGAAATAAATATATTGAGTGTATTTGATGCCTACAGAAGCCTTGCTCCCACTAAAAGGGAACTTGAGCAAGACTGGATATGCTGACAATATTTTGGATAAGTAGATGTTTCCAGATGCCCTGCAAATCCAGTCACTTGTGATACAAATGATCTGTAACTGCAGTATCATCAAATCAGAAATGTAAAAACTGATTTGTGCTCAAAGGTATTCTCAAAAAAGGAAGATAAAGTGAAGGTGATGTCATTGAGAAACTTCCCCTGTAGGAACAAATGTAAATGTTCTATGTGCTATAGAAACCCTGAATTGCAACAGGAGAACATTCTTGTTTAGAAAATCTTTGCCAGAATTTACAGAAAAGATATCAGCACTTCCACACTGTTAGACTTCTTTACTCATAAATTATTACAATAAATTACAAGTGTCCAGTAGCATTCAGTAAAATGTGGAAATGTCAAAATCATTTGTCAGAAAATCCTTGTCACCATCACCAGCTGCTTTTAAAGGAAACAATAAGAAAAAGATCCAGAATTTGCATAATGAAGCACTTTAAACGTCCTTGTTTGGTTTTCATATTTCAGTGAAGATCGGGTTTATGATCAAGTTGAGTCATAGATTTGGAATTTCTTAACTCAGTCTTATTTTACAACTCCTTTATCCAATTTGTTCTACAGAGCTGATATTTGGCAGTCGATTTTCACCTGCCTTTTCCTTCCAAACAGAGCACATGCAAAGCTGGCATGACTAGGAAAGTTTTGACTATCTCTGCACAAATCCATATTTGTTGTGGGAAGAATGCAGAGTGTATTTCAATACCACACCTGCTTGTTTAACTGTATTTCCTGGAGAACTGTACAGAAAATAAACTAAAAAAGGAGCAAATCCTTGGAGAAATCTCAACCTCCCTTTCTGTTCTTTTGGTTTTCCTCCTGACCTGCACTTGGCTTTGTTTTTGGTGCTTCCACTGGGAAATGGAGAGCTCCAAATGTATTTATTTAGGATCCACACCCTGTTTATCAGTTAAGCTATTTTCACACCTCCTTCTGCAGGTAAAGCAAGGCTGGTGCAATAATCACAGGTCATAGGTTGGATTAGATGATCTTAGAGGTCTTTTCCAACCTAGTTCATTCTGTAACTCTGTGATTTTGTGAGTTGGTGGTTCTGTGATTTTGTAATTCTGTGATCTGTGATTCTGTGAATTCTGTGATCTGTGATTCTGAATCTGTGATTCTGTGATCTGTGATTCAGTGATCCTGTGATTCTGCAATTCTGTGATTTTGTGATTCTGTGATTTTGTGATTCTGCAATCCTGTGATCCTGTGATTTGTGATTCTGGGATTCTATGATTCTGTGACTCTGTGATTTTGTGATCTGTGATCCTATGATTCTGTGATTTTGTGATTCAGTGATTTGTGATTCTGTGATTTGTCATTCTGGGATTCTATGATTCTGTGATTTTGTGATCTGTGATTCAGTGATTGGTGATTCTGTGATTTGTGATTCTGTGCTCACCACCCTGCAGTGCCTGGAGGTCACTGCTCCCACCAATCTCCTGGTGGAGCTGCTCCTGTGAGCAATTAAAACCTGTCCCAGCCCCAATCAGTCTGATTAGCAAAATTCTCTTATGCCTGCTCTGTTGGTGAATTTGGATCATTTAGCTGAGGAAGGCCCAGGTAAGGAAATCCAGCAGATTATAGGAACATATTATGTGGAATTCTGAGGAATATTACACATTCCACAGGGAATGTTGGTGTGGAGAGGAAGCAGCAGCAGCTTCCAGCTGGTGGGACTCCAGACAGAAGCACAGATCTGCATCCAGTGAGCCTGGCTGCCAGGGAAATGAATATTCTGCTTTATCCTTGAGCCAGGACACATCTGACTTGTGTCAGCTGCAGGAGAACAGACAGCACCTGACCCAGCATGAAGTTACATTCCTACAAACAGATGATTCTTGATTTAGCATAACCTCTTTGGAGTCAAAGTTACTCCTTCAAAAGTGTTCATAAATAAGATCTGGCAGAGAACATTTCCATGAGTTCAGCAGAATGTCTTCCCTGGACTCAGCACTTCTGGGCTGTGCTCACTGGAAGCACAGTTAATATCCCATGGAAGTGCAATCCGAGTCCTTCAGACAGGCACGGCTACACCCACTGCTGAATTACAGACATTTAGAAATTAACTCTTCTGTCTGTGTAGAAAGTAAGTGATCCTTCTTTCAAGCTTTGCAGATGTGTAAAAACCATGCTGAGATTTAAAATAGAATTTTTAAAAAGGTAAAGAGTAAGTGCATTGACACTACATCCAATTTAGGTGACTATTAATCCTGGACAGAAGCTTTTTAAATGTTTCTAATCATTATTTGGCACAAACTACTTCTTTCCTCAACATCAATTACATGCTATTTTTAATCTCTATATTAAATATTGTTTTGATTTTCCTATTGGACCTACAGCATTTATTAACATAGCCATTTATAGTTATCAACATAAATTATGTTTTTTGTGTTAATATTGTGAAAAACATAGAAGTGTTTACTGCAGCTGCTGTGCCTTGCACCTTCTCACAGTATTCTGATTTACTGTGTAATTTTTTTTTTCAGAACATCCCTTAGCATAAGAGAAAGCAATTTTGCACCGTACCTGTGTCATGTTTTGTTGAATCCACATCAAGATGCCAATGCCCTGCAGCACCTGGAAATGTGCAATGATCTTCTGCAACACCAGTTTGAGCTCTTCAAGACTGAAATTGATTTTTCTCAAAGTGGCATGTGAAGGTACAAAGTGTACCCAGTGATCCATAGCACAAATGAGTGTAACAATACCAGTCTCAGTCGCTGAAGAGGCAGTAACTTTTTAAGTCTTTGCAAGCAACAGTGCAAGAAAAAACAGAGTGTAGTGGAGAATTTATCTTGTAAAATGCCAGGCAGTCAAGTTGTTTTACTGCTGCTGCAGGCTATTGTCAGAGCTGCTAAGTAAATGGAAGGAATGGTTTTCTTTAATTGGAAAGAGCTGGGATACCATGGTGATGTGCTTTTTATAGCACCCCAGCACAAACAGATAAACCAGGATCCCTGAACTCAGATGTTACCGTGGCATGATTTGAGCCCAGCTCAGTCAAAGGCTCAGATCCTCCCTCTGAACACGGAATTTTCTTCTCCTTGCTCTGCCCACCACACAATCCTGTCAGGAGGCTGAAGGGGAGGCAGGCAGGAGTCAGAATACAGAGCATCCCTCCTCAGGGATTCCATGGAAACTCTGCCCAGGGTGTCCTGGAGGGGACAGTGACCAGGGCAGTGCCACCAGTGCCACCCTAGCACGAGCATCCCAGGTGGGCTCTCACCTGCAGGCTCCCTGACCTGGCAGCTAAGACAAAATTAAGAAGCTTAAAGATAAAATATTATTTAATGCATCTGTGACTTATTCTGGACTTTCACAGTTTCACTGAAAATGTATGAACAAGAGAGTTTTTGCTGCTACAATGCCCCAAAATAAACACCTGACTATTGAAACAATTAATACCGGTTCCTGCAGAGTCCAGGGCTTTAAAAAGCCTGTTAACTTCTCGTTAAATGTGTGCAACTGTAGGAGAATTTTCACAAGCCCAAGGAGAGGTGGCACCTCAGTGAATAAAAGAATTTCGACATTGCAACACCTGAGGTAACAGATCTTTGCAGTTACAAGTGAAAAGTGACCTTTGCGGGGTTTGTTCTTATTTTTTTTTTTCTGATGGAATGTGATATTTCTGCCTTTTTTCTCCTACTTACAAAGAGAGATTATAAAAAGTTAGGCTTTGACTTTGTAGAATAGTTCTCAGGAGGCCATTCGAGGTGAACAGGTGCAGATGCTTGGCGTTTTTAAAATTCAAATATAAACAAGGGAGCGTAGCTGTCAGGTCCTGGATAAAATTCCAGCACTGAGGAAAGGACTTGGAGGTGCTGTGGTCAGGGGGTTGAACATGAGCTGCTCTTGAACCAAGTAAGAGGAAAAACCATTCCCCTCTCACAGCACCAAAGTCCAAATTTGTTTTCTTTTGCATCCATGTGATGACAGTGGGAGATGCTCATTCAGGATCTGTGCTCAGTAACAGAGGGAATTGTTTCTCACCAATCTCACGTGCTCAAAAGTGGTTATAAAATACTGAGAGTTAAGTGGGAAATTTGTATGAAATCTGAGAAAATCTGTGTCAGACTTACAGACAGGAAAACTGAATAAACTGAGCCCAACTTTGAAGGCTCAGGCTATGTCAACACTGAGTTTGTGCTGTTCTGACAAAATTATATGGAAATGAGAGTTAGTAAATTACAAAGATGATTTCAGCTAAGATTTCATTTCTTTAAAACTTTAATGGCAGGTGTCGTTTTTTAAGAACAGATTATGCTAATTATATCTCTTGCTTGCAGTCACTTACCTTTTTAAATAATGCAGCTTCTGATAATGACAATTTCAGTGTGGCTGTTGGGGGAACAGCTCCAGTTGTGGCTGTGATTCCTGGAGTCCTCCAGGCAGTAATGCCAAACAGTTCCTGATTCTGCTCCCAGAAACAATAAATGAGGATTAGATTTCAGTCATTTGCCCATGCTCTGCCTGTGCTTAGTGCAATATTGAGCAGAGCTCAAGGGGGTTCATGGGCATGGAGGGAATTGTGTCACATTCCCAGGCTCAGATCCCTGGGATGGGGAGCACTGTCCTGGGAAAGGACCTGCCATGGCAATATCCCAAATGCAGAGATATTCACAGACTGCTTCACTTTTACTAAAAAGAGAGCTGCTAACACAGTCTTACTTTTAAATTATGGCTCGTTAGGCCTCTTTCTTGATGTGATTAATGGCACATCACTGCTCAGAGCACGGGACATCCATCAGCAGAACCCTGTGCCCTTAGCACAGGTGTTGAGGGAATTCCAGAACGTTACAGCACAAAGTTCTGCTGGTTCTGTGAGGGCCTGAAATGACAAATCACCAAAGAACAGAAACCATTACCATCTTGAAATAGGAATTAATTGGTGTGTATTTAGTGAGGGGTGTTTTCCTCTGAAGTTGCAAGGATTCCATAAAGCTGGATGTGCAGGGCATGTGAGTGTAAATATGAGCACAGGAAAAGCTAGGTGGTGAGGAATAATTGAAATTGAAACATTTTCCCGTGCAGAATGTGAGACAACAGGAAAATAATCTTTCTTGAAAATAGAAACTAGCTTTGGTCAAGGTTTGCTCAATGGAAAAAACATGTTCTGAATGTTGAGTTAACAATTTAGAGAGAGAGAGAGAGCTGACAGTCATGTGGAATGCTGACCAAGGGCATATTCTGTATATAATACAAAAATAATACAACTTACTTCTCAGCATCTCTGCAATTAGAGAATGAACAATCAGCTCTCAAAATCAGTCACAAATTACAAAAAATACCCAAAGAAATAACCGTCCACAGAGAACACTGCTGATAAAACTGAGAAGCAGATTAGGTAAGCCTGAGGACAAAAACCCTCAAAATTCTGAGAGAAATGGAAAATAGCCTGAAAGGCAAACAGAGGCAGGGAGTCTCTGTCCCTAAAATGTAAAGATGGCTGTGAACTTCAGCAATTAATTAGAAATAATGCAAGCAGAACTTATTACCTTTTGTAACATCTGTGCATCTCAGAACATTTTTGATCAAATATCACACTTTCACATTTGTTTCTTGTTTTACCAGCAGTCATGAGAGACTTTTGTTTTCTGCATAGTTCTGTTCATTTTTTATCTTCCTTTTCTTCCTGAACCTTGATTGTCTGTCTTGCTCTGTTATTTCATCTTCCTTTCATGTATGCTGTAAATTCTCTGGAGTACTTCTTTCTTTGTTATAGGTCTGCAGAGAGCCCTGAATAACCCAGCCATGATCTAAAAAATGAGGGGATCTAAGTGATAACATACAAATAAATGAATAAATTGTGCTTGTTGCACTTACATCCCAACAGAAGTAGATGATTAATGGATATTAAACACTGATTGTATTAATTTAGAAAGAAAAAGGAGGGGAAATCTTGTTGGTAAGCAAGTCTTGAAAAAAATATTTCTACACAATCTGCTGTAGCTATCTTCAGAAAAAACATCCTGGTTCTGCCTTCAAAAGCTGAACTATTCTGAAAGAATGAAAAATTGGGGGAAAAAAGAAGCTAATAATCTGTCCTGTCTATCAAAAGGAAGCCTGTGAATTATGCAGTGCTTTAGTGCCCTGACCATGGTGGAAGATTGAAGATTGACTCTCTGAAATTGAAATTAAAGAGGTGTTGCAATATCTGCCATAAACCCCCATTTTTCATGGATCCAATTCATTCAGAACTGGCCATTATTAAATGGACATTCATATCAGAATTCTGTGGGTTTTGTGAAATGTTCTGGGGCTGCTGAGGAGCAACTGCTGGAGAGAACTGAGTGTGACCACTCCCAGGTGGGGTTTGTGGAGATCCTGTCAAACAGAGAAATTGAATTTTAATTTAACTGAACCATTATAATAACTCTGCCATTCCATCCAACAGATCCCAGCCTGCTCTCAGAGCTCAGCTGAAACTCAAAGCTTTGGCCAACGTGGTTTTGTCTCCCATTTAAGAACATTTTGGCTTCCTGCATTCCTAACATGGTTCAACCCCAGGAAAACAAAAAAAAAACCCCAAACAAACAAAACAAAGCAAAAAACCAACCAAACAACAACAACAAAAAAAAAACCCAAAAAAACCCACAAAAATCTGGAATTTGTAAAAGATGAAATTTCAAAAATGGGCAGCAAAAGGAAGACTCTGAAGTCCACACCACTGTTTTTGTGAGGCACAGACTCTGGGTCTCTTTCAGCCCAGTAAAAATCATCCCAGGGCTTCCCCCAGAAAAATCCCAGCAGAGTCCCAGCCCATCCCAGTGGGAGGATTTCTGTGGAATGTGATGTTTGCTGGATGCCCTTGATTGCTGTTCGAGGAGAATGCTTGAGAGAGGCTGATACTGTGCCAAAATAGTGCTGGGAGAGCTCTCAAATGTGACATTTTATTTTTCATATCTGTGCTGTTACTTCTGTGTGCTTCTAAACCTGACCTCCAAATTCATCCCCTCAAGAATTTCTAAAATAATGGCATTCCATTAAGAATAATAATTGTTAAAAGTTTCCAGGGTTTGTTTTGTCTCCTTAAAAACTACTTACAAAAGTGAAATCTCATCCTTTATCTCACCTCTACCTTTGAGGTTTTTTCTGCTCTTTAGAAATCAACAATCTGCTAATAATAGACACTTCACACAAGATGTGTTAAGTGGTGTTTTATAAATGATGTTTCATAGCAATGGATTACTCACAACACTCCAGCCATCTAAATCAGAATACATTTTAACAAAGAAGTGTAAGATCACCTTTTTGGAGTTTAATTATAAAGTTTGCATTTAACTTTTTGTCTGTTTAACTTTATGTTTCCATTTTCAGTTAGTAGAACCTTCCAATAAATAAATACAGGAGAAATCTGTACCTGCTTTAGACAAAGAAATTTTTGTTGACTTTATCATGAAATTTTCATCTCTTCAAGCAACCACCTTCATGCAGAGAAAAGTGAAAGGAGAATTATCACAATTTTTTTTTTTTTAGGTTTCTGCCTATGATAAGTTACTTTTATTCATCATTTGGGAATAAAATGACGTATCTTGAAACAGAATTTGGTTGGTTTTTTTTTAATCTCCTAGTAAACTGTCCTTACCTGTTTTCAGTGCTTCTGTTGGTGCTGGTCACCCTCTGACCAAGAGATTTTGGAATTATTCAAGAATAAATGTGTTTGTCCTCTTGCTGTGCTGATCCTCTGGCTACAAACTGCCTGGCTGAGCCTTTCTGTGCCACTCCAGGAGCAGAACTGTGGGGACAGCACTGTCACTGCCTGCCCCACGTCTGTGCCACGGAAAGAGACTGCCTGGGAGATCAATTAGGCATGAATCAGTTCTTATATCCCCATATGAAACAAATACGGAATAAATCAAATTATTGTTTAATATGCTTAATTATCTTTTAATGTGTCTCCAGTCACATAGCATATGTCCTGTAGGAGCACTCGTTTGGCCCTGTGAACATGTCATGAGTCTGCTAATGAAGAGAGATGGCACAACAACTCCTTGCCAGAGTCACAATCCACAGGAAAAAAAAGGAGCTATAATATAGATTCCTGCTCTAAAACCTGTGTTAGCAGAGGTATAATTCATTTTGAAGAGGGTGCATTAATTAGAAATTCCTTTCTCTGAACCAGTGAATAATCCCTTTTGCTGATTAATATTTAGCAGAGAATCCTTGAGGTTGGAACCTCCTGAGCTCAGCTGCTCCCACCCCTGCTCAAGCAGACTTGGGCCAGTCTGGTTTTTATTTTCTCCAAGAATTCCCTTTCTCAGCCTGTCACAAACCTGTTGCACCACCTTAACTACCAAAAAGTTGATTTTCCTATATTTAAATTAAATTTCTTTCATCATGGTTTATACCAGCTGCTGCTCATCCTGTCACAGGCACCACTGACATCTGATTATGGGTTTTTAAAGGAACTTAATTCTAATAATTGTTTATATAAAACTAGATCTGTAAATATATATATATATTTGCAGTTCTGAAAAAAAACAAAAGGTATTTTGTATTATATTTGGTATTATAATCCAAAGTGTCTTTTTACAACTGAATCCCTGCTCTTGGGAGAACACTGCACTTTCACAATGTGAAAAAGCAACTTTCAGTCACAAATTTAGCATTAAAAAGGACTTTGAAAACCAAACAAAATTACAGAGATTATTTGGAAGCAATTTAATAATATTTGCTTGGATGTAGACAAAAATGGGATGTAATCCAAACGATTTTGTGGGCTAATATCACTGAGATGAGCAATTTGCTGTTGGAGAGCAGAGATTTAGTCATTAAAGTCTGGATTAAGGGTTTCACTGACTGATACACTTTGCCTACGTGTACTACAGCACAAATTTCTGCACCCACACATGCACTCAGTTGGGCAACATTTAATTTCCCGAGCTCTCAATTTTTAACAAGTCTGAGAGAAGGAACCTGTGAAGTGTCTACAATATGTTCACCTTTCACAGTGCATAATAAAGTCAGAGATGCTCTCACAGCTCCTTCACTGCAAACATCCTGGCACAGGAATGAAAGCCTCAGTGGAGAGAACTCTGCTGCAGCTGCTGATTGCAAGCATGCTCCCATCCCAGGGAAGGAGCATTTCACCACTGCACATCCTGCCAGGCCTTCAGCTGCTCCAGAGCTCCTCTTCCTCAGATCCATGCACTGCACTCCCGGGCTCTTGCATCCAGAGGATCGTTTGCACTTGCTTCTTGCTGTTCTCAAGGAAATAACCAGCTCCATATGACTCATCATTTGGTGGGAGTTCAATGCCAAGCCTGCTTGCACACAAAAGAAAATTACATAATTATACTAAATTTTGCAAATCAGAAACTTCTTTGTAATTGCCTTAAGATTATTTCATATTCCGTTCTCAGAAGACGCTTCCCTGTGTAGCCATTCAGAAGGAACATTTATTACAAAAGTTAATTACAGTTTCTTCAAGAATTAAATAGGCTTTTTTGATCTTTTGGGGTTTTTTGGTTCCAAAGAATATCTCTGTTGCACACATGTCCAAATTTTGGGGTTGTGTTTCAGTTTTGCCCATATTTTTCACAATCTGATTAAGGAAATGTCATTTAGTTTTCCTGTACATTTATCTAATCAGTAAAACATATTTTATTGAAGTGATATTGGGCAAAAAAATGCCAAACACTGCATCACTGCTGTTCTTAACAGTCTCTGAACTAATTTTAACTTCAGGAAAATATTTTAAAATTAAAAAGGAAGGGGGAAAAGCTATAGAAACATTTAAAATAACATGATATTTCAACATAGAGATGAAAACAGAAAGGACTTTGAAAGCATCACTTAATTGGAGGAAAAAAGGGCCGGGAAGAAAATTGATTAAAAAATTGTTTTGCCACTTTCTGACATATTTTTGTGGGGCTTCTTGGAGTCCAACACTGCCAATCCAGCAATCAGCAGCTATTTCTGACATGTTGTTTCCTAATTTAGCCACAGTCTGTCACTTGAATCTCTAGAGAAAGTTATTGCTAGGAAAACTGAACTGGTAAAGGGGAGAAAAAGAGCAGAAAAATCCCTTCTAATTATTGCTATATCCATCTGGGGACTGACCAGAAGCATCCAAAATCTCTCCTTATTTCTTCCAATAGAGTAAAACCAAAGAAATGTCTCAATTTGAACCCAGCTCTGCCTGGGTCCTGAGAATATGTTTTACCAAAAGGAATTTCTGGGCTCCAGGCAAGTGGGGAGAGGCAATAAATGACTTCTCATAATTTAATAACCAGTCACAGAGTTCTGTTTAGGCCATTCTAATGCTTCAGAAAATTGGATTTGGATGAGCTCTCTGCACCTTAATTTCCTGTCCCTTTGCATTCCCTGCAAAGGGCTGTTCCATAAAACACAGCCCCAGAGTTTCCCCTCACCCTGCAGCCTCCGGGTGTTTTATTGCCTTTGTGA
Organism: Rhabdornis inornatus; assembly: GCA_013397075.1. NCBI lineage: Eukaryota > Metazoa > Chordata > Aves > Passeriformes > Rhabdornithidae > Rhabdornis > Rhabdornis inornatus. The sequence continues at coordinate 711,817 of VWZS01008402.1, read as the reverse complement.
GCAGCAGAGCCCTGCTTGTGTTCAGCAGAACAGGGCAGGAAAAGCCTGTTCTGACACTGCCGGGCTTTTATCCCAAAATTCTGGGCTTTAATCCCACCTTTGGCGCTCTCTGTCCTTCTCTGAATGCTCTGCAAAGCAGCTCTGCCTCTCCTCACCTTCCCCTGCACCTCCAAACCTGGATCAGAGCACAGGGAATTCTCAGCCCAGTGTACCTGGAAAAGCACAGGGAATTCTCAGCCCAATGTACCTGGATCAGAGCACAGGGAATTCTCAGCCCAATGTACCTGGATCAGAGCACAGGGAATTCTCAGCCCGACACACCTGGATCAGAGGACAGGGAATTCTCAGTCCAATACACCTGGATCAGAGCACAGGGAATTCTCAGCCCAGTGTACCTGGATCAGAGCACAGGGAATTCTCAGCCCAACACACCTGGATCAGAGCACAGGGAATTCTCAGCCCTGAGAACCTGGATCAGAGCACAGGGAATTCTCAGCCCAATGTACCTGGATCAGAGCACAGGGAATTCTCAGCCCAATGTACCTGGATCAGAGCACAGGGAATTCTCAGCCCAGTGTACCTGGAAAAGCACAGGGAATTCTCAGCCCAATTTACCTGGAAAAGCACAGGGAATTCTCAGCCCAGAGCACCTGGATCAGAACACAGGGAATTCTCAGCCCAATGTACCTGGATCAGAGCACAGGGAATTCTCAGCCCAATTTACCTGGAAAAGCACAGGGAATTCTCAGCCCAACACACCTGGATCAGAGCACAGGGAATTCTCAGCCCAGTGTACCTGGATCAGAGCACAGGGAATTCTCAGCCCAGTGCACCTGGATCAGAGCACAGGGAATTCTCAGCCCAGAGCACCTGGAACAGGGAATTCTCAGCCCAATTTACCTGGAACAGGGAATTCTCAGTGCTTTTTTCCCTCTTTGGGGACAACTTTGAGACCTTTCAAAGTCACCTGACAGATTCACAGCTCCTGCCTGCAGCCTGGCTGAATTCCAGCCTCAGAATTGCATCCCACCTACCCCAAATTCTCCCTTTAGCCCAAGTGGGACCGTGTGCCATTTTCTGAGCTCTGATGCTTTGCTTATGAACTCCCAGGGAAACTAAAGAGAAAGGCAGGCAGGATTTGGTTCACTGGTCTAAAACCATTACATACAATGCAGCAATTGTTCAGGACAGCCAGTGAAACCACCAGCAAAGCCCTGGGCTGGAATTCTGAATCCAGAGCTGCTGCAGTCCCATTACCAGGCTGCTCTGTGGCAGCACTTAAGCTCCTGTTCTGCTTTATTCAAAGTGGTGTGGAATGAAAATATTTTGATATGGAATCTGGGACTCAAAAGCAAACGTCCAATATAAACTTTAGAGTAACATTCCCCCTTCCTGAAAACTATTAAGTGGCTCCATTTTTATTTCAGTGGGGAATTAAAGGTTTCCAAAACTTTGTTTTCCAGGAAAAAGAAATGTCAGTCAGAAGTGGAATTTGCTTTTCAGGCTCTAATGTAAATCTTACTCTTGGATTAGAGGAGTGACCTGAATCTTCCAGAAATTCTAGCTTTTTTCTTTATTAACACCTTCCAGTCATGTGAATTTTCGTTTGTACTTGAAATAACCATTTGCAGTTCTCTACTTTATGATTAACAAACTGATCAGGAAACCTAAAGGGAGATAAACCAGTCAGAAGGACTGACATTTGCAAGATAAAAGCAGTGTAAAATGAGTTAAATATGAACTATTAAGCAGTAAGATTTTTGAGACTTCCAAAATCTTTTGGTGTTTAAAATTTAAAACCAGAACAGAGAAGAATAATTAATAAGAGGAATAAAAGTGGCATCTTGATGCATATGGGAAGAGTGGGTATAACTATGCATACAAAAAACTGATGTTGAAGAAAGATCATCAGAACATGAATAAAATGATAAAAATTATGTGAGCTAGAGTTAAGAGAGACAGACAAAAGGAAGTTAAAAAGGAAGACAGTGGAAGAGAAGGTAAATTGACATCATTTCCTGCTCAGCATTTCAATTATTTTCCTTTAGCTCGCAGCAGCATCATGAAATCAGCATTTTCTTTTTTCTGTTATACCCATCCTAGTAAAGCTCCTGGTGTTTGGATTTGCTGCTAAGTTGACAGAGGGATTTTGTCAGTAATTTGTTTTGGTTGCTCACTGCTTGCCAGTCTGTTGTGAGGTGTATTCACACAGAACATATTTGTTTTCCTGCTGAGTGGGAGGAATGGGGAGAGGACACCAGAGTGGTGTGGGCACACTGACCTCCCCTGGGAGCTCTCCTGTCATGTGGGGGGGACTCTGTGCTCTCCCAGAAATGGTGTGAGACCCCCCTGGTCACACACAGCACTCCCCAAATGTCACCTCTGTCCCCTGGTATCAGCTCTGCCCTCCCAGGAAAGCTCTGTGGAACAAGTGAGTGCTGAGAGCAGAGCTGGTGGATGACGACACCAAACTGGGAGCCACAAAATCCTGCCTCAATTATTTATTTTTTTCCTCCCTACCAACACTCACACCTTAGGAAAAGTCACTTAACTCCACTAAAAAGCCACTGTACCTCCAAGGAAAAAAGTCCAAACCAAAATAAACAGGCCTTCCCAAACAGATTCAGTCTCAGCAAGGATTTTGTCTGCTGCTCTGAGAATGCAAAAGCTCATAAAAGCTGGATATGTGGGGTGGGATGTGCAAAAGCTGGATATCTAGGGTGGGATGTGCTTGGACAAATTAACAAAATGCATTTTGCAGGCACCTGTGTGTGTGTGAATAGTTCTCTTTCCACAGCAAGAGCACAAGGGTGCCAAATTCTGATTTTAGGGGCACATGATCAGCACAAGGACAATTAAAGTGTTCACCAATGTTCACTGAGTGGATACCGTGGGAAATTGCACCTACACTCAGCAGTTAGTAAACACATTAGATTAGAATTTAGTAAATACATCAGATTAGAATTTAGTAAACACATTAGACTATAATTTAGTAAATACATCAGAGTAGAAGTTAGTGAAACCAAACATTTCCCATCAAGCTGGAATTGAGCACTGTCCTTTGACTTTCTCCTGTAGTTCTCTGCAGTCCTCTAACAGTTGTTCTTTGTGGCAGGACAGGCAACAAATCCTGTTTTTCCTGGACACTTCTGGGCCTCCTAAAGCAACCTGGCTCCCTTGCTCTGCAGTCATCGATAACATTTGCATTTTCTGTACCTGATTGTCTCTGATGGTTTCCAGTGCTAATGCTTTATCTTTTCCTTTTGAATTCCTGCAGATGTTTGCTGATTACATGCAAACTGCAGCTGCCTTCTAAACAAGCTACAAATTCGTTCCAAAATGCACTGGACATCAGAAGAGAATTTCACTAGCAGCAGGTTTTCCAGATGATGAAGAGGCAGAATGCTAAGAAAAAACTAATTTACTTTTGGTAGGAGGTAGAAGGGCTCTGTTCCTCTGGGCCTTTATTCCTGTGCATGCCACTTTGCAAATGGAACTCACCACATGGACTGCATGAGGAAAAGCACCATGAATACCAAGTCAGCCCTGGGTTGCACGGGAATATGAAATGCATTGGTTCTAGTTAAAATCGATTTTTGCCTTGGAAGTAAATATTGGATTCACTTTCTGTCTCTCTCTCCCCAAAACACTTTGGGCAGATGGAAAATATCACTGTAACTGCTGTATAGTGAAGTGGTAAATAAACAACCAAGCAGCCCAGAAATCGTGTTGGGAGTGTCAGGGAAAGTAATTCTCATTGTTTCCCTGCAAAAGGGGCAAAGCCTCTGGAATGAATTCAGAGAGTTCTGTGTTGATCCAAAAAATGAGCAATTCCTCTTCCCCTCCCTCCCCCAGTACTAGAAAGGTATAACAGGAGCAGAGCAGTTTCCAGAACTTTAGAGTCTCTAGAACTATGGAATCATCAAAAGAAAAGAAAAGAAATATGAGCCAATCCATTTATATTCTGAGCAGAATTTTAAAGAAGTTTGTAATTTTCCTTTTTTTAAAAAAAAAAAATAAGGTCACAAAGGGTTACATGAAATTATAGAAACAAGGTTTGGTATACTTCAGGGAAAAACAGAGCAGCTGCTGGATTCCTCATGCTTCTCTTTAAATTAAGATAAAATAAATTCCTGAATTTTTTAGTAATTACTGACTTGAAGTAAAGATACTGAGGAGTGTTGATGACGGGGACTCAGTGGATATTCAGAGGTGGGAAAAGCTGCAGCAAGAGATGCTGAGTCATGGAATTGTTAAAGGTGGAAAAACTCTGTAAGATCTTGGAGCCCAGCTGTTAGTTCAGCCCTGTGCCAATGTCCCCTGTCCCTGAGCACATCTGAACATTCCTGAACATTTCCAGGCATGGAAACTCCACCAGTGCCCTGTGCCAGTGCCTGGCCATCACTTCCAGGGCAGAAACCTGACCTGAGATCCAATATTTTTTTTTTTTTTGCCCAGGCTGTTTTAGGTGAGAAAAATGTCCCCAAGCTCCTCAGGGCTCTGAGAGGTTCCTGTGAGATCACAGAGGGGTTTTTGTGCAGGCAGGGAGGAGGAGAGCTTTGTTCTAGTGTTGCCAATTTAAATTACACACTGTTCCTGAAAACATCTGGTGAAAATTTTCAGCAAAGCTCCTTAAGTGTGAGTTGTGAAATACGAGCAAAGAACTAAAAAAAATCATCAGGGTTGGAAGTGAGGGGAAAAAAGAACTTACAAGATGTGAACTGATGGAGAGCTGTGGACACAGCTCTGACACAAAGAACATTCTCCAGCCCAAGGAATCTCCTGTACTGTCAGTGCTGCAGCTGAGAACCCCTGTGTGACACCCAGATGTGTGTGACACCCAGATGTGTGTGACAGCCAGATGTGTGTGACAGATGTGTGTGACACCCAGATGTGTGTGACACCCAGATGTGTGTGACACTCAGTTATGTGTGACACCCAGATGTGTGTGACACCCAGATGTGTGTGACACTCAGATGTGTGTGACAGATGTGTGTGACACACTCAGCTGTGTGTGACACCCAGATGTGTGTGTGACACCCAGCTGTGTGTGACACCCAGATGTGTGTGACACCCAGCTGTGTGTGACACACTCAGCTGTGTGTGTGACACCCAGATGTGTGTGACACCCAGCTGTGTGTGACACCCAGCTGTGTGTGACAGATGTGTGTGACACCCAGCTGTGTGTGACACTGGTGCACATCAGCACAGCAGGGCAGTGCTGCCAGGATTTCAGTGTTGGAGGAGCCTTCCCTCAGCAGAATCTGCTCCTTCTCCAGTCCCAGCTGTTTGCTGCTGTGCCTGCTGCAGGACTGCACAATCTGCTTTAAAGCATGGTAAAAGCCATTATCTTTCTATTGTAATTCCTATTTTCTTTGGTATTATTTGTGAGGCTTCAAATCCATCCATTGCTTCACTGCAGCACTGTAGAAATCACTGATACGTGCCTTTAAAGATTAACTCATATTTTCTTGAATTTGCATGCAAATGCTGACGAGCTGAGGAACTCTGCTCAGTTTTGTACATCTGCACTACTACAGGTATTTTTGCATTATGTCACAGCACACTTTCACATTGCCCTTCCTATCTCATCACGCTGCAGTTATTAACTATAACAAACCCCTCATGTCCCTGCTTTCAGTGCTCCTCATCCTTTATGTGAAATGCCACACTTTGCATATCTGCACCAAACTCTCCCATAGTTGAATTCTGAACCTCAGAGCTTTATGCTGTATAAAATGCCATTCTTCAGGCTTGAATATATTCTGATAAAATACAGAGATTTCTCTTCCCAGCTTCCCAAAATACATCCTTTTCTCCCCGAAAACTCTGAATTTTTCTGTAAATTATTCCCTTTGTGGTCACACATACGCTTTCAACACACAGAAAATCACTTGTTCAAACTAAGAATTAGCTGTCTGCTATTCTCTTCTCTCCCTGGATCTCAGACCTGTACACACAAACCCCACAGTCCTCTCCACTTCTTTAAAATGAAACTGATTTTTCTCTATTTTGATGTGAGCTATATGAGGAGAATAATTCCTCCAAGAAAGCTGGGTTAAACTGCTTTGAAAAGATTTGCTTTCTCAAGACTGGATTTTCAGTTGGTGGATTTCTGTTTTTTTCAGAATTGCTGGCACAGAAATGATCAGTTTGCTTTGCCTAGTTGAGCATGGTGAATATTGGCCCTGGATAATTCTCCTGGGAAAAGATACAGGCATAATGAGACTTATTCATGTACATAAAGTATATGCAGTTAATATGGAGCCACAATTACCAGAAATTAAATTCTAAATGCTCCTGTAATAAAAGCACATCTATGAAAGCCTGAGAAAAGGCAGAAAGAGACCTCATAAAGGGTAAGACAGTCATCTAATAACAGGAATAAAGGAGAGCTGCTGGGGTGTGGGAATTGGGATGGTCATAAACCAATTCTTGCACGGTTCTGCCTCAGTCCATTCCTGCCCCCAGATATTGTGTCTGTCACCTGGGTGCCCCAAACTTCTTCTGGGACACTTGCAGAGCCTACTAAAACTCCCCTGGAAAATAAATTCATAAACTACAGCTGAGAGTCTAAAGAACAGCTCTTAAAGCAAATGAAAATCTGTAAGAATCTTTGCTGTTCAGCCCTTTCTCAGCCTATGAATTTATTTGGTTATCAGTTTTTCACTAATTCCTTATGCACAAACATGGTAAAAATACTCTTCCTTTGTAGAATAAAAGAGAAGATCTGCTCTCCATGTTCCACTTTTGTCTGAGAATTCCTCAGCCTAGGACAGGACACCAGATGTCTCACATTTGGGGACATCACTGTGCTTGCCCCACTTGCATTTGGAAAGTCATAAACACAAAGCAGAGAAGGCTGATTTCAATCCTTTGTGTACATGACTAAATTAATATATGAATATATATATATTCATATATATACAAATATATATATTATATATGCTTATATATAAATATATTTTATAAATATTAATATATATATATAATATATACATGAATATATAAATATGTATTTTTATATGTATATATATATTTTATATATGAATATATATATTGAATATCTATAATATGAATATATCATCAGAGAGGAGATGCACTTTGTGCATACAGCACTAATGTGGACTTAATGAGTCTTTACCTGTTTAATTAATCACAGTCTTGTACACCACAATGACATCACCATGGACTATAAAGGGTCTCCAGACACACCACCCTCCTCTCAGTCACTAACAAAGACTGCCTTGAATTTGGATCCATCCTGCATCTGAGGACAGGATTCAGAGCAGCCCAAAAACCACTGCACCATTTTCATGACAGAAAACATTAAAATGAATGTTTTACCTTGGAAGTTCACTGTGTCACCTCTGGGAATTCTGTTTCACTGCTAAAGGATGTATTTTAAGGTGTTAATAAAAGCCAAACAATACAAATGTTTCCTTAATCTAGAACACTCGAAAAAAATATTTAGAGAGTGTTTTAACAGAGACTTCCAGTTCTACCTTCCCTGGCTGAAGTAAAATCTAGAAGTGATTATCATAATCATAATTTGACACTTCCATCATTTGTTAGTTATGAAAGAATGAAGGTGGAGGGAAAACCCACACATTTTTCATGTGTCCATGTGTGTTTATTTTTTATATGTAATATTAGAATATTACAATGTTGTGTGTTGAGCACAGATGTTTGAACTTGACTTCAATCAATAATTGGGGCTAAACATCCTTTTCCAAGTCACTTACAGTGTCCTAAAAGTGATAAATTATGGAAGGGTGGGAAAGCAGAACAAAGGCAGGAAGGCTTCAGAAGAAACTGCCAGGCACCAGTTCCTACACATTTCCATCAGAGCAGCTCATGTAGGGCTGATATGGAATTCAGAGCTAAATCTCAGATTTAAAAGAGGTCACATACCCCATGACAGATTTCTTGTAGAACAATCTTGATAATTTATTCATCAAGATGGTACCAGCTAGGATATGACAGTGGGGAAGGGAAGCAGAAACAGGGCAGGATGAGGAAAGATGGGGTAGAATTAGAATATGCTGTACAATTGTCAGAATGGGAGGGAAACACTGCTAATAAAACAAAACTAAAAATGAGAATTAAAAGTAGATAAAATGATACAGTAAAGGAACCTAAAACATAACATCAGGTCTGTGTAGTAATTATAGTGTCAAAAACAGGAGTGGAAGCAAAAAGCACTGTAGTTGGAAAAATAATACAAAAAATAAAGGATAAAGTGAACTATAAAACTGTGATTGAAGGGTACACAGCACTGAGCACAAAATTGAGGAGACTATAACATACATTTAGGACAAAAGCACTTGAGAAATTCTTCAGTAATTCAGAGGCAGGAAAAGGAAAAATGTCATGTCATTTACATAAAAGTGTTGAATGAAATATCAAATGAGAGGAATATGCAGTAAAAATATATTTGCAGGAGCTAAACAAAGATGAAGAATGAAGATAAATAATGAGCTCTGTATAAATAAGTGGTAAATTAATAGAAGTCTATTACAAAACATGAAACTGAACAATGCCTCAGAAATAAACAGAAATAAACTACAGTGTATTGTTAGCAGAGAGAAAATTCTTAGGGTCACAAAGAATTAAAGAGCTACTAGAAATTAAATATGGTACCATTGTCTGTGGAAACCACAAATTAATTACAGACTGACAAAAATGATGGCACGGTAGCTTTGCTGTAATTCATCTCCCCAGTTAGTAAATTGGGTAAAATAAATTAGTAAAATAAAGTCTTGTGGCTTTCAAGAACAAATCCCTTGCTCACCTTTGCTTAGTCCTGGCAATGAGTTCAGCTCCCAGGTAGGCTTAGGGTGAGCATGGGGAGCTAGGAGTGCACAGCTTCATTCCTAGAGAAATTGCATCAAAAGTGGTTAAATGTGACTGTTACCTGCTCAAGCTGTGTATAAAATTAATCTGTTAAACATCTGCTGAATACAGATTGAAAACCCTGAGTCGTGTTTGGTCTTCAAGTGGGGGGAAAAAAAAAGGATAAAAGTTTGAGAAAAATCTTTCAGGANCTTTTCTTTTCTCTTTTCTTTTCTCTTCTCTTTTCCTTTCTCTTTTCTTTTCCTTTTTTTTGCAGAAATTGGCCATTAGCAACACAGACCCAATAATTTCTGAGTCCCAGGATGGAAATGGATTCTGTTTCTGTCTGAGTGGATCTCAACAGCCATCAAGAGAAGATAGAACCTAATTCATCTCTAGTTCTTCATGTCTCTCTTTCAGGTCTGTTCTCTGGGCTGTGTCTGAGTTCATCACACTTGACTGGAGGGTCTGGGAAGCGAAAAATGAGGAATTTCAGTTTCAGCATAAATGCTGGAAACACTTGTGCTGTTCCATACCCACACCAAGCACTGCCAAAGCTCTCCTCCATCCTTCCTGGGCACTCCAATTACAAAGGTGTTTAATTGAGTTAGCAGGCAAAGCCAAAGGCTGAGGGAAGGAGGAAAGGTCAGAGCTCTGTCAGCCTCGGTGGTGTCCCACCTTGTCACCTGAAGTGGCAGCACATGCTTTTCCTCCTGGCAGGGAGCATGAAATCCCCCAGTTCTACTGACAAGAAATGTTGGTGTTAAAATCACCTAGAAAAAGAGAATAGATTCAAATGAAAACTTTTTGAAAGAAGACCAATTAGCAAAGCTTTGCTTAGCACATGCAAGTAAACTCTTCATTAGCAAAAACGTGGTCTCATGTAGTTCTTTTTTCCTAAAATTAGCCTGCTCCTTAGCACCACATCCACAGGAAAAACTCTGTCCTGTGGCTGGGAAACAAGGTTGTGACTGCTCAGCAGAGGATACCAGCAGGGAAACCCTGCTTCATGCAGATGTGCAATAAATCTCACTTATACAGATGTGCAGTGAATCTCAGGCAGGATTTTAAGCCCCCCTGCAGAAAGGAATTCCTTGCTGTACCTTCCCAGCTGCCCATGCCTGCCTTTGGCACTTCCTCTTGTCCTTTCCACGTGTCCTGGGTGAGCAGGGCTGTGCTGCAGGTCACACAGGGTACAGGGAGAGCACCAGACACCACAGCTATCACAGCTCCTCATTTGATCATTCTCATTTGAGAATTCCCTCCAGGAGGAGGCAGAGGCTACAGCAGTGTGTCTCCACACTCCTGCTTGTGTTCTGCACTGGTGTTAGAGGAAAACATGAAAGAAACAGAGACACTTCTCAGCTGCAGGGGTTAGGGAGGTGTCATTGCTCAGATGTTCCTCAGAGGCTGCTGGAGTCAGTGATCCAAATCACTCAGCACATTCGAAATTCCTGGGGAATTCCAGCCCAGGGGCTTCCACACCTTCTCTTATTTGAAGTTTGGTACTGATAATGGGAAGACGCTGTAAAGTTGGAGATGAGAGATGAAATCAAAACTTCTGTAAGAAATCAAAACTTGTAATCTCTACTGTTTCTAAATGACATACCTGAGTATTCTCAAACCAAATTAACACACAGCAAGACTCAATCCAGCTCTCTGGACAATGATGTGAGGGACAAGATGGGCAGCTCTGTTTAGATTGCAGGGTTTGAAACGCTTGAGTTTGAAAGACATGAATTTATTTAGGAGAGCACAAATTGTCCATTTGAGTTTGGGGATCCTGAGGCTGTGACAGCTCGCTCTGCTGCCTGCTGACACCCAAACTGTTCCTGTGCTGGGGACAGAGAGGGTCAGGGACAGCCTGCAGGCAGCAGGTGCCAGGGATTGTGTGGGGAGGCAAAGGAGAAATGTCTGAGCTTGGGCTGCTCTTAAATTTGCCAATCCATGTTCTGCTTCTCCCACTGCATGCAGGAAAGCTTTGCTTTGCTGCAGGAGCAAAGTGCTGGCCAAGGAAACTGCAGGAATGTAAACAGGGATGGAGCACTGGGTGGCTGCATTTCCATCCCACTGAACCCCTGGGCTTGCTGGGATTTCTAGTGGGGTGGAATAGCCTGTTAGAACATGGCTGGTCAGCTCTGGACAATGCACCTGCCAGGTGAGGACTGTCCTGCCTTCCCAACCTCCCAGAGTTTTCTGCCTTGGTGCAAAGAAAACGAAAGCACATCAGGGAATGAGCTCCTTGAGCTCTCCTGCACATATCAGCAATCATGCATTCTCAACAAAACCAAAAATCCTTCCTGTTTCTGTGCAATCTGCTTTTTCAGTTAAAAAATTCCTCCCCTGGAAACAACCCCAGAAAACCTTAACTGATTCTGTGAAATCTGCATTTTCTGTTAGAAAATTGCTTTCCCAGGAGCAAGTTCAGTGGGAGTGTCTCTGTTTCAGTGCCATTTCCCAAGCTGGGGCAGAGTGGGAAGTTATGAGGAGCACTCCACCCATGTGCTCACCCAGATATTTTATCTGCATAGAGGACCTAAAATATACTTGGATTGGTTTTTTTCTGAAATTGAAAAATATTTCATTTACACTGAAACCAATCATTCTAAATAGCAGTGCAAATCAGTCATCCTGAATAACAGTGCAAAATAAGCTTATTTACTATTACATTAAGCAACAATTTTGCACCTTGTTGAGTAGGACTCCAGTTTTCATTTTTTCCCTGACAGGTTGAAATTATTTTCTGGGTTGATAGACAAGAACTCACAAGAAGCCCTGTAATTTAATTCATCTTTTTGGTTCTCCATTAAACATCCAAAAATATGCATGTTGCTCTAACCTTGCAATAACTCACAACTCCAGCTGTAATAGGCCTCTAACATTCTCCTAAAATAATAATGATCAATAGGAAGAAAATACACATTAGCTTCAAAATCAAAAGTCTTGAACATTCTTCAAAAGAATCCAAGATTCCCCAGACTTCTCAACATTCAGGCCACCTGAAATCTTTTCCTAGGTTTTCAAAATAATCAAACTGCAAGCAAAAAAGTACCTTTCTCTGTACCTTTTCTCCATTTTAGTTTTATAATACCTTCTCTGCTTCTTTATTGTAACTACCAATAGATCTGTGCAGAAGATCACTTGGAGCTGGCTCATACAGAAAGAAATTTTATTGAATTAACAAGATTATGGGGCTTTGGTGAGGAATACTTGTAGTAATTAGACTTAATATAAGAACTCTCCCAGCTGATCAGAGGTGTGAAAGGCATCTTTTAATTAAGACCTCCATAGCACCACACTGGCAGGACTTTTTAGCTGCACACTCAGACATCCACAGACATCCAGGGGATCACATTGGCACCTCAGCAGCCTGGCTTATTGCAAGAAGAAGAGACAGAAATCATTTGCATTTCTTATCAAGAAAAATATAATTCCAATTTTTTTATTTTTTTATTTTTTTATTTTTTTTGCTTATGGTGGCCTTATCACCCAATTTAGCAAACACAGAGAATTTGATCCAGATGACACTTTTGGTATCACCACCAAAGAGTCTCTTCATCAGTAAATCCAGAGGACAGCTTGCATTTAATTGCTGACAAATCCTTGCTGATTTTTAACTGGAATGTGTATGAAGCCTTATCAATTGTAGCTATTGATGAGCTGCAGTTTGGTTTGTATCCTGGAGGGTCGAAGTGATGCCAATTGTTATTTCTTGGATTAATGTCACTGCAGGACTGCTGCCTCTCCCTTTGCACATCAATGTTGAAGTTTGGGGAAGAAACTTGGGCTTGCCCAATTAGGTGAAAAGAGGAACCTGATTATGGAGGCCAAAAATGCATTGATTACTTTAAATGCCATCAGTCACTTCTACACTGGTTTTTGAAACTGCATGCACTAGCTTGAGCAGTGTGAAACCAAATATTTAAACTCTTCCACTAATATTTATAGACAAAATGTCTTTTTTTTTTCATAATATTGATTCAGTTTCACCTATTTTTACACGTAACATAAGTATCCCCAAAGCATCAAATTCCCAGATCCGTGTTTAGCTGTGGAGGTATCAAAATAGAAAAGCTTTTCTTAGATCTGCAGTTCTAGTGACAGAGAGTCCTTTCAGCTACAGGGGAGGATGCAGACAGGAGTTCCAAAATAAGCCTTGAGTTTCCTCCTTACCAAGATCTGTGATTTTTAAAGCACAGGTGAGAGTTCTGCTCAGTAGACTGTAATTTTGGCTTGTGAGACACAGAAATGCAAACTGTGCTATGAGGCATCTAGCTAACGAAAACCCATCTCTAATGACAATGACACTTACCCAGAAAAGGCAAATTGGGCTCATTTATGCTGGAATGGGTGGATTAAAATGCCCCCAAATTCTATTTCTTTTAATGAAGAAACAAGTATTTGGAATTTTTAAAACCCAAACAAACAAACAAAACAAAACAAAATCCCCAAAAACCCCCAGCCAATCAGCCTAAAAGAAAAAACCCAACCAAAAAAACCAAATCCAATAAATCTGTCTCCTTGCCTTCCTTTGGAACACAATAATAGCTATTTTTTCACAGAGGTATAGTGTTTACTAAGAAATCTGCTCCTAGGGTAAGCTATTATTACTTCAGCAGTCTCCAGGCTCCAAAAGGAATGAAAATAGTTTCAAAAATGCAAGGCATCCCTGGAATGGAGGAATGGATGATGAATTTGTGCCACTCACAGCACCTTGGTGGCTGTTTGCTTTTCATCAGCAGCTGGAGAGGCTCAGCAGCCACTTGGAAGCAGGGCCAGGCTGAGGCAAGAGAGGCAAACCTGGGGCTGGGGAACATCTATTATTCATCTGCAGTAATTTGTGGCCAGGCAAGAACTGATGAATCCAATCTTGAGAGTATTTTATGGTGAGTTAAGGGATCTACGAGGGAAAACTGGTAAAAATACTCACTCCTGTTCTAGAAATAAGGCAAAGTCCTCACTGGAAATTCACCCTCCCTGGTAAGCTGAGCTCTACAAGCAGTGGCCAGCAGCTCCCTGAAAGCTGGAAAATGGAATGGTGGTTATGGCAAAGGTCAGATTGTGCAGGAGAAGCAGCAGAAGGAATGAAAGGCAGAGGCTCTGAGTCACTGCAGGGTCTGGAGCATCCTGGAAGGACTTCCATAGTCCCAAAAAAATGGGAGGGGACAGAAAAGAAAACAGAGATTGCTCAGTAATAAGAGAACAAAGAAGCTTTGGTTAAGAAAAACAAGGAACACGGACTCATTCCAGCACAGCAAAATCAGATTGATTGTGGCACACTGAGAACACCACACAAGCTGCTGTTACCACCTGAAATGGCCCAAATTTGTTTGAGCTGGATGTTTGGAACCCCAGCTGGGCCATCCCTGCATNCAAATTTAAACCCCATCACCCAGTGACAATAAACACATCTAACCCAGCACACATTTGTGATTTCTAACTCATTATTCATATTTCCAAGCCTCCTCTAAGGTTTCAGCTCCAGAGCAGTGTTTTCCAGGGGGTCTGTGCCTGGAAGCACAGAAAGCTCCAAAATTCCAGATTTCTGGGATCCAACAGTGCATCCCAGCTGAGCAGCATCTCCAGCCCAGAGCTGAGCCTTGTCCCATCAGCAGCACCAGCACAGCCACTGCAGCCTCTGCTTCTGGCTTTGTGCCTGCATCCCAAAAATTTGGCTACCAAAGGAAGATTTTCCTAACAAATGGAATTTTTGTGCTGGTTAATGCACTTGGGAACAGACAGAATTTCTGCTTCCTCCAGCGAAGCATAAAGGAGCAAACCAACCTCAATTTTCTCTTTCTTTTCTGTGTCATAAGGCTAAAAATAGCACAAATACTGTTCGTAATAAAAATCTGCATTTATTGATTTTGAGAGTAGTGTGACGGTAACTAAATTTAAAAGTTTTGTTCATAAACACTGACTTGTCAAGTAAAGGAGCAAATATTTTTAAAGAAGAAATAAATCACTCTCATAATTGTAAAGTCTAATAAAATAAAAACTCATTTCACTGTTACTCCAACCCCTTATTACAAGCTACAATTTATACTATATTACAAATCCTCCTAAAGGTAATAAATTTCGTGCTGAAAAAACTAATACAAAATCTAATTACATTTAATTTGATTGAATTAGAATGGATTTTTTTTTCCTGTAATCTCATTTAATTCAAAACATTTGTAAAACACCAAAATTATTAACAAGGCCTAAAAAAACCCACATCTAAAGTTACAGACTTGAGTAAATGTCTCCCTTCCTCTCCACCACAGGAGATGAAAATGGAAATTTTGTGTTCTGGGCCAAATTCTGCCCCTTTCTCTGCTCTGCTCAGCTCAGTCTGGGTTTTTGGGATCCACAGTTTTAAAGGCAGACAAGAAATAGAGCACAGGGAGCACAGAGTGTTCCTACAAGTCACTATCTCTCTGAAAATATACAGGAACCTCACTGCTATTCCTCTGCAAATGGAAATAATCTCCCTGCTTGTCTCATCACATCTACCCTGAAACAATTCCTGATTTGCAGGACTGAAACCTTTTCCTTTTCAGGAGAGGAGCTTTGTCCTGGCATGAGCCTGGCTCAGTGCCCCACCCATTGCTGATATCCCTGATCCTGATTTTTGTGGAATGGGACAGTCATGCTCTGCACTGCCCAGGCAAGGAGTTCAATCTTTCCTCCAGATGGAGAAAAATCTGCTTTAAACCAGCTCCTCTTGTGTGTTTTTCACAGGGTGTAATTTAAGCTGCAAACCCCAGGTACTCACACTCAACGCTTTCAACAGCAGCAACTTCTTAAATGCTGTTCTTCCCTCTCTTTTCCATCGCTGTTTTTTTCTCTCTTTTTCATCGCTGTTCTTCCCTCTCTTTTCCATTCCTGCTCTTCCCTCTCTTTTCCATTGCTGTTTTTTTCTCTTTTCCATTGCTGTTCTTCCCTCTCTTTTCCATTGCTGTTTTTCCCTCTTTTCCATTGCTGTTCTTCCCTCTCTTTTTCATTGCTGTTTTTTTTCTCTCTTTTTCATTGCTGTTTTTCCCTCTCTTTTCCATTGCTGTTCTTCCCTCTCTTTTTCCTTGCTGTTTTTCCCTCTCTTTTCCATTGCTGTTCTTCCCTCTCTTTTTCCTTGCTGTTTTTTTCTCTCTTTTTCATTGCTGTTTTTCATTGCTGTTTTTTCCTCTCTTTTTCAATGCTGTTCTTCCCTCTCTTTTCCAATGCTGTTTTTTTCTCTCTTTTCCAATGCTATTCTTCCCTCTCTTTTCCAATGCTGTTTTTTTCTCTCTTTTCCAATGCTATTCTTCCCTCTCTTTTCCATTGCTGTTCTTCCCTCTCTTTTTCCTTGCTGTTCTTCCCTCTCTTTTCCAATGCTGTTTTTTCCTCTCTTTTCCCCCCAAAGCTGCCTCTCTGAGCTCTCTGATGGTTTTTCTGCACACAATTCCTCTGCACAGACCTGGTGCTCCCTTCCTGCTCCCTCAAACTCCGCTCGCTCCAGAGGAGAAACCGCGCCAGGAAAGGAACATTCCCCGTGCCAAAAGCTCCTGCACAGCCACCAGCACTGGGATCAGAGGGCACAAATCATTAATTCACCTCCAGGCAGCTTTTCCAGCTGCCAATTCCTCGTTTCTCTGCAGGTTTTGTTTGCTTTGAAGGAAAGGTTGGGTGGCGCATCTTGGACACCCCCAGCGTTGGGTGAGGCGCCTTGGACAGAATCTCTGAGCAAAATTCTCCTTTCCTTGCCTTTCTTCCCACCTTTGTGTGCTCCAGAACTGGCTTTAAAACATCCCCACGACCCAGGAATTAAAAGAAAAGAAAATTTCATTCCGAGAAAGAACAGCCGCCATTTACACGCTACGTATAAAAAGGAGTTCTACACAGAAAATATTTAGGCAGATTTTTAAAATTAACACCTTAGGCTTTCTTAAAGATTGATTCACTCCAGTGACTCAGTATATCATGGTTTTCACTTGATTTTTTTCTGTGCTGTGAAATAAGCTTGGTTTATGTAGCAAAAACATTATGATTTCCCATTTAGCCGCATAGAAATTGCCTTCTGTTCAAATTCATGCTTCTCTGGAAGATTCCAAAACCTTCCAGCGAGCAGCAGTTTGTTATCAGAACACAAAAATGCATTCTGTGAGCAAACTGAGCCTTGCCATCACGAGCTGGGACCAGTTTGTATTGACAAGGTGTCAGAAAGTAAAGAAATTTGAGGTCTGCATTTGGCATTTACTCAATCAAATTGTAGCAATCAGCTGAGATCACATCCAAATGATTTTACACCATTTTTTCAGTGATTATTAGAATTTTGCAACTTGAATTTATATGTGAGCAAGCTCCAGGAAGCCAAAGTCTTAAAGTACTTGCACAAAAAATCTTCAATACCGTTGTTCAAGGTGGTGTTTGTTGTGTACACAAAATTAAATTCTGCATGTGTTAATAAGGTTATATCACATATTGGTTGAGTTTACTGGCAAAATGGAAAAATTCCAGTTAATATGTGCTTTGGGTTAGAATGGAATTCAATATCTGTTTTGCATTTTGAAAAAAATGGTTGGAAATCTGAGAGACATCTCAAAATCTTAATAATGTGGAGCTATTAAAAGGTTTCCATATTAATATTCAAGAGACAATTCAATAATACTCAAATAGATCACAAAACAAAACAAGAAAAAGCACACAGAAAGCTGGATGAACCAAAATACCTTCTGAAAAGCAAATATTTAAATATTGTCAATATTCAAATAAAAATATAAATATCTACAACATTTGCTTTAGTTTGATTTAATTGGTAAAAAAAATAAGCATTCCTGTTTTCAGGGAAATTCTTTATCTCTGAAGGGCTGAGCTTGTTAGAAAAAGTTTTCAACAGTTCTGTGCACAAGATTGACACCTGTGTTTATATATTTGTGATTACAGCTGTGATATATGTATATAAAATTGTGAATTCTATCATATTTGGGTCAAATATGGAATCTTACTTAACCTATATAATTAAAATATAACTCCATTGTGAGGTTCCCCTCTTTGGAGACATTTTTACAGTTACTATTTAGCATTATTTCAGTTTTATGAATGGCCTCCAAACATTCTGCTTCACTGTTATGAATGAAAAAATCCCCTAAATCATATCAGCTGATGAATGCTCAAAAGAAAGTTTGCTCTTTGTAATCTTTAAGACAAAAGGTAAAATTCAAATGGCATTTTCCAGCAACACAAACCCATTTCAGACTTTGGGAATCTTCCCAAAAAACATGGATCATATCTTCCTGCCCATTAAAAACAACATCCTATTTCCACAGATTTCAGAAGCAGCAGAATCGTTTATTACAAGGGGAATAAATAAAATAAATAAAATAAATAAATAAAATAGAAAGCTTGTGCTAAACTCTACTCATTAAAACTGCACTGTGGGAGTAAAGCCTGGAGAAGCTGGAGCTTGGGAAGCAGTGAGGAATGAGGAACAGAAACCTTCCAGGAATGGCCCTGCCCTGGTGCCTGGAGGTGCAGAGTGACATCCCCAGACATTTGTTCCTCTGCGTCACCACACCGTGATGATGATGAGCAGCTCCTTCAGCACCTTCCCACGGGGATGTTTGAGCATCCAGACATTCAGAAACAGATGGCAAGGGGGAGAGGCAAAAGTGTGACCAAAATAGTCTTTTTTTTTCTCAGGAGTTCTGAACAATCCCTCTCCAGGTCTGACCTAAGGGGCTTGGAATGATCCCCAGCACAGGCTGGGAAATAAACACATTTTGGCTGCATATTGGAATGCACAGCGAGGGACTGGGATGCTCTGAGGAGAAAAATCACAGCCTGAATGAGTTTGCATTTGAGGTTTTATTTATTTTCAATGCAACCTTTACATGCTACAAACTCTTCTGTAGGTGGCAAGCAGCTTGCTTAAGACATTGCTTTTACTTGAAAGAAAAAGCCTTAAACCAAATACCAGCAAAGTGAATTCTTTGATTTATTTGCAATGATGTTCTAGCAGTATAGAAGGGGTGTAAAGAATGTTCTGCTTTTCCCAACTCATAATCTTTCACAATATTTAAATGTTGTTTAACAACAAGCAAATAAAAGGAACATTTCATATGAAAGCAGCTACTGAACTGATAACCATGATTCTGTAATTGAAGAATATTTTAACTGTTCTTTATACTTGTCCACTTTCTCATCTACACCACGATGGCATTATGACCATCTTCAGTAGGGTGGGAATGGGAAAATGCAGCAAAAGTGCATGAAAATTAAAATAATTAGCAAGCACATGCTAGCTCTGCCATTCCTATAGAAACCATATCCATTTCTGCTGCGTGCTGGCATTCATTTTGTGCTGAATACGCAGTTGTAAAAGTGGCCATGGCTAAAGTTTATCCTTTGGAGCATCCAAGCTTACTGATTGCCAGAGAGGTAAATGCAAAATGCAACAGTTTGACAAATCCCCCCAACCTGCTTAAAGAGTCTGCTCAGCAATGTCTGAACATTGTTTCAGTGTCACTTGGGCAGGCTTGCAAAAAAAGGGCCACGACAAGGGAGTGTGTCTCACTGCTTCCTCCCAGCTGCAATGGCACTCTATTAAAAAAAAATTACATCAGCAGCCATCTTTAAAGCATCAGCCCCTGGCTTGATCTTTAATTTGCTTAGTTTGAAATCCCAAAGGTTTAAACTGAATCCTGTACTTTAGCACAAGGAAAGCGCTGCCTGATTGCTGTATTAAACACAGATGTTGCTGACTTGCACAAAGATCCTGAAATTATGTTTTGTTTTCCTTGTTCAAAAATGAGTGTGATCTTTAAACAGCTGCTTTGTTGAGTCCACAGGTAGCTGCACTTTATTTGGAGAGAAATAATTAATATATATAGCATCCATATGTTTCCTTCCTTTCAAAGGCTTAGTGGAAATTAGAGAACAAAAAAAAAAATCCTCCTTCAAACTGCAATGCATAGGGCAGCCACAGAAAGAATTCTGTGAAGACCACATCAAATCCAAAAGCAGCATGAAGGTGATAACTGGGGTCAGAAGCCTTCCCATTTTCTTGGTGTTAAAGCCAGCAGCATTTGGCTGTGTTTAAATCCTGACACCTGGGGGAGAACCTGCAATATTGGAGCCTTCAGGTGGGAGTTCAGCTCCCAGATGAGCAGTGAAAATGTAGTAATGAATTGAAGTAAGACTTTTACCTGATTCACATCTGCATTACAAAAATAACAATAGCCCCTGGACTGTGAACAACAAGCATTTGAAGAAATGGGGTCAGGAATCTTATCAGCCTGAGTTAGAGATCACCTTCTCTGTTTTCCTCAGCACATTGCCACACATGCTGCCAGATGGAATTTATTTCATTCTTCCACAAGTACAAAAGAGGCTCCTATCAAATCCCTGCACTTCAAGTTTCAGCTCCTACAGCGTTTGATTTCATTTCTTGCATTACTTCCTTACAATTTTTGCTTGATTTGATTCTTATATTTGTGCCTTGTCAGAATACTATAAAAATCTTTTCAGTTTGTGATAGGGGCAGAGAACACTTTGATGCCTCTGATGTTGAATCCCAGCTTAATTCGTAAGTGATAAGTTAGAAGGTTTAATCTCAGTGCCCACATGCCACATCTCAAAACCAGATCACACTTTGGCAGGCTCAGCTTAGCAAAGCCCTGGATTGACAGACTGCAATGGGTCTGGGAGATGCTCCTGGGGAAAGCTGATTCATCTTTTATCATGGTGGAAATATTCATGCTTCAGTTATCTTATATGGAAAAACAGCATTTTCGAATCAAAGGATTCTTATGGACAGCTATGAAATCAGATTTTTCTTGGAGTCACTGCTTTGTAAGAATGAGAACTACCTGAGCCAGTGCTCCAGTGCTCTAAAGAACAGGGACTGTGTCCATCCAGCATTTCTGGGTCCCAGAGGTGTGAAAACAGAATATGGAGAGGTGAGTGCAGACTTCCATGTAATTATTGGTATAATAAAATATACACAGCATTAATAATCTAATACATACTCACCAACAGCACGTTTCAGTGCAGACAAACTCATCAGTGGTCTTTGCTGCCTTCATTAGGAGGTCAAAAGAATAGAAGTTCTTTAATTCCAGCTCTTCAGACACATGGGTTCAAAGGCAGCAGCTGGAAAGGGAGGCATTACAAGATCTGCTCTGATGGATCAAGATAAACCAGAAAGTGCCAATGTGACACATGCTTAAAGTTAAGATAAATGTATTTTAATGGATTTTTTTCCCGTGTCTTTTCTACAAGGAATGAGGTGTTGCAGTAGAAAAGGTGTGGAAATTCAGAAGAGAGCCACAGCTCTCAGGATTCCTGGTCAGTGTTAACTGGTGGCTGCTGGTTCTCCTGCACTCTGGGCAGCCCTGCCACAACCAGCCACAGAAAATGAGAGCTCTCCACACTCCCCTGTGTGGGACTGCCACCATTTACATTACAGCAGCCTGGATCTGCTCTGATATGCACTGGGATTGAAACTGGGGCTGAGATTTGTACAATATTTTACATTCCAATTCTAACCTTTGCTCCATCCTGCGACACGCTCAGCATCTCACTCTGCTTCGTGAAGACTGAATTTTCCTCTCTCCCTTTTTCCTTCTATTTCCTGAATGAAATCTGATGTTGCCTTCTTGGTCCCTTAAAGCTGGGAAGGAACTGTGTCCAGGCACTGCAGAGCTCTCAGGGATTCTGCTCAGCTCGGTACAGAGGCACTCACAGATGGAATTTTTCACTGCTTCTCACAGCGGAAGGAGATGGAGAAAAGTTATTCCCATGGAAGGTGAAGCAGTGACTGGCTGGGAGAAGCTGCCTCTGTGGATAATGATCATCTCTGATATTTCTTCATCATTCCTGGAGAGCACAGCTATCAATCCATGCCTAATCTAGACAATGTATTCCTACCACAAAGCCCCCATAAAGCAGGAAATGACAACTGCAAAAGCTGATTTATCCAAGCTGCTCTGCTAGCTCCTGTTCCATGGCAGAACAGATAATATGCTGACAGACAGACAGCTTAAGGCTGAGCTCTCACTTGATCTCATTATGTGCCAACTGATGCAAGTTAGCAACTAAAGTAGTAAATTGCCATGTAGCAAACAAAACTTCTGCAACAGCTCATAGAAATAGTTTCCAGATAAAGCCAAGAAACTTTAATTCTTTTGTTTTCTTGAAAAGTAGCCTAGACACTGGCCTGTGCCACCGTAGCTTCTTGTGGAATAATTCCAATAAAAGCTGCTCTTTCAGAGAAATATTTGAAAGAACAGCACTTTACTAGTTCTCATGTATGTTTTAATTGAAAGTAATTAGTGATTGATTAGAGCCAATTACATCTAGGTCAAAATGTTAAATACAGATGCAGCCATTTACCTGAGAAGTGGTTGGAGTGACATTTATTCCTGTTTGTTGTGCTAAAAACAAACAGGGTCTGCCTCCCCTCCCTTGCAGGCAAGGCAGAGCTGGGTTTTCCTGCTGGGTTTTTTTAATACCACAGCCTGTCAGAGCTGGGGGCACATTCCACAGGAGCAGGGCTGTCTGACTTCATCCAGCTCTGGCTGAGACCTGCAGTCTGACAGAGGCAGAAAAGTAGAAGAGCTCTCTCTTTGAATCTGGGGGGTTGTCTATATTTTTAAGCTTTCTCCACGTGACACACTTTCCCACAAAAATGTTTGGGTTTAGATGAGCCTATTCTGCAGGACTGAAATAACAACAGCAAATAAAAAAAAATAAGAAAATTAATTAGTGTTAATCCTCAAAAATATATAAAATATTTACTTTTTTTTTTTCTTTTGTCCATTTCATTGACTTTGAAAGTCAATGCTTTTTGCTGGCTTCGTTTTGATGCTTCATTAGCTGGTGGGTCTCCACCTTTTGCTCCACTGAGTCAGTGGTTATTTTTCATGCCAACACAGACAGATGATTCAGACCTGATTTGTACTGCAGGTAATAAATGGCAATTATCTGCACCTTTTCCTGATGTGAATAGCTGTCTCTGTATTGGGGGAACTAAATCTTTGTAACTTTGATGAAAGTGGATTAAAGTATAACCAGTCCTTCTCTGGTAACTTACTGGGGCAAACACTTAGAGGTCATGCATTCAATTTGGTGTAATTACTGTCAGTTTAATGATGAAGATGAAAGAAGGTAGTGTATACTTAATCAAGCAGATAAGCATATGAAGCTTTTGCATTAAAGATTTAATGGAACAATAGACACAGAACTGGAAAATGGACAGTGAGCAAAGCGTGGCCCTGCTCTCCTTCACTCAGAGCACTCAGGACAAACTGCAAATCCTTTCTCCTTTTCCTCCATCCTTTTTCTAGAGATGCTACGGCAAAAATCAGGGAAAGAGAAGACCAAGCTCAGCTTCAAGAAATGTAGTTAAATTTCACTTTTTTCCCATAGATGATAAAAGTGAAAGGTGTCAGAGTAGATGTACAAGAGTTTGAAATTCCTGCAATCATCAAAGGGTGGGGCTGGCAGCGACCTTAAAGATCCCCTAATCCAATCCCCTTTTATGGACCCACCTTCCACTACTCCAGGCTGCTTAAATCCCCATCCAACCTGGTCTTGAACACTCCCAGATTATTTCTAGAGCAGACACAGCACTGCCACAATGGCATCAGCTCTGTTTTCTCTGACTGTAACAACACCACCAGCAGAAACACAATCTGTCGTGGTTCATACACTTAAAATTCAAACTTTTATTTTATCTACCTTCAAAAACCACCAGTGTCTGCAGAGTGTAAAATTCTGCATTTCCTCATCCTCACAAGGAACTCCCACTCGAGGCTGCCTCTTTCTGGGCTGAGAGGCTCAGCACAGGCATCACTTCCAAACCCATTCTGCTGCGTGTCCCTTGGATGCAGCACTTCCCAGTGGGCTTTTCCTGGCCATGCTTTACATGCATTATCATGCTCTGCAGGAAACTCAGCAAGCACAGCAGCTTGCCAGAGTAAAAGCATCTAGTTGGGGCCTCTTGTAATACAGCAGTTCAGCAGTTGAAAGGATTGTCTGTACATTTTGCAGGAAGGAAAAAAAAAGGTGTTGAATAAATATATTCCATGGAGTGGGAAACATGAGCATGAGCCTGGAGTACTCTGAGGAACGCTAACAGAGCCAGGATAATGCTACCTCCTGCTTCTGGGAAGATTATTTTCCCAGCCTGAAAAAATGATAGGGCCACAAATTATATGAAAGGAGATAGCAGGAAGCAGAAATACATCTTTCTTTAGATGTGTATTAAGAGAAAATAATGATGATTATTGAGACATATGACACAGCAATTCAACTCCAAGATTCTGATCTGAGATATAAAACCTCAAGCCAGGATTAGGCTCATAAACTCACAAGGAATTTAAGTTTTAATATACACCCTCCTCTTCATCGCTTTCTATTGACTAATGTGGGTGATATCCCAGCTGGATAAAGCCTGTGTTAGACCAAAAGGTCAGCACTTTATTGTCACCATAATTCTGTTCAGACTGATGAACAGGAGGGTCTGAGACACAACTCCGCCCAGTGCAGTATTTAGAGCAATATTTGTTATTTGGTTTTATCTGCTTAGAGCCTCTAAAAGCAGTGGGACTGAAATCCCAGGGACAGCTGAAGGCAAACAATGGAAAGGGACACTGTAGATTTTCTAAACCTCAGATAATTGTAAGATGAGCCTTAGTAAAACATCTCACTGTGTCATTTCTGTTTGGGAAAGCAATTCTTCACCTTCTGCCACGAGGGCTCTGTTTACCTGTGCAGCACCAGTGGTTAAATATCTCCTGCCTGCAACATCTGTTAAGAACTGGAGGGGTTTCAGACTGTGAACTGTAAAACTCTGATAACGAGACAGAAAGCCTGGCCCAGTGACCCAAAACAAAGGAAGCAATGGATGTAAAAGGGTAATGCTGGGAGAAAGAAGGGAAGTTCTGAATTAACCTGGGATGATTATGTGTTCTGACAGAATGAAGTAACTCCTGCTTGCTGTGCTAAAGCTACATGGCAGCAGAACTGAACAAAAACAGATGTAGACTTTGCAAGCAGTAGATAATAGAGTCTCTTCTCTCATACATGAGTAAATAGAGCTGCTGGAATAAATTCTGTCAACAGCCACTAAAAATACAAGTAATTAGACATATATTTAATATGCTAGATTTAATACATATTCGTTTGAAAAGTCCATAAAGCTATAGCATAAAATCCCAGAGGGCCATGCATGCTTTCTGCAGGATGTTTTGTTATGTTTATCTGCAGGATATATTACCCCCCTTACAGCAGCTCCTGGTGCAGCTCTGCTCCATCCACATATCACTTCCATTAAAAGCTGTGCAACAGCTGCATGGAGAAGGGTTTTGTTTGCTCCCATGTCCCTGTGCTCCTGCTGGTTCTTCCAGCTCATTCCCCTCATGGTTGGGGGGTCCAACAGAAGCCATAACCCTCATATTCCTGGGTTCCACTGGGCAGGGAACTCTTGCTTCTCCCAGAGGGATGATTACTTGTCTGCCTCGGATTTCTCACTTTCACTGGAGTCTCCTGGCACCATTAAACAATTTTCTCTTTCCCTTGTAGCAGCAGCAGCAGCTACAGCGTGCTGTGCAAATATCCCCCAGTGCTCCCCAGCTCCTGCCCTCCCCTGGCCTCTGACCAACCTCACCCTGGTGAAATGGACTGCAAACAAAAAACTCTGCAAGCACCAGGAGCACATCTGCAGCCCCTGGCTGCTCTTACAGCTGGAGCAGGGCTCAGACATGCCAGGGTTCAGTGTCTGCATGGAAAAGCCTTTTCTGAGCAATTAAAAGTGCCCAGAAAGCTTTTCAGGTCTGTACTGTCCTCCCACACCGAGAATATTCCATCCCACATTTCAATTTTCTAATTAATTTTAGTTGTTAGCAACAGTTAGTCCCAGATAAATATGGCAGCAATAGTTGTACATTCTCATGGGGAGGAAAAGAAAGCTCTGCAGCTTCTAAGATATTTTTCTGTTCTTTTCAGGAATTTATTAAAACTAATTTTGAACTATGAGAACCTTTTCTGGGTCCTAATTTGAGCTGAGTCTCCTAAAGGACTGGACCTGAGAAAAGGGAAGTGATGCTTCGCTTGACTGAGCAGTCCTGTGCTGATATTCCAAGATGATGGTTGAAATTCTGGCCATCACTGGATCCCAGAGAAATGATGCCTGAGAATGTCACGTTATTGATTGAAAATGTGGGTAGTACCATCATGTTTTGAAAGCCACAACAAGTGAAAACAAAAATAATAATTCCCCAAATGCCAGTGTAATAAATATTAGACCAGGAATCACTTGAAGAGATTGCAATGTATCCTCTGAAAATTTCCTCTTGTGACATTCAAGACAGAGAAAGGTGCTTTTTCTGGGATTATTTTTACAAATACTTCTACATAAATATTCTCAGTATGTAATACCCTCCTTTTCCCACATCCCTCAAACTGTTTTCATCCTACTCCAGAACATTTTCTGCTACCAAGGAATTCCTGAAGCTTGCTGTAATGGAAATGGGACCCAGCTTTGTGCCTGAGAGGGATCCCAAGGAATCTGTCATGCAGATCAAAGTCTGACAGTTGTCCCATTAGCAGTGTAATTACACTGCTGGGTTCATGTGGGAAGAAAAGCTGTGTTTACTTGTGTGAGGAGTTTCTGTGGTTCAGCAATTGTTCTCTCCTGCTATTTCTGCACCCACCAACATCAGAGGGATGAGCTGAGCCCTGGTTTCCAATACAAGTGCAGTGTAGCAAGGTAAAACGTTGTTAGGCATGCATAACTGTTTCTGATGTGAGTCTAGTGGAGGATGTTTGACTGACAGGCAGACAGAGGAAGGCTATTGATATAAAAACAGCAGTGTTGATGGAGGGTTCCTCCTCCTCTGCCATCCCTCCCCCAGTGCCTTGCCAACACATCTTTTGTTTAATTTGCATGGCCAATAATGGCAGAGAGCAGAGCAGTCCAGTCTCCATCCACACTTCAACATCTCCTGCAAAACTGCAAACAGCTTGCAGATGTCTCTGCAAACCGTTGGGTTCTCAAATTCTTCCCTGAATATTTTCCCCTAAGGAAGGACCCAAGGCATATTTGGGTGCTGGGGATTTGGAGATCCTGCACGGCAGCCAGGACAAGGTGAAGATCAGACCAAGCATCACCTGTGCAGAGTTCAGGGCTCTCTCCCTGCATCCTCACCCTTGAACAAAGGGAAATCCTTTGCTTGAACAAGGGAAATCCCTTGCTTGAAGAATCCTCTGGGGCACGGGGTGGGATTCCTGGGGTCCCTGGGATTCCTGGGGTGACCCTGGAGGGTCAGGAGCTGGACTTGATGATTTCATGGGTCCCTTCCAAGCCAGAATATTCTGTGATTCTGTCACTTCAGGATGAATTCACTGATAATATGATCTGATAATCCCTGCAGGGAAGGAGAACTGCTCCACCCTTGGGATTCCAAACTTTACAAGCCCAATTCAGAAGTCACTTAAGAAGAAGGGGACTAACACTGAGAATCTTACTTTAAATTTCATCCTCTCAATTTCCTAAGCAAAGAATGTACAATGACAAATGAGTGAAGTGTTAAAAATGAATGTCCTTACTTGGCAAAGTCAATTAACACTACTGCCCAGCAAACCAGGAACACAGGAATGTAAATGGTGTGGTTTACACCCCTATATTGTCCCAAAATATCTGTCACTATTGCTGCAACAAATAGGGCTGAAACACTGTAAAAACTTGATTTCTTTGACAATTCTTTGAGGTCCTGTCTGCCACTAGCCTTAATGTCTGTTGTTATCATGTGCTGTTTCTGTATGGTGTACAAAATGTCTGGCTTGAAGCAAAATATTGCAGTATGTCAAATAAAACAAATTTAATACCAATCAGCTGCACTAATTGGAGTGACAGTGACATTCTGCACTACACTTAGGAGTGGAAATACCTTACAGACAAGATCCTGACATTTGACTGAGATTCCCTGTTCAGGCTAATGACATTGTCTAGGAATGCTGCAATCACAGCACAGAACTCAAGATGTATTAACACAGTTACAGAATTTACAAAATATCCTAAGCCTTTGACACAAGAAATTCTGCTTACAGAAGGAAAAAGCAGTTCTCTCTTACTCTGTGTAAGAAGGATCTCAATTTAATAATGTCAATGCAAAAAAGAAAAAAAAAAACCAACCACACTACTGACTTAAAATTACGTTTCCTCTGATCCTGAATTGAAATTCAGGGTTCTTTATAAACACAGTTTCAAAAAATGGAGATTTAAAAAAACTTTTTCTAAGACCAAGCCAGAAATTCTTTGTGTCAGCCAGTAGAGACAATTGGCAATCACTCACCTGCCTGAGGAGTCCTGGCCAGTCTCCACATCCCTATTTCACCTCCTCAGCTCAGGGACATGAGCCTGACACTGGCTATAAAATCATTGTTTAGTTTGCATTTCCAACCAGTCTGGTGAGACTAAGGTGGAATTTTCATTGTGGAGACACTTGTTCACTAAAATAAAAATCAATCAACACAAGCAAGGAAGATTGCAAGAGAAATAAATTATATGATGTATCTTATCATTGCATAAGAATTAACAGTTGATAATAAAATTAATTGGATTAAAATCTGCTTTGAGGTGGAGGTCACTTCCTTTCCCAGGTAGAACCCAACTCAGAGGAGCAATTTATGGTGACTCCCAAGTACTAGAAAACAGAACTCATTCTGGATAAAATAGTGTGTTCAAAAGTCAGGATTTTGGGAATAAAATTCTGGAATTCTTAATCAGCTCAGGGCAGCAATCACAGAGTGCAATTCCAAAGCAAGCTCTAGAACTTAACTGGGACACAACAACTGGGATGGGATGGAAAACTTCAACTTTGGCTCTCCAGAGGAGCCTTGTGCTGAGATTCCTCCAGTGCAATTCCCTTAAAACTGAGAACTAAAACCAACACACCTAAAATTAGGATGTTTAAAATTCACATCTCAATCTTTCTTTTCCTAGAAATTAAACAGGATAAATGTGTTTAATTTCAAAATGTTTAAAAAAAAAAAGAAGCAAAGAGCTAGGGACATGAGGAACTTCCAGTGATAAAGGAGCTGAGTGCTTCTGCCATGTTAGTACACTGATGATTTAATTGGTTAAAATATTAGCTATAGTTAGAGCTGTGCAAAATAGACTTTGTTTTTCAGAAATTACACAGAACTTTTCAATTTCATAGAATCCTGCACTGCCTCAGTTATGGGCTCCATTTGCAGTGCCGATTAAATGGCTTTTTGCATCAAAAATGCAAATATATACACATTTTGATGCAAAACACTCTTTGCTTGAACACTCTTACGTCTGCTGTGATACAGGCCTGTTTGTGCTCAACAAATCTTTCTGCTCCTGAAACTTCACAGTACATTATGGGCTCCAAACAGACCCACTTGGGGATAAAGAAAACATCCTTAAAGTTATGCAAAACATTCATAACAAAATGCAAATAGTGTTTACAGTTTTCAGCATCTCAGTATAGCAACTCATATTCTAAATTGCAACCAGCTACCAGCTATAGGGAAAAGTTTTAAATCAGCCTCTGTGCTGGGTATTTGTGGTGTTGTCTTGCAGAAAGGCTGGGCCCAGCTTTAGGTGTGAGCCCAGAGATGGATTTAGAGATATTTAACTCTGCCACCTGCAGAATGAGATTCATTTCTTCATTTCTCAGAGGTTTTCTGGGAAGGACATTCAGCCAGGCAGGGGGCTGCCTGCTCTGGGGGAGAGAAAACCAACTCCCAACAGATTGGATTTTAATTCCACCACTGTTAAAATGAATTGGGGCCACAATAATTGTTCCCATCACGTTCTGCTGGGTGGTTACAGACTAATGTATTTTCATTTTCTGAGGAGCACAAACCTCTGCTTCTCTCACTCTTGCAGCAGGGCTGATGGATGCAATCCTTGTCACTGCTCAGTGACAGGGCAGCACACATATTTACCCTGCACTCAGGGGAAATCCTCACATTCCAACATTCCATGTTGGAATGGACTCAATGTTCCATTTCCTAGCATGCTGCACCAATAAACCACTGACACTCCTGTCAGCCTTTCCCTGGTCAATGCTGCCTCCTCCAGAGGTGTCCATCAGACTGCTCCTCCCCACTGGAACCAACCCACACCCACAAAATTATTCTGGAGGGTGGGGAAGAAAAAACCACTTACATTGCAAAAGAGTGTCAGCTTGCAGAGAAAGAAGCACAGGAAGGAGCACGGAGGAGGATCCAGCAGAGTTCAGGAGCTTTGTGCACGTGGGGAGCTCAGCTGAAAGACACTTCCCAAGGAGCAGAGAGAAGTGAAGGTTGTTTTAACAGCACATCCTGGTCCACAGGGCTTCCTCGGCTGAGTTCTGCCTCTAGGAGTGAAGCCACAGCTGCCATGAAAACTGGAGGATTTCATCTCCCTGCTTCAGTTTGCTGAATTTTGTGTCTTTAATTCTCCCACTCGTTCTGTTGGACATCCCTTGCTTCTCCAGCTGGAAAACCTTCACTGAGAACTTCAATTTTCTGCTCTGCAAAAGTCCCTGAAACAGTGTGGAGAGACACAAACCAACTGAAAGAACAGTGGGCAAAACACAGTGGAAGGAAAATTGGCTCCACAGGTGAAAAAAAATCTAAAGTTCAACAGAAACCTTTTGGTTTAAATCGGCCATCAGATTGTGCCTGATCTTTCACACCTGCTCCTTTCTAGACTCAGGCACCTGCCACTGATCCCCCATCAAAGAAATCTCATGAAAATCAAAATGAAAGAAGATGATGACTGTGTTGGTACTGGATTGTAACAAAAATTGCAGGCTCTGCCTTCATTAGGAGCAAACAGGATATTAATGCAGGAAAAGTAGCATACTTTGCATGGAAAACATCTTCATGATCAAAGATCTGTTTTATATAATTTGCTTCCTTGATTATACAAGGAACTACGTGTAAAAATATAGTTTTGCTTTACAGAAGAATTTACATGAAAGGCTTCCCCTGCTCATCTCCTCAGTTCCCACCTACCTGATCAATGCACCTCTCCTCACTGCAAGTGTTCATCAGTCTGGCTCAAACTGGAAGCCAGGAATGGGGAAATTAGTGAGCAACAGCAAAAAACCCGAGTAGTGAATAATCCTTGCACTTTGCAATACCTAAAATAAAACCTGGCATAACTTTTCTACCAGATATCTTAATAAAATGCATAAAAAGGCTTTATTCAAATGCCAAAACTCTCTTAACAATCCAACCAGACCAAGACATCAGAGCTGGTGTTCAACAGATGCATTTTTGTTGCCCTCCAGGTTCTCTTTACTTTGTATTTGGTGTTTTGAATTTTAACTCCCAGGAAGCCAAGCTTGACCCTCAGCCTGGAGCCTGTGTGGCTCACAGAGAAGTAGCTGCAAGTCTGAATCACTTGTTGGGCACGCAGGGAAACACATCGAGAGACCTTTTATCTACTGTGTCAGTCCTTTGCCAAATCCAGGAATCAGGAAAATTCAGGTTTTACAGGGCAAAACACGTGGTGAGCTCAAGGCAAACACAAATGGCAAAAGACAACACTTACCTGACAGGGTTCACTGAAACCCAGAAAAATGAAGTTTGTCCTTTTCAAATTGGTCCTTTGTGTACAAGGGATTATACTGCCTGTGATTTAGTGCTTCTTTAAATGGCTGCTGCTGTAAAAGTCAGATTACCAATATGAAATTATTTAGGAAGAAAAATATAAGGGCAGGTGTAAAAAGCCCCCAGAAGCACCTGAAATCATTTCTCCTGAATTATTTAGCACAGTTATGTTCTTGTCCCTTCTTGTAAGTTGTGTCTACCCCAGTTTATGACTATCACATTCTGGAACAACTCCAAGTGAAAAGAGCACTAAGCCCCTCACTTCAGCAGGGATGGAAGTCTTGCAAAAAATACAGAACTGTTGCAGGGGCAAAGCTCTTTCTTCTGATTCCAGGTTTTTAAAAATTAGGTGTCTAATTCTGCCTTAAATTAACTTCAGCTTTACCTGTTGTAAAATATTGCATTAGAGAAACTTGTTTTCTATTCTTATGGCAGTTCCTTGGTGATCTCTGGAGTGAACACCCCCTTTAGAGATGGGGACTTGTGTCTGAATTTTGCAGGGAAATTTTGCACTGGATTTTGTCAGTGCAGTGCTGAGGGTGGCCACCAAACCTCAGCAGGCAAGAGAAGAATGGTTGCCATTTGAAAAAGGCAATTTGGACATTTGGGAGGCAGTTGTGGCTGAGTGAGTGGATGAACCCTGAACTCTGCCCTCCCCATGGACACCTCTGAGCTGTGCAGGACACTCTCATGGACATGGCTCTGGAATTCTGGACATGGACCCTCTCATGGACATGGATCTGGCCTCTGGTCATGGATCTGGAATTCTGGACATGGTTCTGGACTCTGGACATGGACACTCTCATTGACA
Source organism: Rhabdornis inornatus (assembly GCA_013397075.1). Lineage (NCBI taxonomy): Eukaryota > Metazoa > Chordata > Aves > Passeriformes > Rhabdornithidae > Rhabdornis > Rhabdornis inornatus. The sequence goes on along the minus strand of VWZS01008402.1, from coordinate 679,578 downwards.
TGGATCTGGAATTTTGGCCTGGACACTCTCATGGACATGGATCTGGACTCTGGTCATGGTTCTGGAATTCTGGACATGGACACTCTCATGGACATGGATCTGGACTCTGGACATGGTTCTGGAATTCTGGACATGGCCACTCTCATGGACATGGATCTGGACTCTGGACATGGTTCTGGAATTCTGGACATGGACACTCTCATGGACATGGATCTGGACTCTGGACATGGTTCTGGAATTCTGGACATGGCCACTCTCATGGACATGGATCTGGACTCTGGACATGGCTCTGGAATTCTGGACATGGCCACCCTCATGGACATGGATCTGGACTCTGGACATGGCTCTGGAATTCTGGACATGGCCACCCTCATGGACATGGATCTGGACTCTGGACATGGCTCTGGAATTCTGGACATGGCCACCCTCATGGACATGGATCTGGACTCTGGACATGGCTCTGGAATTCTGGACATGGCCACCCTCATGGACATGGATCTGGACTCTGGACATGGCTCTGGAATTCTGGACATGGCCACCCTCATGGACATGGATCTGGACTCTGGACATGGCTCTGGAATTCTGGACATGGCCACCCTCATGGACATGGATCTGGACTCTGGTCATGGCTCTGCTCTGAGCCTGCTCCCTCCCTCCTTCACACATCTCTTGGCCTCTCAGTGCCACCAGGCACATTTTCTTTCCGAGGCATTTCTGTGTTTTCATCACTTTGTGAAACACCACCTTCCAGAAATGTCTTTGTAAGGCAGTTCTGTTTGTATTTTGTTCTTCCTATCCTTTCTGGCATTGTGTGTTATTTCCAAATGTGCAAATCATGAAGTTCCTTGGGATATTTTTGCCAGCATGACTGAGAGCTCAGACTGACAGCTGATTATCACCACCCAGCTTCCTCCTTTTGTTGATCCCTCACTATTCCAAAATCAGATGCTTGTCTCCCACTCTCCTCAACCAGAGAGAGCTCTTTTCTACCAGGGTGTGCTTTAAATATCCAGCTGAGTAGGACTGCTGTAATAAAGTAATAATTAGGTGATGCTGTTGTGAATGACTGCACTGCTGGTACATGCAAACATGATGGGGATGATCCAAGACACTTCCACTGTGCCTGATTAAATCCACAGGAACTTGGGGATACCTGGAAATGTTTTCTCCCAAACAGAATCCATGCCCAGTTTTGTGAAAACAAATTTATGAAATCATTTTTAACCACCCAAAACCACAACTAAGCTTACTTTTAAGTTTGACATGATGAGCATTTAAAGGCAGGGAATCAGCTCCTTCCAGGTAATTAAGAGATGAAAACATGAATGTCATAAACCAACAAATACTCTATCAGCATGCAAAGGGTGCTAAAGAAAGCAATGACAATTTTAATAAACCCATACAATTGATATTAACATTATTTTAAAAACCCCACAAACAATAATGCTTCAAGAATCAAAGCTTATGTAAAATTTAATATTTATGTGGGCACTTGCAGAAGGTTTGGGGCAATTTTATGTATATATACATATATATATATTTATGGTGCCTTTGACCATCCCTGGGCACATCTTTTCCACATATAAAAAGTCACTTAAGGAGAGTTGTATCAACATGGCTGCTCATATTCATTAGGATTATATCCAGCTGGAATTCTGAGTACAATTCTGTGCTATCTCTCTACACCGTTGTGCACTTCAGTCTGTTCTGGTGACATTCCTCATTAACAACTTTGAAGGGAAGAGTCTGTCACGTTTCTGTTCTGATAAGAGCATTTTGGGAATGAATTAAATAATTTGGAAAACATCAGCAATAGCTGTCTGACTATATGTCTGCTTAAAAATTCTGTACTGAAATTCAGCCTCCTAAAATAAAGAAGGACCCGTGGGATTTGTTCATTGATTCCCTTTTATTGTTACTTTTGTTAAATGGTATCACCATGATTTAATGTTGGGGTTTTTAAATTATATACTTTTTTTGGATTATTTGTTTTTAAAAGTCCTCCTTCAAAGGAAAAGGCACCTTGTTCCCCTAACTCAAGTCAAATAGAATTGACACCTCAGAGAAAAAAAAGACAGAGAAAAAAACGACAGTAAGCTAAAATGGGATGTAATTTCAGCATGACAATTTTATACAGCAAACCCAGTTCTGAGGTGATGGTACTCAATAGGAAATAATCATGATAATCAAGTAAAACATTGGTGCATCTACCAGAATCATGGTATGTATATCTTTATTACAGTTTTCAGAATACATGGATTAACAATGGCCAGGCTGTGATTTCATCAAATTCCTATTTTAAACATTACATACAAACACAGAGCTGTTTAAAAAATAGAAATGCATGAGTTTTGTCACCTTTTTTTTTTTCTTGATTTTTTTTTTTTAAATTTTTTTTTTTTGGCATCAGGAGTCCTACGACTTCCAAAAGGGAAATCAAATGGTGCATGATAGCAGACTGACTGAACTGTAATAGGTTATTGTTCACATTCTGTGGCATATGTATCACCTCAAACAGTGCTAAAAGCACGCCCAGAACAAATCCTTGTCCTGTCCCCCTGTCCCAGTGACATCAGTGGGTGCCTGCAGGATGCACAGGCTCACACCTTTCCCTCCCTGGAGCACAAAAGCAGCACTATGACACCTGGAGACACCTGAAGCTGAGACTTTTGGCTGCATCTGCTTGGAATTCTTCTTTTTTTATTTATTTTTTTTTTTTTTAAAAAAAAACCAAAACGATTTTTTTATTTACATTTCGTGTGCATGCGTGGGCGTGTGTGGAGACACTGCAGGAGAAGAGGTTTCTCACAAATACTTCTTTAAAAATGAGTTTAAACTTGCAAATACAGTATGGCACATCAGAGGTGGGCTGGGCATTGCTCAGCACTTGTCCTGCCCCACCTTGCAGCACTTGGAAGGCAAACAGCAAAGTAGAACTCAGCCAAGCCTTTGCTGAATGGAAAAGAAGCAATTTACACACAGAGGGAAGTTTGATCCCACAGAACTATTGCCAGCTTGAAATATTTACTAGCTAGATCATTCCCAGGGCAGGAGGGACTAAAGTCACCCACCAAAGCAGGGTTTGCCTGGGGGGATGCAAAAAGCTGCAAAGTTTCCTTGACAAAAGCTATAGGAGGATTTCCAGAGCCAAACCTCAAACTCAGCCAGATTCTCAGAGTTTGGTGTGTCGTGGGATGAATTTAAAGTAGGTCACTAATGAATTGTGGTTTGGATAGAAACCATGAAAATTTTATCGTTTTTTTACAGCATTTGTCTGAGGTAGTACATATACCACACACAAAAATGCAAAAATATACAGATATTCGTGATTATTTGCATACTACAGAAGGGAACTATGGGAACACTCTTGTATCTCAGTTCTCAGGAAGAACAGATCATTTTAGATCACTCATATTGACCAGAGTCAGCTGAAACCAGAACAAACTGACAATATTCCTGGGAACAATCCCTGGAGCTGTTTGCTCTCAGAGCACTGATTCTGTTCTGGTTTTAGCCAAATAATTTGATTAACACAAAATCACTGGTGTGCTGGGACAGGGTCCCTGCTGAATCACACACAAACATACATGACAGAATTTGTTTTCTCAGCAAACTGCATAAAACTGGAGCAGAAGGAGCCTTTCCATTTCTGACCTTACAGCCAGGAGTCCAGCCACAGAAATGTATATTTGTATATGATTGAAACTTCTCATTCCCATGACATTTGGAGCTTTGATTCATCACAAAGGTAAAATTATCTTCCTCTTAAATAAACTAAGAAATGTAAACAGTGTAACATCATTAAAAAAAACCAAACAAAAATCTCTCTCAGTACTTGTAACTGGTAAAATGTGAATGCAAACAGATGTGCTGGTATATTGTCAACGTCATGTCTCAGAGGACAGAGAGTGAAACATAATTAGCAAGAAATTTATGTATGAACCCTCCAGTGATTTTCTTTCTGGGATTACTTTGAATACAAATATAATTTAACTGATATATTTCATTTTTTTTTAAAATTAGAAAATAAGGCAAGTGCATTTCTGAAAAAGGTGCTACTCTTCTACACTTCTAGATAAACATGTGACACCTCTGAAAATTAGATCAATAATAAAAACATTAAAAATATCTGCAATTTAATATAGACTGAAAAACTATCAAAAGACAAAGTGACCAGCATCAATTTCAGAAAATATTTTAGACTTCATAAATACGAGCACCCTATATTTACATAAATTATCTTCTAAACTAGTTTTCCTTTGAAAGACACTTTTGTTCTAACAGATATGTCCATTAAATTATATAAATGTTTCAAATATGAAAAAAATAGTAGTAAAATAGAAGCATCAGATGATGTTGTTATTTCGGATTTGCCTTTTTTTTCCTAAGATTTGGTTCTTGAAAATCTGTAGCCAGCTTTCAGAGAGCTTTCCAAAAAAAAAAATATATAACCCATGGAAATGAAAAACTTGTGCACTAATAATTACTGCTATGGTATAAAGATTCTGTGGAGAGCTTTTGAGTTTTCACATATAAAGATTATACCAATACTTGTAAATCCCAGCAAAATGCTAGTTTCAAAATCTGAATTCTAAGACACTATTGATTTATATAGACATTATGAACCTAATCCTTTAAACTGGCTTTGTACATTAAGCACATTTTTTAGAACTGGAAATTTAATAGTTCCATTTAAAGAGGCAGTGCTTCAATACAAGGCTGATGTCGACCTTGCATGAAACAGGATAGAATTCTTTTTAATTCTTACTGATAAACAAGGAGACAAAATCCTGTTGCATGCTTTTTTTTTCTTTTTTTTTTTTTTTTTCCTGAAGTACCATACAACTGTTCAGTGTGTTACTAAGACCCCCAAAGTTTAGGGACAGTATTTAGTTGACAGCAAGCATTTCACTAGACTTCAGTGGTTTTCCTATGTTTAGAGCTATGGGCAAACCCCCTGTATTCTTTGAAGACAAGTTTTGAAAAAACAAGAAATTAAAAAGATTCAACACTAGATTGAAAAGGAGCTGTATCTTTTCTTACAATAACGTAGTTTGCAATTGTGAGCATTTATCCCAAACTAGTCCCACAGTTTTCAGAGGTTCTCACCAGAGAAGCAAAAAGAATCTACTGTACAAAGATGCTTGGCTCAAGCAGTAGTGCAAAGATCCACTGCCCCAGGAGCAAAGTGCCCCCAGAGCAAGCAGTTTGTGCACAGACACCACGTGACACCTCACCTTCCAAACAGCCTTTACAGACACTAAAAAAACCCAAATTCCCCATAACACCAGGCAATAAAAGCATCCATAATAACTGCATCCATCAGTGATAAGCATTAATAAACTGAGAACAAGTGCCAGCTACTACAGAGCATCCTGGTTCTTTAAAAACATCATAGCTCAGCAACTTGGGCAGTAGTTCCACTGGAATTCCACTTCAAATCCTCCATCCCATGCAGGAGAGCAGTGCAGCTTCAGTGAGCCCAGCCAGGCTGGACACTGCCCTGGGGACAAAGGGGACAGTGGCAGAACCAACAGTGACTGCTCACCTGAGGAACTGCAGTGCCTGGACACAAAGGGGAACGGGAGGAGCAGCCCAAAAATCACATTTGGGCACTGCCAGGCAGCGCTCCAGGTAGGAAATGTGTTGGTAGCTGCAAAAATCTCAGCACTCAAATCCACCAGTGGAGACCCTGCCACGTATTTTACCTGAGAAACGGAGGAAAAACTCAGAGGCAGTTCTGAAAAACTTCATCGTGTAGCTTGTCTCTAAAAACCTACACACAGGTATTTTAGCATCATCAAAATAGGACAATCATACTTTCCCCCAAATACCTTTACAAAGAATATATAAGTGCACAATTAGAAAAATCCCTCCTTAGATACAGTTAAAAACATATTCTGCCCTTGATATCATTTTGGAAAAATTCTATGCTCTGTTTTATATAATTTTTTTTCTTTTCTTTTTAGCAGTGATAAGTAACTACACATCATCATATTACCAGAAGTATAGATATGTGGTGTATCCTACTGGCAGCTGAAACAGCTGAATCCACCAGGCTTTACACTGAGATAAGGTTTTCAGCAACCTGACTGGGGCTGTGTGTTGCTTTTTTATGGTTACAAAAAAGATTCTGATAATGTAGACCAGCTCATCTCTGAATTTATTAACATACAATTTTATTATTTTTCCTTTCATGTTCAAATCAGGACTGCAAATGGAATCCACAGCTGTACTCTTTCAACAAAACTGTATTTTCTTACCCATATAAAACATAACCTAGAAATCCCCAACTCCTTTCATGTGAGTTGCCAGCTTAAACAAAAGGGGTGGAAAAAAAAAAAGAAAGAACATAAGAAAATAAGATATATACCCTACTGTTTAACACTGTTTACAGATCTTGGTAGTTGGGGAAATAAGATACAGTATGTGGATGTTTTTAGCAACAGCTTTAAAATGACATATTTTTACACCATCTCATTTATTCAATACCAGTATTCCTTTATGATCATTGCCAATTTGGATGATAAACTCTTCCCAAAGCACATCCATTTCATTGTAAATAAAACAATTCATTAATTCTTTGGCATCAGAAGAATCATACAGCTGCAATTGCTCCGTTGTGTCGAGAACGAGACCTTTCCAAAGTTACTCGTTTGTTATCTGCAACAAAAAGAGAGAAAAAAACAAATCACCACGAGATTTGAAACACGGATAATGCAATGTCAAGAGGTTTTCAAACAGCCCTGAAAATCATTCTGAATGGTATGTAAATAAGTAAGTAGGAGACTGGATCAGAGAAGTTGCACACTGCAGCTGCCAGACTGAGTTCAAGAGTTCTGCAATCAGCAATAAATTACTTTCTTGATCAGAGAAGCTGGGTGATAAAAGCATTAGGAGGATCCTGAAACACAGTCCCCTTGGAAACAGCACATAATAAATGAAATTCTGGGTAAAAGTCCTTCCAATTTTATAAATAATTTATGCACAGAACCTCTGGAAATATACATCTCAAGTTTCATGAGAATGCACTGACCAGTGCAGTGGTGAAAACCTGCTGGATGCTCCAAGTCTGAAAGCCCAAACACCTCTCACTATAATTTGGTACAGAGTTAAAAATAGAACATTTAAATCAGCCACTTCCTAAGCATTTCCTGATTGTGCAACGTGAACAACTTTTAGTATAAAATATTACACAGTAATTATTGCAATGAATAATAAATACGTCTCTATCACAGGAAAACAATCACCAAGTACCAGCCACACTCCTAAATGCCGTTACAATAAAATTTTAAAGCAATGAATGCACACACAGACACAAAAAAAGAGGCAGAAGATTAACCCCCACTTAGTGTTCTGCAGGTTTGCATCTTACTTTTTGACAACGAAGTCTTGCCATGCAAATTTTTTTTGTTTTTGTTTTGTTTTGGTGGCTGCTTCCTTTTGACCTTTTCCCTCTGTCCCATTCAGTGCTGCTCTGCATCACTTCTGTCCCTACATTGCTGCAGCACCAGGATGTCCCAAAAAAGGGCTGGGACTTTCACACAGGGCTGGAATATCACAAAGTTGATGCCTTCTGGGGCATCAGAGCCAGACAGAATTAAGGGAATAAAAAGTAGTTATATTTATTGAAAGGTCTTCAGGGACATTTGGGACAGACAAAGCCCCCCCCCCAGGAGCTACACCCAAAAACGGACCATGGGTTGTGGGTTTTCACTCTTTTATAACTTTGGTCCATTTGCATATTGGGGATTAATGTCCCAATTACAGCTGCAGGGAACCAAGTCATTTACCCCAATTTTGCTCCCCAAACTCACTTTTGTTTCCATCTCTGGGGGCCTGAGGCAGTGAGGTGTCCTTGATTCCCAGCCTGGAGAGGAATTGTGTCTGCCCAAAATGGGAGAGCAGCAGCTCACACTGGGTGTGGAGTTTAGAGTTCTACACTAAAGAATTGCAGGATTACAAATATATGGAAAACATGAAAGCTAAAATCCCAAGGCACCAGAGTCCCTACAGAAGCAAATCTCCTGCCAGGCACACTGCAGGCACTCAGGTTTTCTTGGCTGTTGCCAAAGACTCAGCCCAGCCCAGCCCGTGCCCCTGGCAGTGCCATGCTGAGGGTTGGGCACTGCTCTTGTGTCCACAACACATCTGGGGGCACAGCCACGTGGGTGAGCTGGTTTTTTGGCTGAATTTGAGTGCCAGGGGAAATGCTGGAACAGGGAGAGAGCTGGGATGCAGCAGTGCCTGTGGATACCTGCAGGGTGCCAAGAGGCTGCAGCCCGGCAGTGCCAGCTGGCAACAGGCACGACCCAGGACACGAGTGACCATCAGGAAACTCCTCCTGACCCTGAAGGGCTCTGGGCACTGCCCCAGGAGGTGCTGGAGTCTCCATCCCCACTGATATTCCATCCCATCCCTGCACAAAGCCAGGGAAGCAGGCTGGTGGCCAAGGTCACCTCCAGAGATCTCCTCCAACCTCAGCCACTGCTCCAGCCCAGCAAAGGCAGAAACGGGCCAGGCAATTAAACAAGACACAGAAAGTCATCTCTGCGATCTGTTTCTGGCCACAGAACAGAGGCTGCCCTGGGGACAGCAAACTCAGCCCCTTCCCCTGCTCCTGCAAGTGTCTCCAGTGCTATGGGGAATTAACGGCTCCTTTAGCAACATTATTAGTTCTTTTTATAGTTCTGCCTTGCCTCCTCTTCCTAATGAATCCAGCCATGCATAAAGTATTCAAATTACCCTAAATCAATCTGTTTTGCATGGGAATAAATCTCTACACTGGTTGCGGTGTCACTAAGCGCTGGCAATTAAAGCACAAAAGAAGGGAAGTCACCAACTCCAGTGTGCTGCTGCTCCCCCAAGGGTAAAGAGAGGAGTGAGACCCTCTCAGTGCCTTCAACACCAGTTTCAACCTTCTACAGGTTCAAAAAAAATCAAAAATCAAGAGAGTCTAAGAACTGGTGATTTCTTCTTCTTCTTTTTTTTTTCTTTTTTATGATTTTCTTCTTTCAGGTTTTTTTTTGTTTTTTTTTTTTTTTTCCATCCTGGAACATTTTCTGCAAGTGACAGCTCAGCTTCTCCTGTAATTGCAAAGCTGGGCTGGGACTTTAGGAAAGTACAAAACCACAAAACAAAATTGTAAAAAACGTATCATTTCCTTCTTCAGGTAATACCAAAGTATTTCCTTAATACATATGTGTTAAGTTAAAACAAAGGGTTTGATATTAGATGTGAAACTGGATTGGGCAGGCATTTCACTCACTTGGGCAAGAATTGAATTTCTATCACTTTCAACATGCACATTCAGTTACCTCCAACATCTGTATTTACCTTTTTTATGTGACAGACCATATTGAATACAACACAAAGCAAGTCTGGCTCATAAACATAATTGACTATTCTGGCATAAAATTAACTATAACATCGATAAATGGTAAAATTGTTTCCTTTTCTTATGGAGGGATGGAGAGGGGAAATAAGAGTAAGTTAAAAGTAGTTGAAATGAAATAAAAAATCATTGCCCAAAGGCTCAGGTGTACCTTGGAAACATGCAAACATGACTAGAAAACATGGTCATAGATTCTGTGTGCACCTTCTGGGTAACCCCACCCACAGGGAAGAGAATTTTATTTCTCACTTTAATCTTAGAAATCCATTTTTTTTAAAAGCAGGGCACACTCTGCTCCCATTACAGACATTATAATCTATCTCAGAAATGAACACACCACCTGAAAGTGCCCTCTCAATCTGCTGAAAGGATCTTTCTTAGAGCAGTGAAAGGTAGAACAGTGAAGCATTAAAATGGGAAACAAAGCAGGTTTTTATAGCACAAAATAATCTTCATCTTTTAGCTAGCTGGATCAAATGAAAATGAAGTAAATATAAAATTAAATGCTGGGGAATCAAATCAGCAATTCCTTTTTAGTACACATAACCTTGGAATGCCATGGTGACCATGCAAAAAACAGATGGACTTTGTTATAAAAACAATTCCTTGCTCAAGTCTTCTTGCACTCAGCCTAGTATCAAGATGGGAATAAACCCTGCAAAATCTATCTTTCCTTTCTTTAATGCTCCTTCATTAGCTCAGTTATTAAAAGAGAAGTCTCAATAGCTGCCACAGATTTATTAACTCAGTAGCTTGTTATCAACACAGAACTCAGTTATATGAGGAGAAAAATAAATGGTACTTTGCAGAACTGCAGTACTAAGATTAAGTGACTTCTTCATTTCATTTTCTCCTTATCCACTCTTCCAGGTAGGAACTTTATGCTCTCCTAATTATAAACCCTATTTTGTATGAGCAATCAGTGCTATAATAATATAGATGTTGTGCAGTCCAATGGACTGGTCATGACACTGAGATATCAGATAATGGAAAAGACAGGGTCTATAAAACCATACCTCAAAGGTACCTGATTGGAATTTGCATTATCCTGCAACAAGAAAAAAAGTTCTCTTATATCATTATCTCTCAGCCCTGGTATTAAAATTATAAATGTGTTACAAACTGCTACCTTGGGCTTGGTAGCTTATTTGACTCCTTTTCCCCCTCCTAAATCACCTCCCCAAGGTGAAAGAATTGACCTTTCCACAGCTGACAATAACAATAATAATAATAGTAATAAAAGCTGTTTAATACTCAGAGAAAGGAGGTACTGGTTTGGCTTGCCTTGAAAATGATCACAGCAAGAAGGTAGAACTCTCAGCAGTTAATAAAATATTTAAAATTTCATCTTTTTGAAATAGTTTTGACTATGCAAAAGAGACAGAAATGCGTGCTGTAAGGGAATTTGTATGGCCCGTGCCTTTGGGAATCAATGAAAGCCTTTACATCAAACATTTATTTCTTCATTCATGTAAAACCTTGTTCACTAGGAAATCCTACTGAAACACATCTTGTTTTCATGAGCAACCAAAGGAAAAATACTCCTGCAGTCCCAAGCACTGCAGCAAGTAAAGCAGGGAAAAGTCAGAAAAGCAAGACAATTTCCTACAGGTATGGAATGATGACAGAAAAATGAGGGAGCCACTCATTTGAGTAGGTTTTAAATGGATAAAGTGTCACAACAGATGGATTCTGAGGATCAAACACTTCATCTGCAGTAATGATGACACTGGCATTTACTCCATAGAAAAAGGTGAAAACCTGGATTCTGTTCTACAAGCACCACTTTCTTCTGACCAGGATAACTAAATATTTTCTAGTGCCACTGAATAAAATTGTGACAAGTTAGGTTAAATTCAATTCCCTTGAGCCTGAGCAGCCTCCAGTTTTCACCTCGAGCTACCCAAGCACAGGCTAAACTGAAGCCAAGTTATCATTTGATCATTTGCTGTAACAGCACATTAATTACCAACCACTTGAAGGAAGAAGCATAATAATAATAATAATAATAATTTTAATTTTATTATTTTCCTTTCTGGACTGCAGGCACCTTCATCACCTTTAGCTTCCCCACAGTGAAAGGTAAATTTTTTTTTGGAAAATGGAATTGCTAGAAGCTGAGGCAGAAGCAGAACTGATCCAGAGTAAAGCAGCAGGGAAGTCCATCCACACCCAGCACCTCTTCAGCAGCTGAACACTGCCTGGCCTGGCCCTGTGACATTATTGGAGACTCCAGCTGAGAAAAAAGCCAGGAAAGGAAATTAAGAGCATCAAAACTGCTGTTGCTGTCTGGAGCAAAACCCTTTCTGAGAGAAAATGGCTCTCCTAACCTCAATTCTCTTAAGATTCAGCCCATCTCTAGGAGATCTGATTTCAAATTGATCTTTCAGAATGTATGGCCTATAGAGAAAAAAATAGCAATAAGGTAAAAATCAGTTATGGGAGAAATACAGCCGAAATAACAGTGCAGAAAAGGCTCTGAAATAGCTCTTTTCAAAAGATCCTTATTGCCAAGAGATGAAAAAAGCAAATAAAACACTTTTCTAACTGGGTTAAGGGAAACTGTACACTTAATATATTTTCTATTAATCTTTAAGTATTTAAACCACTCTTATTTCAACCTAAACCCACCTGGTAAAATCTGAATTCCTTTATAACCATCACACCAGGGCATCTGACATTCACTTGGATTTGATCTTTTCGTAACCAAAAATGAGAACAGATCAAATGAACCAACATTCCTATTCTCAGCTTTTTCTTTTCTTTTTTTTTTTGCTAAACAGAATCTCAAATTCTTGACAATCAAAGTTAAATGCCAGGTTAAAAGGTTATTTTAGCATGAGTTCCAAAGAAAACATTGAGATTTCAAGCAAACCCTGGAGCTGTAAGGGCAAATTTTATAAATCCTGGTTTATTTTGGTTTAGGTCAAGACTTTCATGTGAAAGCTGAGTGATAACCTGGGTTTATAAATGTTATTATCCAGAAACAGCAGCTTACCCTTAGGCCAAAAAAAAAAAATGTTTATAGTGTTTGCCTTTTTTTTTTTCTTTAAGCCCCCAAAATCAAGGCAGCACAGCTGAACACATAAATTATAAAGACTTATAATTATTTGTTAAAAAACATCCCTGGTTACTGGGATATTTACAAGTACATTGATCTGGAAAGTGCTGAGGAGGAAGAAAAGGTTTCAGAAGAAAAAAGGAGGAAGAAAAAGCACTAAGGAGAACTGCAGCACTTAGAAGGATATCTCTGAAGGCTGAATGGTTCCTCCTCAGGAAAAAAGCAGAAGCACACATCTCCTGAGTTATCTGCAGGAGTCAGGAGCGCCGTGTTCTGCTCAGAAACGCTGCTCCAAGGCTGCTCAGCCATTCAGGGAACACACAGCACCTGCATTTGAAGGTTTCCACACAATTCCACGTGAACCATTTCTCATGGACAAGATCCGTGGCTGTGTGGATCCCCTTGAACTTGCGAAATAAATTTGTTAATACCCAGCAGCACTGCAGTAGAGAAGCAGGTCTAAAATATGGAGAGTTAAAAGAATTTAAGCCCTGACACAAAAGAGTTTTACTCGGATTAAAAGGGAACAAAGCCACGTCTAATCTTTGTGCTGCCACTCAGAGCCAGCTTGCTGGGCACTGTTAATTGTAGCCTTTGAGTCGTAGGAAGATGCAGAACATCAGTAGAAAACCCATTTATTTGTGTCCTGTGTGTTGGACACAAAAGTGCTTTAAAATGGAATAATGTGGGAAGTTTTAATGCTAACTGGCATGTGTGATGACATTTAGCAGCTCAGCACAACCCAGCTGTGACCACAGTCAATACAGCGTGGCAGCACAATAAAAGTCACACTTCTGCAACCCAAATTGAGGATATTGGCCATCTGTATCATAATTCCAATGAAGAAATAAATACTTGCCCTACTTAGAGCTGTATTTGTAGGATGAAAAATGGATTTTTAAACCCTATTTTCGAGTAATCAGTTTAAAGGAAATTTTACTATTGCTTACCCGGCCTTAAGATTTCAAAACAACCCAAGAAACAAAGAAAGAATTGGCCCTGTAAGATAAGATTCCTTAAACCTTTAAATGATCTGTTTAATATTTTAATTTGCCTTTGCTTTCTTTGTTAATAGCACCACTTGGGATGTGCAGTGAAAGCTCTTCCACAAGAGTAGCACTGGAAAAGCCTTAGCAGGAGAAAACACATGCCTGCCTCAGGGGTTACAAGACAAATCAATCTATTTTTCTCCTCTCCTCCAAGGGTAATTGGCCTTTAAAATTACTGAGAAAAATAGGCCTTCGTGTCAGTACAATGCAGGCACATATACAGCCATTTTCCATTTCTTTTTCACTTGGAATTCTCAGCTGAGAGGTAAACTTATAAAGGTGGGGAAATAAAAAGGAGATGAAGAGGAACGATTGCATCAGTTCAAATCCCCTCCAATAACAAGCAGTGCTGTGACCAGCATTTGAGGCTGGAATTTACTGAAACCTGCTATGAAAAGCTGTCATTTTCCTAGGCAGTATTTTTTTATTCTTGATTGTGATAAAATTTTCTCGAATTTTTGTGACAGCCTGTACCACGGGCACTCATGGAGATTTATCACAGAATTTAGTCAAACTGAGGAGTTCTAATTATTGCTTCGTTTCCCATAAAATCTCACAAAGTAATACTGATTTTTACCTCATTCTTCTGAAATTGCCTTTTTCAAGGAGCAATCATGGCTATGAATATCCCTGCAATCCTTCTGCTGTGCTGTACACATAATCACATAGAGACTCAGTTTCAGCCTTTGAATGCTGGTACATTGTATACAGTGCATTTAAATTGGCTAATAAATTGTTTGATAGCAGTGAAACTCAGATGTTAGTCTCCTTACTTTTCTGATTGCTATTAAATCTGATTTGCAATACATTAATCATATCCTACTTTTAATAAGAGATTGTCATGTGAAAATATTTCCCTGTGCATAAGGATGAGCAATCAGCTAAGCTACAACTGATATATGAAAACAAGAACAAAGTTGAAAAAAGTCCAAACAACTCAGTGTTTTCAAACCAGAACTAATATTGCCCTGAAACAGTATTGAAAGCACTAAACTGTTCATGTGAACTCGCTCCCTGGGAGTGTGTGTACAGGTGTAAAGCAATTATTAGATTTGATATCTGCATGAATCAGGTTCCCATTAGAGCCTGAATGCTTCAATGACCCTATTCTCTTCCTTCCAGTGCTCCCAGACCTGATCAACTTAATTATCCTGACTAGTGAAACATTTAGGACATGAACGTAGGATTTGGTTTAAGCCAAATGAGACAAATGAAAGTGCTTCACAAAACAGCTCAAAGAAAAGAATAAAACACATGAGATGATGTGTCAAATCCAGCAAGGGCAGGACTAAGTAACAAAGGAAAAAAGAGAGAGATCCTTAGCAATAAAAACACATGTATTCAGATTTTTTTTTCCCTTGAACCACTCATCTGTAGCCTCTCCTGTACAGAGAAAAGATTTAGCTTATGAATCAGAAAGGTGAAATAAGTTTCAGAGAGTAAATTAACTGTCTGCATCAGTACTGAAAGAATCCAAATCCCAAAACACAGAGATTGTGATTCTTCTTCCGTGACTACACACACACTTTTAGCAGCTGCCCAAAAGTGAAAGCCGAGCCTCTACTCAAAAACCACTTCATGTCAGAGAGGACAGATTGCTGCTGTGAAAGCTCTGTGTCCCTGCTTTAATTGTCCCTACTATTTCTCTGCTAAGGGAGTGTGTGACACTGCAAAAACCACGTATCCACATTTTAAACAGATCTGTCTGGTGCTAGTATTCTTCATCAATAATGTAATTTAAAATGTCCCATTCCCAGCTCCCCCATTAACACCTCCACTCCCACAATTTGTACCTGCCTTGAGAGTGAGGTGACTGAAGGGTTACAAAGCAGGACAAGAGCACAGCGATAGGATCTGAGCTGGAAGTTCACATCCCTCAGCCCACAGCATCTGCCCCTAAAGGAACCAGGGCTGACACCCAAGTGCTCCCTGGTCCTCCCTGCTCTCAGAACTCTGTCCAGCCTCATTGCCATCACCTCCCCATCCAAGCTGAGACTTTTAGGGAGGAGGATGTGGGAGAGCAGCACCAGCCTGTGCTGAAGGCACTGCCTGACATCAGCTTCACTTGGCACTTCAGACAGAAGGATTCGATCTGACAAAGCAAAGCCAGGGGAGAAGGCTCCTCACCTCCTCTCCCAAACTCAGAGAGGTCAATACCAATCCCTTCCCACAGCCACAATCAAAAGCTGACAGATGAAAGTCAAAGGGGAAGCTTGCCAGAGAATCTCTACAATATTCTATTAAAGAGCAGCATAAGGATGATGCCTTAGGACTGTAGCTTTTATATTTTCAAGTAGTCCTGTATTGCATTAGGTTATAACTCTAAACTCCACATAGTGTTAGTTACTGTCTTCACATTTTGGTCAGATAAAACAATCCCTCTGGGCCTGACATCCAAGGACATTCTACAGCCTCTAGCCCCAAAAGTATAAACAAAAGAGAACTGGGGGGAGCAAACTGGGGGTAAATGACTCCATCACCTGGAGCTGTAATTGGAGCATTAGCCCTTGATGTGTAATTTATAATTGTCTGAAAAAGTCGTGACCACTGTCCATCTGGGGTGCAGCCTCTGGGAGGCTTTGGCAGCCCAAGGTGTATCTGTTAAAGGCCTTCAATAAATCCCCACTTTATTCTCTTAACCTTGTCCAGCCTCTGTTCTAGGGAGCAACTCCAAGGCATCAAGGGCAGCTTTGGCTGGCTGGGATTGATGCCTTAAGTTTGAGCTTTTATATTTTCCAGACTCTGCACTGCACTGGTGTGTGACTCTGAACTCCATGTAAAGTGTTCCAAGTTCTCCTCCCAGCTCAGGCACACAAACCAATCCTTTGCCAGCCCCACAACCAAGGACAGCGCTGCAGCTTCAGCCCCAAAAAGTGCAAACAGCAGCGAATGGAGGAGAGAATCTGGGAGGGTGGGACTGCAGAACCTGGAGCTGGAACTGGACAATGAACCCCAGTATGGAAATGGACCAAAACTGATAAAAGTGTGAGAACTCCTGACTCTGGGTCCATCTGGGGTGTAGCCACTGCCCAAGGTGAATCCTTTGAAGGGTTTTTAATAAATTCCCGCTTTATTCCTTTAACTCTGTCCAGGCTCTGCAGGATCTCCCCAGCTCCAGTGCAGTTCCTCTGGCAGCAGCTCCAACGCTGCAGCCACATCTCCTGCACAACTGCTCTGCACAAACATGAAAGCAATGAACTCAAAGGCAGCAGGAAAGGGGAAAGCTCTCTTTGCTCCAAAGGAAATTCTTTCAAAACAGGAGTTGGGTAACTCTCCTGAAAAGCAGGTATTTCCTGCTGGTTCATGTAAACTGATTTTTCTCCATACCCAGACAATGGCAATATTCCTCACAGCCTGCAAAAGTCAGTATTCTGTATTTTTTATGCATCCAAAAAAAAATTCTCTCTCTATATAAATATATATATATATATAAAACCCACTCTGCAATAACTTGTAGCCTACATGTAAAATGAAATATTTTAAATAATACAATAAAGGCAGAATATCCATAATTTTTTTTTTTTTTGATTAAATAAAATATCAGCATTTTTTATTCATGGCTAGGTTAACATTTACAATTCAGCATTTTGCAATATTTAAGTGGAATTGAATATGCTATGAGAAAACTTAAAACTACATCACTCCTGTATGACTGGCTGGCACAGGCCATGTTTTTTTGTGCCCATCTGCATTTTAGCACAGGGCATGAAAGAAAAGCTCCTGTTCCAGCCTGGCAGGATGATCTCACCAGCACCTGCTACCTCTCTGCACCCCCCAACTGAGAATAACTCCATCCTGAAAGTGACTTTTAATCCATATTATTTGCATGTGCAGGTTATGTGAATGTGAAACTGTTGCTTATTAAAATAATTCATACAAGAAAGTAATTTAGACTACACATGGCAGGCTCTGAGGTAAAATATAATAACTTTTAAGAACTTAGGAGTCTAATTTCTTTCTTGGCTGAGCACGGACACCTCCATTATGATTCAGTGTGAGAACCCTGTGCTCACATAAAGCAGAATTTCACCCTTTATGTTCAAATAAAGAATAAAAGTATAGAAGCAGTTAATGCTGGGCAACAAGGTGTCCTTAAATAGCTCAAAATAGTTTCTATTTATCAACACTGGTATCTGAGGAGGGTTATTTTATGTGCTGCTCCAAACCCTGAACAACCATTCCCTCAGACATTCACTCAGGTTTTTCCTCTCCAGGTGCAGTGGGACCAAACCAAGCCCTTCCTGCAGCTCCTGGGGATGGAAAGATTGAAGAAATATTGAAGAAATATTGAAGAAATATTGAAGAAATATTCCCTTGGGCTGCAGGGGAACATCCCACAAATCAGGAAGAGTTTGGGATTTAAATTGTTCTTCACCAGACTGAAGGATAAGGCAAGGGGAGCTTGGCTGTGTCTGGGGGAGCACAGCAGGCTCAGAGTGCAGAAAAATGAGAAATTTGGGACAAATCCTGGCCTTCAGCATGTCCTGTACACAGAGGACCTGCCTGGATAATCAGGGTGAGGATTGCTGGCTCATCTTTTAAACTCTCACATGGAAGAGACTTCAGGATCCCCCATCACCTCTTTGGTGCCTTTAGACTTGAAAAGAATGTTTTGTGTCACAAAATAAACATGATTTTTCTTTCCAGCTTTGTTCCCATTTAGAGATCTCGTTTACAGCACCACTCCAAAACTGGTTTTACCATACAGACAAGGAAATTTTGAATTTCCTTGAAATTTCAGGACGAAAGAAAACAGCCAGGAGTTTCCCTCTGGGGTGGGAGACAGCAGGAACTTACACAAATTTTGCTGCTGGATAAAATGATGAGGAAAATACATCCTTAGTGCCACTAAAATCACCTTAATCCATCAGGTATTTTTTTGCCTAAAGCTGGTAATGTCCTTTAGAATGATGCTTTGCTGTATAGAAACACTTTTAACGACAAGCTCCTTCTCTTTCACCCCAGGGAATATTTTTTTTCATTGAACCAGTTTCATCTCCAGGAATCACAGAGGCAGTGTGTGAACAGTTTACACCTACTTGTGCTTCACTGGGCACCTTTTAACATCACCCACCCATCCCTGAGCTTGCTCAGAACTCCCAAAGCCAAGGGATCCTGGTTGCTTTTAAAGCCAAATCAATGCAAACCAAGAGCAGCCTGTCCATTGTGCACCAGAAAAGCCCATTTTTGTTGAATTAAATGTTTGATCAAAGGACTTGTTACCATTTTTTTTTTTGCTTGTATCCTCTTTAAATAGATGTTCTAGACAGAATTTTTCTGTAAAACAAGGCTGAGGCTTTGCTGCACTTTGATGATAATTCCTGCTGCTGCCCAAGTTTTTCTTTTGCACTGGCTACTCAAGGAAACAATTATATAAACTTACAGAAAAAAGAAATAAAAGAGACATTTTTGATGCTCATAAAAGTGCTTCATCAGCTGTTTATCATGAATGGAAAAAAAAAAAAACAAAAAGAGATCAGCAGACTCCTCCAATTTTCCAACCTAGTATTTTAATAGAAGATAGCAAAAAACTGAAATAGTAAATAAAAGAGAGCTTGTATTTCAGCTTAACAACTTGACTTGCAAGTTTTCCAGGCTGTGGGTACAGAAAGCATCTCTAGAGACTTTTTGGTGAGGATGGTGACTTTTAAAAATATGGGGTTGTTTCAATTCTATGAAATTCACATCTGTGATTTTGGAATTTCCTACTCAGCAGCAGCAGCAAAGCAAACTGTAGATGAAATATTTTCAAAAGGTTTACTACAAAGTCTGTTACAGAGATTTTTTTTTTTTTTCATAAACTATGCAAATCTGGCTACTTATATTCCAAGAGTTCTACTGACTCAGTTTAAGGCAAATAATATTTTATAAAACAGCATGCTTGCAGAGGGCTGGAAATGATACCTCAGTCCAGAAGGGAAAAATCCAAGGAAGATAAATACTCTTAACTATGCAAAGTATTTTCAGATTCCTTTTAATTTTTTTTTTTTCACAAGAACACAGTTAAATACTCTTGGAATGCCAGTAAAAAAGAGTTAAAGTGCTAACTGCAATTTGATTTATTTGGTTTGTTTTGAGTTCTAATTCAAACCCAAGCCTCATGAATTTCAAGTCCAGCACAGCATGAGAGAGCCTCAATATCTGCAAAGTCCAGCAGGAAGGATTAGAAAATGTCACAACACCTTCAGGGCCCAGCAGATCCTTAAAATAGGGAATGATTCAAGAGTTTAAACAGGAAAAGTACAGCAGGGTGCCTTTAAAAAATCTGCATCAGGCTGGAAGGTTTATGAACCTCCCCTCTTGAAAAAAATCATCCCTTTTCTGCTGCATTCTCACCCACAGGAACAAACCTGGGCACAGGAGGGACCTTCCAAAAGTGAGATAAAAATGCTCTGGATAATTTAAAATCAGTTTATATATGTGTACATAAATGTACATTTTGGAGGAACACCAACTTATGGCTTTTGACAGGCAAAGTTTCACTGGAAAAATAAATATAAATATTAATATAAAAATAAAAATAAATATATAAATATAAATAAATGATAAATAGTTGATACCCAGGATTTCTGAGTTTTCTTTGACATAGGAAATGACTGCTTGTATAATGTCTGGGAATTCATAAGCTTTGCAGTAACTCAATGGTTACTAAACTGCAGTAACTAAAATGGTTTTCACTCCATCACTGGTCACATGTGGGTCTTTGAACATTAATTACTAGCTGAAAACAATTATGGTTTTGCAGTTTAAAGACAACACTTAAGACACTACTAGATCTAGGAAATTTTAGCATTTTAAACTCACTCTCAGAGCATTCAAAAAATCTTTGTCTGAAATCTGAGGAGAAAGATAAAGGTCTAAAAATGTTCTCAAAACCCCATACAATTAGTATTAATTGAAATTCTGATAAACTGGCTAAATGAAGAACCAAAACTTTTTTCCTTTAAAAAGCAATGAAATGTAATTCTGAGCCATTTCCAACACTTCTCCCAAAGCATTTTTCCAGTAGGTAAGTCAGCTTTAGGGTAATTCTATAGAGCAATATGGCTCCAGCACATCCTGAATTTTCTGAAAATACATGATTGCACAAGATATTAATTCTTCCTCCTTAGGAAGATTTTTGAGCACTGACATAGTTTTCAGTTTTTCTTGGCTGTTCCTTGGCCAGGGCCATCCCCTGCAGACAGGACAGGGTTCCAGGGCAGAATTTTGTGCTGCTGACATTAATGCCATTCTCATTCGCCACCACCAGATCCCTCAACTTTAATAAGGCATTAACAGCACACTGCAAGATTTGATTATTAAATATCTATGTGCATTTACAGATTATTTTGACTTTGTACACCTCTGAGTTACTTTTTTTCTCAGCTTCCTCTGAGTTTGCTCGTAATCAAATGATTTTTTCAAATAATTTTGCTTCCAGTGATTTATTTCTGCTTCACAACATGAAGTACAAAAGGTTCAATCTGCTGCTAGGTGTCCATCTCTTTAGGGAGTAACAAAGAAATGCAATATAAACTTTCAGAATCCTTGCAAAAAACAAAGCAAGGCAACAGTAACCATGAGGGGTTCATGATTTGTGTGTGTGAGTGAGGATATTGAACAGGTTTATCCTAACTGCAGTTTGCCAAGAGCTGTCTGGTGAGATCCATGACAGAGAGGAGACTGCTTTGCATGTTAAATTGTGGCACCAACAACCCATCAGGCTTCTAAAAAAGCAAAAATAAGAAAGGGAGGGTCTTCACACCAATTTGGCACTGAGAAAAATAATTTACACCCCAGCAAGTCCCAGTAATACATTTGGAAGCCTGTAAGAAATGCAGAGCACTCTTATTTTTGTAAATAAAACATCAGCTAACTTAACAGCTAACTCACAGAGCAGTTAAATCCACAGGTACAATCTGATTTTCCCCAAGCTGTTTAACAACAATCCAGGGAATTTATGGAAGAGAGAAACGGAGAAGCAGGATGGAAGGGAGGTACCAGTGCTGAGTGGGGCAGAGAAGAATGTTCTGAACAAGCAGCAATCCTTCCAAAAGCTCAAATCTCGTCTAAATCATTCCAACAAAGCAGCTTGATCTCTGCATCACCCAAAAATTCCCAAAGCAATCCCTTGACAGGAAGTACCAATGTTATTTCCACCCCTATTTCCATCCTAGCACGTGAGAATGGGGAAGAGCATCAAGGTTTTTCACCCCCTCCCTCTCTCCCAGTGAGAGACGTCTGGCAGAATGATTTCCTGTGCTGGAAATCTCACTAAGTATCTTTAAAAAAATCCCAGGTCAAATACAGAGTCAGCATTTCAGCAAACCACTTAGCCCTGGATATGCTGGGTCTAATCCTTGCAGTTTAGCCACAAGTTAAGCTGAATTTCCTTCTTTCTCCCTGAAAATGGCTTCATCATCCAGCCTGGCTTTATGCAATTAAAATCCTCCCTGTCTGTAACTGACAACTGATGGAACTCTCTGATCCTAGAGAATTTATATTTAATCTATAATACTAATATTGCCCATATTCAGATAATTCACTAAAATCATTGATTCTTAATGCCTCCAATCCCCAGCCTCTGCAAAATGTACTTTTGATACAAAACTCCTAAATTAATTCAGGTCATAAAGAAAGGGAAAGAAGGGGAGAAAATTCAGTCTGTTAAGATGTTTATTTCTGCTTTTTCTTTCAGGTGACCTGGAGACAGACAACTGCTCCTGTGGACTACAAAGAGGTGACTTGGTCTTGGCTCTTGTGAAGAGAAGGGCTGGGAAAGATCTAACAACAAAAATCACAAAAATCACAAAACCCGAGTCAAACGCTCTTGGTCACAGCCAGGAGGTAAAAGAGGAGCCAGCAGCCCAAACCTGCAGCTTCAATTTAGCAAAAATGAAAATTTCTACCCAAGGAAGGCAGGGCTGGGCTGGGGTGACCAGGACTGGGCAGGTTTGGAGGAGATGAATCCCAAAAACCCTTCAAACATTTCTCACACCCCAGCAACTCACTGGCTCTTGGCAAGCACATGGCAGGGCTTCAGAAATAATAACTATTAACATTAGTTATTTTGGGCTTGTCATTAGTATTTACAGCCACGCTCTCAGCAGTTCTAAATGCCAAAGCTCTGGTTTCAGTGATATTTTTCAAAAAGGAAAGGGCTTTTTTTTTTTGCCAATTTATCATTTCTAATCTGTTCAAAGCTCAAGCCAGAACTCTTCAGTGAGACTTCTTCATAAATAACTGTACAAAATTAAAATAAATTAACATCTATTATTTAGCTTCATTCTTAAAATAGTTAACATATGCCCACAGGCTTTGGCATACATTAAAAAAATAAACCAAAGTTTTAGATAGGGGATCTTCACCCCTTTCTGAGGACTCAGAAGATATGGCAGAGATTCCCAAAACTACTAGTAATGGTCCAGAATTTAACAGATGTGGAATATTATTAATTAATTAATAATTAATTAATTATTTTCACAGCTACAGCAGCCATAACCAGGTTTACAGAACCCTAAACCAGCTCTCAAGATCATCTCCTGCCAAGCAGGATACCCACAGAGGAAGCTGGACAAGGGTGGGGAAGGAAGACTGGGAAAACTTCCTTATCCTTGCTTAATTTGATTAATTAGATTCCTGATGGATTTCACCAAAGGAACACAAGGCTGACAGAACCTGCTCTGTACCAGCAAGTGAGGACATTCCAAGAAAAGCAGCAAGTTTTGACAAATTCTTGAAATGCCACTGATTTGTGAATGTGTGCATGAGAGGAAAACGACATGTGACTGAGAAAAGTCAGCATGGAAAACAGGAGGAAATTCAGAAGTTAAAAGAAACCAAAGGGGGAAAAAAAAAAAAAGCCCATCAGACTGCTTCGTGATGTGGTGGCTTTTTTGGTGTTTTGTTACTTTTTGTGGCCTCATTATAAGCTATAATCTCAGGATCTGCAGGGACTGCAGGGATTGACAGATGTCTCTCAAGTGTGCGTGGTCTGAAAACACGAAGCACAAATAACTTCAGCTTTGCTTTTGATGGCAAATGCTAAAATTGGAAACAAAACAAATTACAGGGCAACTTTAAGGAAAGAATAAACCAGTTGGTATAAATTGTCCTAATCAACTTTTTGCCTGAGTATTGGAATAACTTTCAGCCACCACTGAAAGTTGCATCTGCCAAGGAAGCCTTTGTTCAGGTAGGATCTTTGCCTTAGAAATAAAATGGGGGAAAAGCTATAAATCAGCAAATTACTATAATTATTAAAAACAGCTCTTATTCTAGAGAGTATAAGCATTAATTTTTATAGAAAGACTTTGTATAATCAACAGGAAAACAGAATAAGATAAACTAACTTTCAGGATAGCAAACCAGAGTGATTTTGACCTTTTGACTAAGTATTTTCCTGTAGCTTTAAAGTAAACCTGCTTGTTATCCACAAAAGGATTCATTGCCACTTAATCAATTAATTAATTAAATAATGCCACTAGAGCTAGAATTTAAAATACATATTCAGATTGAATTCACAACACATCTTTGCTTTTAGTTCATGGCTTTTGAAGCTGGACTACAAAAACTAAAACATGATTTAGATTCAGAAAATCACTGAGAGCTGAATATTGTGTCCTCAAGCTCAGGCTGAACACAGAAGGAAGAACAAAATACAGGCAAGAAATCTGATTTATTTTCAAAGGACAGACGGGATGACATATGGGTTCAAAATACTGTAAAGACTCCAAGCCTAAAGCTATAAACACATCTATAATATGTGGAATATACATACACTGCTGATGTGTGCAGAGATGTACACAAATATATATGGGAGAAATCCATGGCATTTAGAGGAGCTGATCAGAAATCTGTCACAGCAGGAAAAAACAGGCAGAGAAATTAATTCACTGGGAATAACAGAGCTGAGGAAAATGTTTTCACAGAGCATCAGAGAAGACATTAAACGCTGTGCAGGAGCACATGTAAGTGAAATGAAANGGCCCACAGTTAAAGTGTGGCACAATGAGGCTCTGTGGGCACTGATGCATCAACCCAGAAATACACAAACACCTCTAAAATGTTTGCAGCTTCACTGGTTTTCCTTTCAGAGGTGCCTGTGATTGAGGAGTGAAACAAGAACTAATTAATAAAAGCACAGCCATTTAAAGCAATCACAAAAGAAAGAATAACCAGGCTCTCAAGGGGCAGCTCCAAGTGAGGCCGTGCCACAAAACCAAAATCTTTCCTGTAACTTGAGCTTTTCTTATCTTAAAGTTGACCAATTCACCCAGAAACCAACTCTTATTTTCTTCTACACAGCTGATTTTTAATACACCATTATATATGATGCATGCACACAGCCACATAAATTCTATGCTGGAAGGTGTATAAAATATGTTCTAAACACAGGACACTCAAGCAGCAGTCCTCACCCAGCTGTGGGGGCAAAAAAATAAAATATTCAAATGCAAAGGAGGATTTATGAATTGAATTTATTTTTTATCTACCAGTAAGCCTAAGTTGAAATATGAATAACTGATTTAACACTGAAATGGTATTCAAATATTTGACTCCAATCCCCTATTGCTTCTAAATTCATTCAGAAGTCAAGATTATTAATTCTTCCTGACAGAAAATCAAGATTTAATGATCATCTGATAACCCTTAGGAATTACCAAGTAAACTGAGATAATAATTCAGACAAAATAGAATGATTTTACATATATAAGGAAAACATCATGCAGAATATCCATTTAGGCATTTCCTATGCGGCAGTAACTAATTTTTAAGAAAACACAGAGCAAAAAACTATGTCTTGGTATGTACAGTAAAAAGTTTAGAAGGAAAAAGGGACCTTCATTAAAATCTGCAGACCTTAAACCCTCTGCTCTGATCAAACAGACCAACTGAACCCCTCAAGCACTCCTGCAAAAAAAAAGCCTGGAATGGGAAAATGCACGGAAGAATTTTAACCCAGTGACCTTGTGGAAACAGTGCTGCTCACTTGAAGACAACACTGCTCTCAGGATCAAGCCATGTCTTCACCCAGGCCCAGCAGGCCAAAATAATGCAGCCAAATAACTGCATTAATCATAAATAATAAACAATATTAACTGCATTAATCATAAATAATAAACTAATAATAATGCAGTGCTTTGTGCAATTCTACAGAGCAACTGATCTCAGCTTAGTAAAGATGATATGCAGGAAATTATTTTTAGGTAAATTTTTAGCTTTTGGGTCATGTCTGCAGGGAAGTAACATTAGAACTAACAGTGGTGTGAAAAATGGGGATGCAGAAGCTGTACAGCCTGTGCATGGATTTTTTTTCTCTCTCTCCTTTTTTTTTTTTTTTTGCCCCAGAGCAGGAACACTGTAAAAGCAAGTACAAGCCAATGACAATCTATTTATATACAGAATCATTCAGTATCTCAAGTTGGAAGGGACCAGCAAGGATCACCAAGAGTGGCTCCCTGCAGGGTTACTGAACACTGAAGCCTGGGCTGAGCATGGCCCAGGTGCTCTGTGAGCTCCCACAGCTCAGATTTGGGGCTGTGCCCATCCCCTGGGAGCCCCTTCCTGTGCCTGACCCCCCTGGGGAAGAACCTTTCCCTGAACTGACTGCTCATCTTTTATTCTCTGTATTGTTTACTGGTGTTATAACCCTTTGGGTTCTGAAATCCTTTTAAAACTGAAATCTTGGGGAAATATGTTTTCCTTAAGCATTGTCAGAGAATTATGAGAGAGGATAGCATAAGAAATGATGATGTTGTAGAAAACCTGTTCAGATTGACTGTATTTGCAAAAGTGGTTTTTCATTCTAAAAGTCTGCAAAAAAAAAATTCCAAATTCCCTTCCTCTTCAGCAAAATAAGATTTGAAAGTGTTTCCATTAAAATGAACTAGAAAATGATGTTTTGTCTTCCTGGAGCTGGCCTTGGGGTGTTTTTAAGATTTTAAATTAAGTTCTAAATATAACTGAATCCTGACGTTTATAGTTCAAATCAATTAGAACTGTACCTCTCCAATGGATGTAACACTGCCTCTCCTCAATGTTTTTACCATAAAAACACGAACCAGGGCAGCAGTTGTGTCCAGCACTGAGTAAAAGATCACACCAGAACACCTGAGAGCCAAAGTGAGCTCCAAAGGCAGCTCCTGCATTCTGACTGCAACAAAAAATCCTGGCAGATGCTTCCCCAAAAGTTTAGTTGTGTAAACTTGAAACAGGATTTAGAGGCAGCTGCTAATCTGACCCCTGGGAAAAATACTTGCTGATGCCAAATCTGTTTGTTTTAGCCTGAGCATTCCAGGAATACCCATCCAGTGGAGAGAAGAGGGGTGGGAACACACCAGGTTATGTCTCAGGGCAGGAGACCCAAACAGCTGAGAAACCTTCCCTCAGCTCAGCTGCCAGCATGTCAGGGGCTAAGAAATTATAAATATTTGAACAAAAACCACACCACAATCTCAAATTCTTGCCCTCCATAAAAATCCTAAAACCTATCACAGTGGAACACCGATAAACTTTTACAAAGCACAGTTGGATTCTGTGTTGTTTGCCTCAAGTCGCCTGTAGAGCAATTGACAAAAGATTTTGGAGATCTCCTTTCCATCTGCAGAAATGATGGCTGAAGGTGGAAGATAAGAACAGCATTTCCTTTCTTCCCACTGCAGTTCTGGCTCCTTCAGCGTTTCTGCCCTGCCATGCATTTCACCCAAATGCAGTTGTGCTTTCAGCAGGACACATCAGCCACTGGCCAAGGGCTTCCACCTATTCCTACACCACCCCCCACACTGTTACACCATGCATTTAATCCGTGTCATTTTGTGATCTGTATCAAAACAGTTCCTAATTTGCACACAGTGCTCGTATTAAGGGGCTTGCAGAAGGCACACTGAGTTAAAGGTGAGTGAGTTGTCCTTCATGCTCACTTTATACGACTTCTGGGCTCCCCAAAGATGCTATTTTATCTATAAAATCCATTTCTTTGCTATTTTCAACATAAAACTTGAAAGGTGCCGTGAAAACTGCTGAGTATCTTCAGTGGCAAAGGAGGAACTTGGGATTTGCAGGATGTAATTAACTTTCCTTTTGCCTTCAAAGCCCTCCCCATCCCAATCTTCCCATTCTGCTCTGTCAGTTTGGAAAAGTCTTTGGAGGAACCATCCCATGATTAAAGAGAGTGGAAGGAGGAACTTTAAAAGCAGCCACAGCAACGATGAACCTCAAACCAGAACCAGATAAACCTCAAACCCCAAACCAGAACAGCCAAAAGAATTCCTTGTTCATGGAAAGCACTGAATTATGGAATCTTTTCTCTCCTGAAGATCTGTGACCAAGCTGCAGATTCCTCTATAGACACATTCTAAATCCATACATCAACAGTGGGTGCATAAAAACCTCCTTTGTACAGAAAATCTTCCTTTGTTCTGCCAGACTTGATCCAGTTGGTAAAAAGCTGATTTTAAATACATGCCACTATTAAATGATGCTGGAGTGACTTTTTTCTCCTTCAGAATGCAGGCATACCCTTTATGTTTCCAACAGTAAATTATATCTGACATTTAAAAATCAAGTTACCCTAATCTAGAGCTCTACCACAACAACACTGAGAAAGCAATGAATCTTTCCAGAGGAAAAACCCATTTTTTAAAAAATTCAAGATAATTTTAGTCATGAGTAATTGAAAATGTAATTTAGAATTCATTACTTTGCGTGGTTAATTACAGCAGAGGAGTTTCAAAAGATGATGATGATCCAATAAAGTAATAATTTTTCTGAAACATGATATCAGAGTAAATAAAATAATAAAATGCAAATTAATATGACTATTTGGATTATGTTGAAAACATTAAATGCATACCAATGTGTAACCCAGCCCTGATGCTGAGCCACTGCACCTGAAATCATCTCCCTGGAATTTAGAGAATTGAACAATGTAGACAAGTCTCCAAAACTTCTGACAGGAAATTCTGACAGAACTAAAAGATTTTTATTCTTAATTCACTATAAGGACAAAATGTTATTTTTTTTTCTTTTTTTTTCATGACTGTGCCATTGGTCTTAAGCTCTTCTGAAGCCCAGAATGGATTTTCCAACCTCAACACCTACAGGACACAGCAAAGCCAAGGCTTTATCTCCATTCCACGTGAATTCTGCACTTTTCTTCAAAAGGAAAACAGAGGACATGTGTTTAACCAAAATACCTCGTTCAGCAAGAAAATAAAGTTCTTCTGCAGTGACTGTCTGCAATCCACCTGCAGCCATGGAGCAGCTGCAGAATCTGTGACCTTATTCCTTTTTCATAAAGGGCACTTAAGCTAAATGAACTCCTTGCTCATGTTCCTGGAAAACAAAAGTCTTGATTTGACCTCAGAATTTTTGCAGCAGTCCCCAAAGTCGGTTTCTTTTCCCTGTGCAGCTCCAGCAGATTGGAAGGTCAGCAGTGGCTGCACGCTTGATGCAATTACAGCTTTCTGAACATTTTTGTCTGGAGATCTTTAGAATAATTTAAGTGGTTTGAGTATAACTGAGTGAAAAAGGAACTGTCACGCACGAACCACATCAGAAATTTCCTGTGCTGAGGCACATGGCTGATTTTAAATTGCTACCATTGCACCTGGAGTTAAATTGTCTATTTTGGTAAGGTGGGATGTCTAGCTCTGGCTTAAAATATGGATTTTCCTAATAATTTCAATTCTCTAATGCACAGATAATTTTCAACTCCCAGTACCACCCTCCCAAAGCTGTCTGTCCCTGTGGGAACAGTGAGGTGTGAACTCTACAGGGTTTTCTGACTGATTGTCCCTGACAGGGCTCAGTGAGAACATCACAGATCCCAAATATTGGCCAGCAATGTGCAGAGCAAAGGCTGCAATGCCAGGATGGCACCAGAGGTGTCACAACCCCAAAGCAGAGGATCAGACACATTTGCCACCATTGCAGCACCAGCAGAGCTCTCAGGAGAAGTTTATTAGGATGCCTTTAAGTGCTCAGCTTTATAAAACATAAATACCACAGGCCTGTCTATTCTCATTTGTGCAAAACCCAGCCAGGGGATGGCAGAGCCAGGCTGCCCCTGGGTTTTCTCTCTGTGTCACCTTGACTAGAGCAGCACATTCCTGCTGGGAGCATGTGGACAGAGACACCCAGAGAGCTGCAAAATTACAGCTCCAGAATCTTTTCTCTCAAGCCTGAATCCTTCTTGCTTCCCAGGCTGAGAAGCTGATGGTAGCTGCAGACAGAAAGGAAATTTCCCAAGGTGATAAATGGTCAAAAACAACTTAGAATCTGGTGAAAAACAGAGTGGAATTCATAATAAAGATTAACACCTGTTGTTTTCCCATGGGATCCATCCTGAGGCCTGGTCTCCTGGATGTTTATCCCAATTAGCCAATGAGCTGCTGGCCTGTTCTAGTCTCTCCTAACATGCTTTAAATACAAGCTCTCTGCTCAATAAAATTGGCCTTTTTTCCCTAAAAAGGTCCATGTGTGTTGTTGCTCTTTTTCCCTCTCTCTAGGATCACAACCACAGGAGCAGGAGCAGGCAGTGCCATGGAACAGCCCCATCACTGCCCCTCAGCACGGCCAAAATGCTCCTTGTCACCTCTCTCCATCCCCCACAGCCTCAAACACCTCATTGCACAACTGCAATTTTCATTTCATCACAATCCTTCAAAACAGTTCTTTCAAGAACCAGACTACATTTGAAGCTGCATGAAAAAACCCCAACTAGTGTATTTCAATTAACTGGTTTTGAGGTTATGTTTGAAAAATCAATGCTGCCTTAAAGACAACTCGTTGCCCTTTAGGAAATTTGTTATTTAGAATAAAATGACACATATCACAAGACCACTACAGCTTTATCTGCATGGAAATCACTCCCAAACCGAATTTCCTCCACCAGTGTCAAAAATCTGCACTAATTTGCTCTATATTTGGACTGGGAATTATGCAACCAGCTGGGGAACTGGACACCACTTCATCACCACACCCTGCAGAGCCAAGAGAAATGCAGCTTCAGGCTCTTTGGGAATACCAAAAATCTAAGACCCAAGTAGTGTTCTTTGGTTGCTATCATGGACTCTGCTTTACTGCTGAAAATATTATGTGAGGCATTTTTTCTTTATAGATTTACAGTCCAATGGAACTACTGCTCTATTCCCCAACACCACTGCACCCACAATGTCAGAGAAAAACACGGGGAAGCACTAAAATGTTATTTTGGCTATTTCTAAACTTTGGAGAAAGATGCAGAGTGATAAATGAAGGCTATCACAAGAGGGAAGCCACTTAAAATTATCCTTCATTATTTAGAAAAATTCTCTGTTTCAATGATGCTTGTGGGAGAAATTGAGAATTTATGGTCAGAGATGTGAACAACTATTATTAATTATTCTCAACAAAGCAGCTTCGGGCTTTAGTGGATAAAAATATGCTTTTCAGATACAAATATGTGACTGTAAACAGCAGATAATTAACAGTAAATAAAAATATCTCTGAAGATAACAGCTCAAATGGCCAACAGTGCTCTCCTGCCAGCCTGGGGCTCCTACAGGAATTCAGGCACAAGAATTAAAAGTAGCAGAATTAAAAGTAACAGAATTAAAAGTAACAGAAGTAAGAGCAGCAGAAGTAAAAGTAGCAGAGCTACACTGGATATGAAAAGGTGTCTGCAGTTGAAAAATCCTAATTTTCACCTGAGAAAAACTTATCCTTGGGAGAAACTGGGTTATGACAAGGAAAGTTTCTTTGAGCCATGTTAGGACCAGAAACAAACACACACAACTAAAGTAATTTCTATTCATCTGCACTAGAAATAATTGTTAGTTTTGAGTTGTCTAATTTGATTGTTTTTAATTAATTTGCTGTTTCTTAGTTTTTAATATGCATACTATTCAGCAAAAAAAATTGACAACAAAGTATCAGGGGATATTAAAAAGTGAAAATATTTTAGATATTTGCATCTTCTGATGGAGGAGAAACTCCATTCCACAGACAAATACTGGCTGCATTTTGTGAACTCTCAAATCCTTTACCTTGTCAATAAAAGAGCTGAAGATAAATTGAAATTTGCAATGCTCTGCCATCCTTAAAAACTATGAGTAACACATTATTCAAGCAAGGTCACTAATTAGAGCTGTGTGAAATAGAACAAAACAGTTTTCATGATGATAAAAGCATTTTCTTACTCCAGGAGTATCTGTTTTTCCCTGTGCTGTAAAAATAAATATCTCATTACTTTTAAACTCAACTTTTGAAGGGGTTAGTTTAGGATAATGACGATTCTTAAATGATGATTCTTACCACTTTTAAAGGCAGAAGAAGGTGAAGGAAACCAGCCTGGATTAACTATAAATAAAAATCTGTTTACCTGCTAACACCCCTCACCCATTTCACAGCAACTTGGCACTGGAAGCTCGTGACAGGAAAACAAACCTGGAAAGGGTTCCTGTCATCTGCAAAAGGCTTTTGTTAAAAACTGACCTCAGAGCTCGAGGTGGGGCTGGATTCAGGAGCCCCAGTAAAGCTCTGCCAGCAGATATGGAAAATTAACACCCATTCACAACTCTTTGACCAAAGAATCACATTTCCACTGCTGATAGAAACATTTCCTCTCAATGAGCACTGAGTATTTAACAGTGACATGTCTGACACAATTTCCATCTCTGCACTAGAAATAAGAAGCTCAGCCCACGTTTAATGCACGTAACAGGATTTAATCTTGTACCTGTCCCAGGATATAAATCCCTGCTTGCATAAAAGAAATTAAAACATAGCTAACAAGGTAAATATTACAACTAGAAGATGTTATCATTACCTTGCCCACTGTGTAGATAAATTCAAAATAAACTCAACAGAATAATGACATTTGGGAAGATATTTTCTTGGGGTTTGGTTTCTTGTTTTTTTTTTTTTTTTAGGTCACTTCTGTACTCATCTAAGCCTGCCTAAAGCCCACAAATAAAAAATAACCTGAGATGGAGTCAGACTACCAAGTATGAGAAATAACTTGAATGGAAAATGTCACAAATTGAACATTTCTGCTTAGTAAATTTTGTGGCAAAAACGAGAAATAGAAGCAAGATCCTTTTTGTAAAGAAAATGAGGAATAAAAACAAATGGAACTAATATTTAAAGACATAATTATTTTGTAATTTAAACATTTTCTTCAAAGCATGATGAGAGTCAGAGATAAGTGGTGAGGTGACACTAAAATTACAGGCAGTATGGATTATCTTAAAAGGAAAATTTACAAGTCAGCTAAAAGAAGTTTATATACTAAAACTGCATCTTATCTTTCTCACAGAAATTATTGGACATTTTGTGTTATTTCATGCAGAGCCAGTTTCAAACTGTCTGCTTTGAGTCAGTATAAAATTAAAAATTTCTATATTATTTATATAAAATTTATATATTTTATATTCCTTAGCTTCAGGAAATATTGATGCCAGCACAGAATTCTTTACACATCTGTGCATTTGTCTATACAGAATCCACCCCAGATTCACACATGTATAACATCTGTACACACACAGAGCTTTTGGTGTCATTTTCTGCACAGCAAAAATGACTTTTAAAGTCTGAACACTCCCCCTTACACAGCATCAAGAAGTGACTGATAAGAAAGACATGGTGGTTTTTGAATGATAAAATGTTCTGACGTTGATGTTAAAAGTGTTTTACCTCTCACATCTTAATTTGCAGCACAGACAGGTTGTCTGAAGTATGTTCTCAAATACCTCAGCCCTGCTCATGGAGCATTTTACTCAGATTTGTCTGCTCCACTCAGATGCTGTCTGAGGCAC
Organism: Rhabdornis inornatus; assembly: GCA_013397075.1. Classification (NCBI taxonomy): domain Eukaryota; kingdom Metazoa; phylum Chordata; class Aves; order Passeriformes; family Rhabdornithidae; genus Rhabdornis; species Rhabdornis inornatus. The sequence goes on along the minus strand of VWZS01008402.1, from coordinate 646,293 downwards.
TCCCGTGTGTAACATGCCACCAGGAATTTCTTCCTCATTCCTGCTGAAAATTGCTGGAATCGGGGCAAGGGCACACTGACAAACACCACAAGCATCAGAGTCACTCTCTGTGATTCTGAGCTGGACTTTCCCAAAGAAAAGGCATCCAAAAATCCTAAATAATGAAGCTGAAGTAGAACAGAGATGTGGCACATGCTCCACCACGAGGTTGTGTTTCTTTTTGTGGTTTTTGTGTTACCATAAACCCCACAACACCCTGAACAAATGAATAAATCATTGCATGCCTGACACTGTTTCTTCAATATCCCTCAGTCACAGACCATGAAGGCTTTCTCTGTATGCCAAACATCCTTTTAATTGATAAATAATCTGAATAATCTGCACACTGTAGGGCCAAACTGGGCTGGAGCTGCAGCTCCCAGGGTTAACAAATTCTCATCCTTGGTGTCTGAGCACAGCTGGGACCACAACTGGAATTTCACCAGCACCATCCACCACAGAGCTGGGAGAATTACTCTGCTGTAAGGTCAATGTTTAATATTGCCATTAATTCTGGTGTTTTCACATTGGTTTATAATGAACTTCAGGCTTGGGTTTTGTTGTTATTCTTGTTATTTGTTTTTTTTCCCATTTGTTTCCTCTAACTAGGAACCCTAAAAGCCCCCTCATCTTAGAAGCAGAGCATTTTACTTTTGGCCAGCTCTCTTCATAAATTTCTAGAACAATGCATTTTTAAAGGAGTAAGGTGAGTACTGATTCATGAAGCAATCAGTGCAAAACTTCTAAATAATTCACCACTGGGCAGAGGTAAAACTTCAAACACTAATTTATATCTTCATCTTCCTTTTCAGAGCTGGATTTTTTGACTCTTCAACAAGTGGTTTTGAAGCCTGCTGAATTTTTTTTTTAAATCTTGACATTTAGGAAGCTTAAATGTTCAATAGATTGGAATGTTCTACTAAAATATACTGAAATAATACCTTGTGAATGATGGAGTCCTATAAAATTCTGCAGTTCCCTTGGAGTTCACACCTAATGAACAGTGCCCTCCTCTTTAAGCCATGTCTAAAAATACCACAAGAACTTCACTGCCACTCACTGAGTGTGTCTTGCTTTGATATATTTATTGTTGATAGATAATTCTGAGGTTCATTTGTTTTCTAAATCCACAGGTAATAAACCATGTGTATTAATTTAGTTTCATATCAAGATGCACTCTGCTGTTGTAACTGTTTTTAAAACAACTCACAGGTGAGAAATTCTCTAAGAGCTGAGTACATCAAAACTAATAAAAAGTGAGTAAAAGTAAAGTACATCTTCTAAATTTTGCCCACACAGCTATGTAAAAGAAACACAGAGCTCTTTTTCCTTGGGAAAGTGAGTGCATTCACAAAACAAAGCATAAACCCAGATAAAATATGAACACAACAAGCCCTTACTCTCCATATGTTTTAAGAGATACTGCCCCGAATTTTCGGTGTACTTAAGTTTTATTTCTTGACAAATGCTTACAAAAACCCACCAGAGCTGTGTGAGAGCAAGCAAGGCACATTTTCAGCTGCATTCCCTTGTGAAAAGGCAGGACTTTTAGAAGAGAGGGCTCTGGGGAGAGCTCAGAGCCCCTTCCAGAGCCTAAAGGGGCTCCAGTGGAGCTGGAGGGGGACTGGGGACAGGAGCATGGAGTGACAGGACACAGGGAATGGCTTCACACTGCCAGAGAGCAGGAGAGATGGGATTTTAGGAGGAAATTCTTCATCCTCAGGGTGGTGAGACGCTGGCTGTAGCTGCCCTAAGAGATGTAGATGCTCCCCTCCCTCCCTCCCTCCCTCCCTGGGGGTGTTCAAGGCCAGGTTAAAAAGGGCTTTGAGCAAACTGGGCTGATGGAAGGTGGGCCAGGGGGCTTGGAATGGTTTGGATGATTTTTAAGCTCCCTTCCAACCCAAAGCACTCCATAACTCTGTGGCTGTACCTTGAAATATGCAGGTTGCTGTTTTCAATATTGGTGATACATCACAGTACCCAGCCCAGGAAGAAACTCAGTCTATCACTTAAGAGCTACTGACTTCAGTATTTGCAATGGTGAACGTGCAAAATCTCCTGTAAAATATTATTCCCAGTTAAATTACCACTGGGCTGTTACCAAGCTAATAAATCCTCATGAAGATCAGACATTGAGGAGGATCTATGATTATATTTCTGATGGAAGGAAATGGCACTGTTAGGGAGGATGACTCTGTCTGCATCTTGAGGATGTGTAAAAAGAAAGTTTCTGCCTTAATTTATGCTGTTTGAAAGCCCTGAACTAGTTTTTTAAAACTTTATCCTTCAAAGGCATTCTTAATATTCAAAAAGACCTTGCTAATTAACTCCTAAAACTACCTCAAGTCCAACCTGCTTTTCCTGCTCCTTAGAAAAGTTTTAATTACACAGATTAAGCACTGGAATTCCAGCTGTCACCTTCCAATAGCTTTCTTCCTTTTTTAAAATCAGGTGCTTTTGTGCTGATCTCTCCTTTGCTTTGAGCAGAGCTTTGGACAGGTTGCTTTTATGATGCAGCAGTTGCATATGACTGTTAAAAATGATGTGACAGCACAGAAGGCACATTTAACCAGTTAGAGAACATGGGGAGAGCTCCTGATGTGTTCTGACATCTGGCAATGAGATTGGGCTTAGAATGACCTGAGAATTGGGCTTAGAATCCCTGAGCCAGAATCAGCTGAACTCCTAAGTGGGGCTTGCAGAGAAACCAGGCACTGCCAGCACCAGGGTGTGTGGTGGCAGCAGAAGGGACAAAAGGCCAGAGTTCCTTCAGGGTGAACTCCAAATCCACTGTGACAATTAAATATCACAGGGCCCCCAGAGAAGTGCTGGAAATTCTTCACTGGAAATACTCAGGACAGCTTGGCAGGGAAGCAGCCCCTGGTCCATGGCCCTTTTTTCAGGAGGTTGGAGAGGTGACCTTGGGATCCCTTCCAGAACCTTTCCATGATGCTGTGAACACACAAACCACCACCATGGGAGGAGGATGGCCACAGCAAGGGCATTTCAGAGGATGGAGAGGGGTTTTACCTGGGCTACCCTCCCTGGATAAATCCATTACACACCAGGGCATTTCAGAGGATGGAAAGGGTCTTACCTGTGCTACCCTCCCTGGATGAATCAATCACACAGCAGAGTGGAAAATCCACTCAGCTGGGAGGAGTTTTCCCAATTCCTTGGTGCCAGGCTCCCCCTTGCAGGCCCTGCAGCTGCAGCTGTGTGCACATGGGCTCAGGGAGCTCCTGCAATATCCCCAGTGCAGGCAGAGCTCCCAGCTGGAACAGCCAGCACGGGCCATCCATCCCCTGGAGCTCCTCTGGCCTCAGCCTTGTTTCTGTGGGAGAGGCAGGAGCATGCAGCTAGTGCAGCATGGGGATGCTGCCCAGTTTGAAAATAGAATAAAAATAATTACTAATCATTACCACTATGACACAATGGCTCACACAGAATCACCAGTCAAAATCTAAATTACTCCAATTATCTTTTAATCAAGGTCTAATAATATTTACTGCAGTGTGCTCAGCTGGAAGCACTTTCCTAGCTCCAGCTCAGATAAACTGACCAGGATCTGTGTGCTTAGGAAATACAGTCATTTGTCACAAATGTCCCCAAAACAGTCTCAAAGTGTTTTGTATACACCTCCCAACAAACACAGAGCAGAATTCACACATTTCAGTAACAGAAAATGGATCTGTGGTGCAGACCCAGACTAACTGAGCAGTGATGTACAGGTGATGCAGAGCCAGGATAATCCAGGCATTCCCATCAGCTGATTCTTCCTGCTGCCACCGTCCAGTGCTCTGCACGAATTCCCACTCAACCAGAACTCCTCAAGTCCCACCTGTCCCCTTGCTGCCCACCTGAGCTCCCTGGGACCAGGACAAGCATCCCACCTGAACTTCAGCATCACTTCACACCAAGGCTTCTCAGAGACGTTTTCTTCTGGTGACATGCACAAACAGCATTTCCTTTAAACATCTGCCACGTGTGATGTTTCCTATCCATCCATTTAATGGAGTGTTTTGATACTTAAAAAGAAATTTTATAGATAAGTAGATAGCAAAAAGAATTCAAAGGGAGAATGGCACATGGGTTATATCACTTTCAGATGTTTAATGGCACTGAAACACTGAGCTTCTGCTCACAATATATAAAAAGGAATTTAAGAAGTCCTAACATATAAAAAAATATCAGATATATTCTCCTAATAAACGAGTATGTTTTTACAGACCCGTTTGTAAGTGTAGAATATTTTCTATGCTTGCACCAACTACCATCTCATGAAGGCAGGACAGGTCCTTCCAAACCCTGAAAATCAGAGAAATATCCATGTATGACCCAGACCAGCACACTGCCAACCTCCTATTCCACGGAGCCCAGCTTTTTCAATCTTTACTGGTTCATTTCAGTTACTTCTGCCTTGCCCTGGATAAAAGATCCAGGACTATGAATACAAAGAGTTCAGCAAGTTGAGGGACCACTTCGGTTTTGCAAGTAAATAAGCATCACCCAAAAGACAAACCAGTTCTGATTAGAGTTTTGTGTTTCAATGGCTCCCTCTTATCTGGTTTTGTTTGGGTCTTTAAATCGATGAAAGGATGCTGGCAGTTGTGATTAAGAGGTCAAGCACTGAATACAAAAGTTTTTTAATCTACTTTTTCCCTCAACTAGCACTCAGTGTCCTGAGTTATTCCTAGCAGCAGGAGGCTGTGGGTGAACACTGCCCCACGGCCAGAAATACAGGGAAAAGTCTCATTATCACCTATGCCCGAAGTAAATAAACCCACCGGGAGTTCACAAAATCCAAGCACATATATTGCCTTTCAAATTCAATAACTGAATTCGCTCCCTGCTTCCAAACTATCAATTCCTCTCTGGACAGCTTAAAAAAATTTAAACATTGTTTTTTGGGTGGTGTGTTTTTTTTTGTGTGTGTGTCTTTGTTTTGAGGAAAGGGAGCCTCTTTTGTTGCTACACAAAAAAAAGAAGCAAGAAAGGTACTCCCTTGGACAGAGTCCGTTAAAAATCAGATTATTTCCACAGCATTCTCCTATTATTCACCTGCCAGTAAAATATGTACACTCATTGTCTCTCTCTGAATGCCTGTTTTTATCTGACTGAGGCTATATGGTCATTTTTGTACTTATTACTGAGTTACTAAGTTTTTTTTCTTCCTTCTTCTAAAGCATGTTTTTCTGTTCTCAAAAAACTGGGCCACATGCCTCTGAGGAGAAAGTAGTGCATTATTTCATTCCCACCTTTTCTTCTTTTTTGGCATCTCTGAGGCCTGCTATGCCCAGAAGTGCTTCCACTCAAGCTGGACCATCAAATCAATTATCACAGCAGTCTGCTTCCTAAATATGAATGGCAATGAATGACAACAGGCAAGGCCAACTTTCAGCTTGGATTTGTCATTGGGAATGTAAATTTTTTTGTTTTGTTCTATAGATGTTTGGTAGAGTGGCAATTTGACCAAACTCTTCCCCCTGCTGTCTGCAGCTGCATTCTGAGGGTCCCCAGACGAAAAGCTTCCCCTTTGCTACACCAAAGACAGAAAAAAAAAAAAAAAAAGAGAGAAAATAAGACATAGAGAACTATTCTCACCATAAAAGTTCTCTTTTCTGCTTATCTTTTACTACAATCATTGCTGTCATTGAAGAAAAGAAAAAGCACAATGACAAACTGTTTCCATTCCTAGATGTTCCCAATTTCAAGGTGCAATTATTTTTAGTGCTGTTGCATCATTCCACAACAGATCCCCACTTCCAGGGCTTTTTGCAGCTGGAGTGAGCAGGGCCTTGTGGCAGCACTGAAAGATTAATTACTGTATGAAAGGACTCATATTCAATACAGGACAATGCAAGCAAAGGTAGTAAATTAGAAAAGAACAAGAAATCTTATCCCTTGCTCACAGCCATCGTTTGGAATTCATGTTTTCCCTAATGAAAAGCCATTTATTCTTTTGCTAAGAAGAGAATTAAAGTATATAAATACTAAATGTGAGTCTAAAAAATGTATTTCTAGGGCTCTCCTTCACTGACACTACTCATTCAAAAACCTACAAAGAATGAAATTTATAGTAAAGCCCAGCTTAATTTCTGGAGAACTGATTCTATCCAATGAAAGGGGATTTTAGACAGGAATTGGGACACATCCCCAAAAACTTTGGGGTGAGAACGCTGCAGAGGTTGCATTACTGCCAGCACACATAATCCCAGTGGTCATATAGGAAAGATTGTATTGCCTATTTTAGTAAAAAAACAATTTCAGCCAAGCAGGCAGCAATTTATTTCTTCCCTCATAGACAGATGAAAAAATAACACGAAAACTCTTGACTTCCACGGTTTTAAAAGAATCTTTGAGCTGAGAGAGGTTTTTCCTGGCAGGAAGGGAGGGTTGATGGTTCCACCTAGTGGCACCCACAGCCCCAGTGGGCAGCACTGGGACACGAACTGGGAAAAGCTTCCCAGGCCCAGAACTTGTGGTGACATCACTTCAACCCATCACAGCCTCCACGTGCTTTTAGGTCCATCAATATTTAAGGGCCAGGCTTTCAGTTTGTACAAGTTGCTCAGTTCAGTTATTCACTTGCTGAATGTTAATTTTCATTGCAAACCAGAATCCAGACAGTGCCATTTTCTCCTTCCCAGGAGTCCCTTCCAACTTATTCACTTGCTAAAATGACAGGATTTCTACAATGAATTGTCAGAAAATTCTGTGTACAAGATGACATTTGTGGGTCCTTTTATTGTTTGGGTTTTTTTTTTTAAACAACTGCTCTCATCTCTGGCCAAGGAGCAAGTTCTTCCTGGGTCCAGCAGCTGAGAGAAAAAAAGGTTTTGCTGCTGGAGGCTTTGATGCTCTCTCAAGAAATCTGCTTTGATCCAGTGGCCCTGCTCTCCCATCAGCACAGGAACCTGAGGACCATCACCCTGCTTCACTCACTTTTATCTCCCCACTGACAGCGACAGTCTCCAGTAAATGATTGATTTAAACTCATCTTTCTGTATGGAACTACAACAGAAACAACTCCTCGTTTTGCTCCCAGTAAAATAACATCCAGAGATGCCACAGATGAGCTAAATGAGGTCTGCTAAAGTGCAAATACCTCACTTGGGAAGATATTTCTGAAATCATCTTTTGGAATTGTATAACATGCTGAAAATGCAAAATGTTAAAAATGTTTGCAGAGTCTTATTTATAACTGAGTATTTAAAAATAGAGGTATTTCAGAATATACAGGGCCAAGAGAGAGTTTACAGCAACCAGAACCCCAAAACACAGCAATGTGAGTTACAGCCACATCTCCAAACCATTTCCTGCTGCATGAGAGAAGGAAAGGAAAGGTTTGGAAAGGTTTGGAAAGGTTTCCTTTGGTGCTCCCCACTCTCCATCTGGCAGTTGTGAATTCTGCTCCTCGAGATGAAGAACTATTCAAGAGTGAAGAGCTGAGCTGCTCTGCAGCACATCCCCAGGCCTGCCTACCTGTCACATAATGTTGGGAGGAGGATTATGTCTGGAAAGGTTGACAGAGCACAGATTTATCTCTCTAAATCAAACACTGTGTGTTTAGCTAAACTCAGTGAACTTTAACTAATTAGCCCATCATTACAGTAAATTCATATCAAGTAATCCTCAAAAGGCAGAGCCCAGAGTATTTACACTTAACCTGAAGCACTGAGAGCAACAGTGAGCTATTGGGAGAGATTTCTTCTTAAAAAAACCCAAAAATGCAACCTTTTCATGCCAGCTGTTTGAGGTGAAGCCCTTTCTAAAACAGCCATTTAAAAAATAACTAAATGTATATATATGACTAAACAGAGATGAGCTCAGCTGGCCAAAGTTAACCACCAGAGTTAAGGGGCCAATCCCTGCATGGGCCATTCACTTTTTGCTGATCCCTGTAGGTCCCTTCCAACTCAGAATATTCTGTGATTTCTCTGAGTTATCTATGTACAGTAAAAAGAAGCTGAAAGTGGAAATCAAAAGGCTACACATTCCCATAAACATAATATTTTCCATTGCTTCTGTATTTTATATCATGTTTTAAATAAAGGAAAGAAATACTGGGGAACAGGAATTACACTTGAATTATATTCATTATAAAGATATTCAAATCTGTAAGAAAAATCTGGTAAAAAATTAATCTAAAATCATAATTGCAGAAAGACTTCTAGAAAACAACAAAAAAGATCATTTTGAAGTAACAAAACCATGTTTATCTTTCAGCCTGCAGCAGTGTGAATGTGTTCTTGCTGGAATGGGTGATGCAGAACAAGTGCAAGGACTGCAGAGGGAGAGGCAGAAATCTCCTGTGCTCAGAGGGCTGGGGCTGTAGCTCTGCCTTTGGCTCCTGGGACTGTTCTCCTCTGCCTGAACTCATTTGTGGGTCAGGCTCTCAGAAAAAAAAAGGCAAAAGTAACACAGGAGAGGTGGAGCTGCTTTTGGCCAGAGTTTCCAAACTGCACTTGAAACAAAAAAATGTGATGGGGGAGTCTTTGTCCAATTGAGGAGTTCTGAACCTGCTCCTCACTGATTAATATTTGTACAGAAAGGAGGAGGGAGAATTGCAGCCTCCTGCTCTTCCTGCACTGCAGAAAAACCCAAAACCTTTCAAAAAAAAAAATCTTCTCCCTCAACACATCCCAGCTGCAGGTGTGGGTTGTGGCTGGCACTGGGGCTCACCCAGCTCACAGCAGGGAGGTTCACACGTGCTCATCCTCTCCAGGAGATGCTGCACCCACCTGAAAACATTTCCTGGGCTCTCAGCACCCAGTGCTGCCTCTCCAGGAAATTCTGCACTCACCTGAAAACATTTCCTGGGCTCTCAGCACCCAGTGCTGCCTCTCCAGGAGATGCTGAAAACATTTCCTGGGCTCTCAGCACCCAGTGCTGCTGTTCCTGTTCTTAGTACAAGAAACCAGAGCCCTCTCTGCATTGCAATCCCTGATAAAATCTCTACAGAATACCAGCTGTTAATTTCATTCCTAGATAAAAGATTTTTTCTTAAAACAGAACTTCTGTTCACATTTGGTCCCTATTTGCCACTACTTTTGCAATTAAATAATTGAGTTTCCTTCTAAACATTCCTACAAGTGTTTCTTGTTTCCATATTAAATACAACCTGCTAATAGCTGGAGCTGCAATTTGTTTTCTTTCTTGTGTTCAGAGGCTTCTGTTGAGATTAAACTGCCTTTTGTTCACTTACAAGTAGGAAAAGATGTTTTAGGAAGGAATACATCTTCATATTTTATAAATGGAATAATGGAGCATTGAATACTTCACTGGAGCAGATCCCAGCTCCCATCTGGGTTCATGGCACTCCTCAGAACATCAGGGAAGTCAGACAAGAACCTGGTAATGTAAACCGAACAGATCTAAATAAAACAGGTCTGAAATTATTGTACAGTTATTGTCCGAGGAAGTCTAATTAGAAATTCCTAATTCCTTTTTGAAATTCATTCTACTATATTCCTCCTTAATCCTTGGAAGTTAAAAGAAAAAATTAAAAACATTCTTAGAGCTCCTGTTTTCATTTACAACAAGCTGTGCCACATTCAAATTCTGTAGTCCTAAAGCCTACAAAAGTTATTTTATGGCTAGAAAACACAAACTGTTCAAACTATATTTTGCAGATGTACTCTACCCTCTCTCCTGAATAGGTTCCTTTAGAAGTTGATTTTTAAAAAGTCCTCAGCAATCTAAAGTTGCAGGCATTGTGTTTAAAGATGACAACATGCAGTTAAAATCCACAGACTCTCTTACACTGCTACCCATGTAATTCTCAGAGTAATGCTGCCTTATTAGCAATGTTTTGCAGGAACTTTTCTCTCAGATTGATATTTCAGTGATCTTTAAAGAATCCTCCTGCATCATTTCTCAGATATTTTGATCTTGTGGCAGCTTTAGGATAATTTCTCCTTTTTTCCACCATTCATGAGCCACTTTGAAACAAAGACATGAATATGCAAGCATGGATTTGGTCTCTTTGTTCTTCAATACACATGAACTGCAAAGAAACTGCAGGGCATGGGAGGCATGCTTTGGAAAAATTACCAGACACATCAAGATTTGAAATATTTTTGTCCTGTTCTAACTCCTCTTGAGTTTGCTACCAACTCTTCATGACTACAAGGATATTTCCAGCAGCTGAAGGCCCTAAACAAAGATTATGTTTAGGTGGGTGGGTTTGTTGTTGTTTTGTTTGGGTTGTGGGTTGGTTTTAAAATTATTCCTTTTGAAAATTAAATTTTAGCTCCAGTTATAGAGACTTTAAACAGCTTAAACCTTTGCTTGCCTGAAAATGTCAACGGGTTTTTCTAAGCCAGGGATTCTAGCCACACACAGGAATTGAAAATTGTCTGGGAGATGTTTCTACTGACATCTGGAGGGCAAAATGTGCTCCAAAATCAGGCACTGGACAGCAAGCAAGAGAAGAAGTCAGCCCAGGAACTGTGGTGCTCAAAGGGGTTTCCAAAAGAACAATTGCTTAAGAAACACGAGGTGCTTTATAATTTATTACTCACCTCCTCTGCCCTGTAATAATCTGTTTAATGTTAAATCTTACTTTTATTTATAACAGCTCATTGTGTTCATCCTGAAAGGAAATAACAGGGCAGGTGTGAAGGGAAATCAAACCTGAAACCTGCCCAGGAAATTGCAGAGCTGGAGCTCAGCAGGAGAACAAAACCTCCCGAGGATGGCAAGCAATGAGCTGTGGCTGGAAAACCAGCAGTGATAATTCAGAAACAATCCTGACATCATGTGCAGCTTCGGTGCCACAGAGTGGTGCAGACCATTTCAGAGAGCTCTCTGAACATTAAATGTGCCTGGGAAATGCCAGCAAAGCAAAATCCCACAGCTTTTCTACTCTTCTGGAGGACAAACAGAAACCCTGAGAGACCACAGTGCACTGGAGCTTTCCAGGATGGTTTTCCCTCACATCTGTGCAGGTGTGCAGGAGAAAACTTATTATTATTATTATTTATTAGTTTTATTTGTTTAATTATATATTTATATATAAATATATAAAATATCTAATAGAATTATAGCTATTTATATTTATTATATATATTTATATCTAACTATAGCTATTTACATTATTATTATTGTATTTAAATGCTGGGGTCATTGCACAGCGTGGGCACTCAGAGGACAAGGCCAGCTCTGCATGGCCACCAGTCCCTGCCCCAGGCTGGCCACAGGGACTCAGCCAGGGACTCAAGGCTTTTCTGCTTCTCTCCAATGACACAATTCCACCCTACATGGAATTCCATGGAATTCCAGAGTCATGCAGAGCTTGTACAGCACCTCCCCACACTGGGCAGCGTTTTCCTCTAATTCCTCTTTGTGTCCCACTGCCTTGCTTGGTCCTGGAATGTTCCATCCTTTCACCTCCTGTCCTGCCAAAAAAGGCCTCAGCACAGAGGGAATTCCAGCAAAGTGCTAAAGCTGCTGTGTAAAGGTTCATGCACCTCCTGAAATTCCCCCCTTGGTGCTACACAACTTTCTGATTCTTTAACAACACATTTTAAGAGGTTTTCCCAAGAAGATTAAGGACAACTCAGAAATTGATTGATATCTGTTCACTTAGGTGATGAGCTGCTACTCCTTTAAAACAAAATCATGATTGCCTTCAGTGAAATCTTTTTTTGAAATGTATATTTCTTAGTAATAGTATCCCTATAATTTCAACAGAAAGTAAATATTCAGAAGACTCCATAAACATAATTCCAGCTTCCTTCTGAGTGGTTATCCACTAGGAGAAAAAAAATGAAACTTCTAGTAAATCTCCCTTTAAGGTTTACACTCTGGTAAAGTTGATTTAAAAATAAAATCAGCTTTTGTCAAAAGCATCTTGTAATGAACAGATTTTACAAGTAAGGAAACTGTGAGTCATCTTTGGAATGTCTGACAGGGATGATAAAGTATTTTTCAGGAGTGAATCATCAGATCTAGGTTGGTTTTTTCTTCTTTTTTTTGGTGGTTTGTCTTGTTTTGTTGGGTTTTTTTGGGGGGGGTAAGAAAATAATTAATTATTTTCCAAATTGTTGATTCACCATCTTGCTGGATTTTAATCAGCCTCCAGCAATGATGGAACTTGCTGTTGTTCTCAGACTCAAATTCTGCTCCATGAAGTCACAAGGACCTTTTGGGTCCTCCCCCCCAATAATTCTGTTTTGGATGCAATTCTTGCAGAGCTTCCAGCCAGCTGAGCTGACAATGTAACCTGATCACAGAGCACAAAACACTGTGGCCCTCCAAGCTGAATTATTTCTCCCTTTCCTGAGGGAATACTGCCAATAATGGCTTTTTTCCCTATTATGTTATTTTAGAAATGTGCTCCCTTTAAAATGAAAAAAAAAAAAAAAATCATCCTCACAATGACTGAACATTTCCCCTATTTCAATGTGGTATGTCTATTTTAATTTGTAATTTAAATTTGTAGGGAAAAATGCAGAAGGCTGACATTCCACTCCAGTAATATATTCATGGAATTACAGACACACAGACAGCCATGTAAAATTTTATATACTCGCCTTATAATTATTTAAATAGAATCTTCTTCACCAAGAGAAGAAATACCCAATGCAACAAAAAATGGAAGGAAAAAAATACAGAAATCCCAGAGAAAATGAGAAGTGAATATAATGTAGATCTAAGGAAGAACTCCAGTATCTTTGGTATTTTTAGACCTCCATCTGGAAGGCACTGTACAGTGTGTATATAGGTTTTAAATAACAATATTATGACATTATATACTTCCATAAGAGGGTAAAGGAGATGAGCTAATGCACACACTAATAGATATATTAGTGATAATGTTCTTACAAAATCTTATATCAAAGCCTGTTATATCACTTTTCCTCCACAGGAGAAATCAGGTGTGTAACATGCAGAGATTTCTCCTGAGACACAACAAACCACACCAAAGGTTCAGCCCTGCAGTGTCTTTTGAGGATGGCCAAATCAAACCAACTCTTTTAAGGCTGGTGTCTGCTTTTTACAGAATTAAAGCAATTCTAGGATTTGAAACTCGAAATACAGGACGATCAGAATTATTATTAATGTACACCATCAATATCTCACGTCTGGTTTTAGTCATCATTAAAAATAACTTCACTCTAATTGCAGCACCCTTTAAAGTATAACAGCATTGAAAGTGAAACAACCTAGCAGTGCAAATGTCCTACAATTAGGCAGCATGGATAGTGCTCAGGATGTGAGAGCAATTTTGGAGCTACATACATTACAAATGTACCAGCTCAGCTGCATTATGTGGAGGCAGTAATGGGCAATAATTAGATGAACCACCTGTGCTGCAGTTTCAGAAATGCAATGGAGATACCCACAGGAAATTGGGTTTGAAATGATGATTGACCAGGTCTCAACACAGCTCCTGAAATTCCAGCCTGCCTGCAGCACACAGTGAGTGCACCCTGGCAAAGTGCACTGCCATGCAAAGTCAGCCCTGCAGTCTTCTAAGCCCAATATATTGTGAATAAATGGCCAGAGATGCTTTGTAGAAAGATGCAAAAAATCACAGTATAAAACCAGCCAACAACCTGCCAATACACAAAACACCTCCCTGAAATGATCTTCTCCCAAATTCCTAGAAGCACAAAAGCAATCCAGCTGAGGACGAGGTGATATTACAAAATCCATACCACAAAACTGGTAACATTTTCCACTTGTAACAAGCTATAAAGTCCAACCTCTGCTGTTGGGGAGCACAGCTCTAACGAGCACCATAAAGCAGAAGTTCAAGCACAGAATGCAGGTTGCATTGTCCATTGCACACGTGGTGTCCTGTCCTCCTCTGCACAGCTGCTCCTAAAGCTCTGCTTTGGATCTTTAACTCACCCTCATTATTCAACCAAAAACATCAGGAAAAATAAAATCCCTTCAGGCAGCTGAAATGCTGGCCTCTCCAGAATGACATAACTAAGATGGAATCAGTGCTCTGTAACTGAGCATTGTTATTTTGGATGTGTTGAACACAGAATCTTATTTTCTCCTGCTAATGCAACAAGAAAATGAGAAGTTTCATGGTTTGCTCTGTTACATCATAACCCATAGGGTAAATATTGCCTTTGCAGGAAGGAAACTAATTAAGTTCTTACAGTTGACAGCCACAATTAAGAACTCTGGGCCAGTGTCTCTATGCTGAGGTTGGGGGACTCAATTCTGCACAGTGTGCCCAGAACAGGATGGAACAGAAATCCTCCCTATCTACAAAATAACCATTTGCACCTAATGTCACTCCAATTAATCCCCTCCCAACTCATACACTGCAACAGTGATTTTCATCTCTTTCCTTTCCATTCATTATGTATATATATTAAAATATTAAAGCCCATGTGCTTTACCTCAGTAAACAGTACTGTGGGAGAAAATTTTTCAAATAGAAGTGTTTCACAATAATTGCATGATAACAGTGTCAGCACTGACAAAGGAAATTCAAATGGCCAAATGCAAATTAAGTTAGCCTTGCATATCGTTCATTACTCCTCATGTAGTTGGTAAATGAATGCATGAATTTCCTTTTTCTGCATGTAAAAGAAGTTCCTTTAACTTCAGCTACTGCATAAAGATGTGGCCCAAACTCAGCTATCAATCTCTGGGAATGGAGGCCTTCCCATCCAGCAGGACATAGCTCATTAAAATAGAACAGTTTTCAGATTCAGTGTGAATTAAAAAATAAATAAAGTCAGAACAGTGAGTGACTTCCAAATCACACAAAATCCTCCCAGGTGACCTTGGCAGCCTCCTCCTGGAGAGCTCTTTTTGATAACCTGGTTACTGTGAAGAATTCCCTGCTTCTCAGAAAAGCTTCATTTTATTTCTAAAAAATCTACTTCACAACACAGGACATTCAGAAAGGCTTTTGGATTTCTAAGGGTTTTTAGGAGGTTCCAAGGCAGCTGTGCCAAATCGACTCTAAGAGAAAGAAGCTCCATAATAAACACTGTGTGTGATTCTAGAGCTGTTCTGGGTTAGGACTGCAGAGCCCTGTGATCAAACAGACACAAACAACTCGAAAGAAATAAATAAAAATAAATACAAATATGTAGGAAAACTTAGAATGAAATACAACTCTCAATTTCAAGGTCTGGAGCAGCTGGCACAGTTGTGCATCTGTCTGGCACAAGCTCAGATGTTCTGTGGCTCTGCAAATGCCATGAGGCTGCAGAAGAATCCTCAGTGCTTCCAGGAACTCCCATCATCATTTGTGGACAGTTGGTTTTTACTTCAAAAGGCACAAAAATTCAGAATTCCCTATTTTTAGATATTAGGGCAGTTTGATGACTAAAGTAAAACCAGTGCCGATTTTTAAAAATGCTGGAACTTGAAAAATATTCAGAAACTTTACAGGGAAAACTTTTCCCACTGCACTGAAATGCACTCTGAAACACACCAATAAAAGCAAGGGGTACAGAACTCTCCTTAGCCTGGGTAAGTAATTAAATGCTTTAGATGAACTACAAACTCAGAGGTAATTAATTACAATTCCATAGCACAGTAACTTTCTGAAGGACATTTAGCAGAAGGTGCACATGGCTTTGCCATTTGGTGGCACATTTTCAGGAAAAACTCTTGTGCTGGGAAATAAGAATACATTAAATGGCAAATAACAACTTAGGTTTAGAGAAAGCAGCAGCAACAGACACCAAGCCCAGAGCTCACCATCCCATTTCTGTGTCTGCCGAGTTCACCAAACATTTATCAACACTTGACATGCTCTAGGTCAGCACTGAACAATCTCCTACACACCAAGATCAGAAAATCAATTTTAAAGACAACAAATCAATCTCCAGCACTTGCTTCAGAGAAGGGAAACACACCAACAGAGGTGAAAGCAATTATGCAAATGCACAGAATTCCTGAATTTCTGCCTTTCTGTCTGCCCAGCCAGTGCTCCTGAGCTGTTTCCAGAGCCTCTCCACCCCTGGAATGTGGTGTCCATCTAAAACCTGGAGAACCCAGTCTGAGCAGGCTGGAGGCTGAAATCTCTTTAGTCCCTTTCTGACCACTTCTCCTCCATCCTGCTTGGAAGGAGAATTCCTCTGAAAACTCATAGAATTCAGGTTTGGGATGCAAGGAACCTTAAAAATCATTTATTTCCAAGCCCCTGTCATGGGCAGAGACACCTCCCCTTGTCAAGAAAAACCTCCACATATCAAAGCTGTTTCTTTCATGCCAGGCCACCAAAAAATGTATTATCTAACTGCTCCTTTAATTACAAAAGCCATAAGACAAAATGCAGACACGGTAAAAATAGATTATACCACAAATACCTATTTTTAAACAGCTTTGGGACTGTTTATGGAGCTCTCAGGACTCAGGTAATTTGCTGAGATTCGATTTGAATGGTGCCTGTATTTATATTTAGAAATAAAAGCAAACTTAAATCTACAATAATGCCAAGATAGCAAAATGAGTAAATTTATTTTTGGTTAGCTCTTGCTATTACAGCTGTGGTAATTTTGAAGCACTTGGGTCATGTGTGAGTCTCATTAGCCCACAACACCTGACTGTAAGCAAAAACCCTCCATTACACGACTGAATAGCAAACATGCTTCTAAATGCTCAGCTCCTAAGAGGAAAAATGTTTGAAAAGATGAAGAAGTTTAAAATACAAACTGATTTTTAAACTGGAGACTAAATTTTTGTAGTCCATAATGGGTATTTCCAGCTTCATAACAGGTATTTAGTGTTCAGGATCTGTTCCTCTGAAAGACATTTTATGGAGCACAAATTCAGTGCACCTCCCACCTCCTTGCATTTTAACATTTAGAATATTCTCACCAATTCACAGATGCAAGCACATCAAAACCCAGCTTATTTAGACAACTGCCACACACAGAATGACTGACAGTGCTTTCAGGAAAGCAAATTTGCTTTGACTGAAGGTTTTTATTTGAGTGTGGTTCAGGTAAATGAGGATTGTGCACCCAGAAACCCTCCAATTTTTATTTAATATAACCACGCAAAGGTAAAATTAGTTTAGCAAGGTAGACAAGCAAAAGTGAGTCTTTAAGCACAGCTGTATCTCCAAGCAGAAGACACAATATTCCTAAAACAATAACCTCTTATTAGAATTCTGGTGCAATGCAAAATATCCACCTACTTAAACCCAGATTTTAAATAAAAATGCGACAAATAGAAAAAATCATTAAAAAATAGGAACACTCCATTACCACAACTCCTTTTATTCTTGCAAAAGTTAAACAAGGAGTGGAAACTCTTCAGATGGCTCCCACCAAAGACACAAATCAGATTCTGAGAATGAAGCAGGGAGGTTTATGGTCTCCCCTTCACTCTCAAGGTGTTCTCTTAGTATGGAAATAATGAGAGAGCAGCAACTGATTTGATTTTGATGCAGGCATTAAAAAAGAATCCCAAATGTGTGCTAAGAGAGCCCAGGAAATCCTCAAAAACTACTCAGAGATCCAAAGCAGAAGAACCTTCATGCATGTCCCCTGCAGCACTGCAGTGCCAGCCCACAGAAACAATGGCCCAGAGCATCAGGGGGGTTGCCAGAGTTTGTATTTGGGAGAGGGCATTGGTTATTGACACTCAGAGAAATTTCATTCCATGGCAAAAAAACTTAGAAACTTCATAGAAAGGACCTTAGCAGAATAGTTAGCTCTGTGTGCAGAAATTTGCTTAAGCTAATTTAGAGAAAAAATTATTCCTGAATTGGTTTTCTTTTAATAATTTCATACCCCAGGGCCAGGACAAAGGGCAGGGATTATTGTGCAGCAGTGGTGCTGGATGCAGATTTTAATGGCAGCCTGTGATAAATGCCACCCAACGCTGTTCTTTATTATACCAATATTGGCAAACTTGCAAAATGCAAGCGTGTTTTTGGAGGAGGAACCAACATTTCTAGAAACTGATTTCTAATTATTATTTTATAGGCTCAATAAGCAAAGCAATCCACTGAAAGGACAATCTCTCTTCCTAAAATCCAGTGGCTAGAAACAATAAAGGTGGAGTAATGAGCTCAGGAGAGAGAAACCACACAATGTTTTTGCACATGGAGAAGTCTACAGAAGAAAGAACACAAAAGAGTAAAATGAAATGCAAAACTAGAGCAGGGGGGCAGGAATTTATTATTATTACTTCCATGACCTGATAACAAAACCATTTTTACTGGAAAAGTCATGGGATGCAGTGCAACCCATTAAAGTGTAGCTTTCCATTTGCAGGCTTAGCAAACAAACACAATGCAGTTAAACATATTAGAAATGGGGTTTATTTTTCTGAGCCTGTCTGTACATTTCACCATTTGATTTTTTTCCCCAGCAGGAGTACTGCAATGTTGAGCAGTCCCCTGTGTTCTGGAGCACCACTCCCTTCCCTTTCCCACCTCTTACCCAGCCTGGATCTGACTGGAAATGTTTTAAACACATGACCACGTAAGCACAAATATTCTACAAGGCACAGCAGCAGCCTCTGTAAAAAAGGCAAATTGAAGAGGTGGGATGACACTCTTTGGGCTGGTTGTAAGGCTGAATTAATTGGAGTTCTGTTATCCAAATTAATTAATCCCTCCCAGGCCCAACCCACTCACCTAAAGCACATTGGGGATTTTTTTGCCCCCCCTTTTTTTTTTTTTAATTTTTTTTTTTTTGCAAAGTTGTGGGGTTTGAGCCAAACTGATGAAAAATGCCACTAGTAAGTGATACTACAGTTTGCTCCATTTGAGGTAAATTTCCTTTGTGAAACCATGGAAGACAACACAACAAAAGCTAAATTTCCATGATCTCCTGGTTGCAGCCACTGTGAGCGTGCAAAACCTCTCTAGTTTTAATTTTCACCATGAGAAGATGCAAACAGAACAAGCAAGTTTGGAAAAAGACACATCTAGAGTACATACATGACAAATGTACAAAAGTGAACTTACTGCATTGCTGAGTGGTTTTGGGGGCATTTTCTTTGTGGGTTCTTTAGGGGTTTGGACAGAGATTTTTTGCCTTTCTGGAGGGGCCACCTGCTACCAAGGAATTGGCAAAACTACAAAAAGTAAACAAGCAGAAGTTCTTCTTTCTCCTTGCTAAACGACAGCCACAACTGACACAGAAAAATGAGGTGTGTGTCCAAACAGGCAGCAAACAATAGATTTTCCTCTCACATCATGATGTGTAGCCAAGACAAGTGCAAACCACAGCTTTGCTGGACAAGTCTAACTTTGGAAAGAGCAGCACCTTTTTCTTTTTTCTTTTTCCCATGAGTGTCCCAAATCCAGGCTGATTCCAGAGGAGTTCAGCTCCAATAACGCACAGGAAACCCCTGCACTGTGCACTGCCCACAGACAGAATTATTCCATTTCCTATAAAACTGCCAACCACAAGCACATGACCCAGCAAGCCCCGAAAACCCCCAAACTCTTCTTTCCAGCCCTTTTATTTCCCTTTTTCCCCCCTTCCACTGAACTAATGGAGGCATGGAGTTAATTCTTTATTCCAATCTCACTGGCTGGAACGCTGCAGGACAGAGTGGCACCGAAAAGGGAACTGTCATTGTTCCTTTTTTGCAGGAGGGATGTGGAAGTTTGCAAATGTGGTGCCAGGTTTTTCATGCTGTAGTTCACTGCTCACAAAGGTCACTGCCACATTTTTTGGCACCTTTTGGTGTTTAGACAAGTTACAAAATGTCATCTGTGTTTTTACATGAAAGTTTAAATGAGGTATTTGGCTGGGACTAACATTTATTTTCTCCTATTCTCAATTTTTAGGTACCCCTGAAAACTTCACTTGATGGCCTTCTTCTCTTATAGAACACTTACAGCTGGCCAGAGTTTGGAACTGGAAGACCCAATCCTTTTCTCACAGTGAGATCTCCAAAGTCAATCAGCTCCTTGAATTTAAAATCCAGACCCCACTAGAATATCACCCAACTCAATGAAATCCCAACCACAGAAGTCACAGTAATTACATCAACCAGACCAGTCAAAGGGATTTTTAATCAGCTCTGTCCCCAGCTTTGCTGAGGAGTCCCTGGTTTTGACCCAGGTTCAATCATCTTCTTGCTTTTCTCAGCCGCAGCAGATTTTGTGCAATCTCCTCTGGTCCCTGGGAAGCTTTGCTTTGTCACCACTTGGTGACAAATGTCTCCTCGAGCCACAATACAGATAAAACATCTCTCAAAATACTTCTCAAGATAGGGAAAAAACCAAATTTTGATCGAGGAGTTCTTTCACATCTGATCTGAGAGCAGAAACAAGCCCTGAATTAAGAAGGATGCTGGAACTGTAGCACAATTGACTTTGTAGTATGAACAAATCAAGTCACTTGATTTTTTTTCCTATAAGATCATGCACATGGCAAATTAAAAGTAATTATTAAAGAGGGCAATAGAATATGCCTTTACTCTTCTGTTCCTCTAAAATAAAAAATCATCTCCCAACATGAACCTAACCCCAGCTCACTGAGGATAGGTGGATAAACATGGCTTATTTATGACTCTCTTTTGCCAAACATATCCAAAGCAACCTTTGGATTTTATGCCAAATAAATTCAACTGTAGATTTTTAAGACTGCATTTTTTACTGTAAGAAATGAAAAATTACAAAACACAGTTACCATGAGCTTTGATGAAAAGTAAAAGCAGAGTAAACATTTCACAAACAGTGTGCCGCTGGAATATCAAAAACAGAGAAGTGAAGGAAGGAAACACTGCCACTGATTAACTTCTCAAAATTTCTCAAAATCAGCTTTGCAGGAAGAAGCAATTGCCCAGTAAACTGGACAAAGTTCGGTCCAATACTATTGTCTTCCTCAGGAGAATGAAGCTGTCTTAGTGTATTTTTACTTTTAAGACTCCAAATACTGCAAGTTCCTACCAAGAGCAGGGCTTGGACATGTGACCAGCTGAACACTTTGTTAAGAAGCCAATATTCTTCATGGCTCCAGCTAGAATAAATTAATTATACTTACAGTTGTAAGAATGAAGCACCCTTGGTGCAGGGATGTTCAAATGCCATTTCAAACACAACAGGAGCCCTCAGAGCACACAGTATTAACTCACCCTCATTATTCAACGTGCTGGGCTTTCACAGGAGCTCAATGCCCAGGAGCAGCCCAGTGGTTCCCAGTGCTGGCAAATCTTTGCCAGACAACGCCACCCTGGCCAGTTTGTAACCCCGAGCTTGCAGAAATTCCAGTTCTCTTACCCTGCGGTCGCGGCGTTCGTTTCCTGCGGTCTCTGAACGCTGCTCCCGACTGCAGGGCCTCCAGCAGACTGTCCATCACTCCTGTCTCGTCACCCTCTGCCAGCAGCAGGAAGAGAAAATGCAGTCAGCACAACCCAGAGCAGGCTTTAGGAACAAATAAAATCCCAAGTGTTGTCACATCTCCGTAATGCTGCCAAATGAGGGACAGCCACGTGTCAATGCCAGGCTGTGGCACCGCAGCCCCGGCTGCTCCGGGGTCAGGCTCCATGATTGAGGCAGAATTGATGCCAGTGCTGCTGTTCCTTCAGCCTGCACATGTTATCTGGGCATTACTGATGCACATCTTCAGCATGCAGACAGGCAGCTGCTGCTGCCATAGCTGAAGGCTTTTCTGAAGTGGAAACAGGGCAATTTAATCAATGCATCAGATGACACTGAGCAGCAGAAAGTTCAGTATTGCAGTACAGAGAAAATATTTTATACACTGCCTCCTGACTCCATTAAATCTTTGGAAAAAAATTATCTATACAATCAATAGCATGGATGGTGTTCAGGTGACATAAGGAAAGGATGAAGAGGGGATGACCATGCAGTGGAAGTCAATGGTATAACATTTCTTAACAGCTGAATTTTACTTCTGCTCAATTTTTTATTTTGCTTCTTTCACATCCAAGCTAACTTGCAGCCTTTAAATTGCTGGACTTTTATGGTGCATTATGGAAATTTGGGTAGAAAAATTACTTCTTTTTATATATTTGAGTCTTTACATTCCTCCGAATTTCAGTCTGTTAATAACAGTTGACAGCAGCATGAGAAATAGAGGTCAAAGAACTGAAAGGTTACAAAACTATTGATTAATGCCTCTTTCTGTTCCCATATCTGTGTTATAACCCAAAACTAAAATATAGGTTAGACTCAGCAGGTAAATGGACATTTCATCCACATCTCTCAGACTCCAAACTAACATAAATTTCCCCATCTGGGAATGGGAAGATCATTACTTTATGCAAAGAAAATGACACTATGGTAAAAAACTTCTGACTCACACGAAGTGGAGGAGGTTAAATGCACATTCAAGCTCTCAAATGTTCCAGTTTAAAAGCAGCCTATTAATGAATAAGCTGCTCTGTCCTGGTTCTCTGTTCCATTCAGATTTATTAGACTCAACCCAGACCTGATGTAAGAGCACACCTAAAACAACACCTGCTCCAAATTTCTACAGGCTGATCATTAGAATAACTACTTGATACCTTTAAATCATACATCAACCTGACTTAAACCAGTGTACACACACAGCACAGCACATCCCCAAAGTTCTCTCCAAGGTGAGAGGGAAGGGAGCAGGAATCAGCACAAGACTCTGAAATACCAGTTTTAATTACATTCCATCTAAAAGCCTGAAAACTGAGCTCCTCCTAAACAAATAAGCAAATTAGCTTCACTCAGTTCCCACTCACATACAAAGCCAGAATCCTCTCTAAACTGTACAACATAATTGTTTCTCTTTGTGCTTCTTATCCTACCCATGCTTATTCATTGATTTGTTGCTGGCTCTATTAAATTTACCTTCCAAATCAAAGGTCTGTGAATACACATTGTCCAAATTAATGCACATCAAGTTGGTCTGAAACATTTAATGGCAGTGACTGCAGACCCAGAACGAGTTAATCTCTTAGAATATTTAATGTGTAGAAAAATTACAATATTCTTCGATCTTCATTAAAAGTAAGAGTTGGCAGAGTTTATTAAAAAAGACAAAAATCCTTCAATATTATGTAATGTTTATGCAGCCTTCCACTTTTTTGCTGAGTGAGCTGCTCTACCTGCTAATTACTGCAACTGCCAAAACCCAGCCTGGTTTGGGGATGCCAGAATATTCAATATAAAACACATCATTAAGGAAGCTGTAGGACAGAGTGATGAGATTTTTAACTCCTCAAAGTAAAATTCATGCAAGGTCTGATCTCAGCAGTGCATCTTAAAGTCTTCAGGTGGTTAAGTGGGAACTGGACAAAGAACTGCATTTTCAGGGAGCCTTGATTAAAATGGATAAATAAAATTCAACAAATTTCAGTCTTTCCCTATAGTTCTGGCTGCAGCTTTTCACACAGTACCAGCTACCCCCTCGATTTGTCTTTTTTATACCACCCACAGCAATTTATAGACACAAGTAAGAAACAAAGACAGAAATTGCCAGTAGCTTGAAAACTAAAAACTTATTTCTAACATTTCTGTCAGTAGAAATAAAATACATAATGATTATTTCTCTTTTTGATGTCTTTCATTGTACACAAGGATAGCAGTTTCATATGGAACAAGTAATTTCCTTCCTCATTGTTTCTTCTCCAAGCTGGCCCCAAGCATTTAAGAGAGAGCAAAGGTGGAGACATGGAAAAAAAAAAAAATGGCAATTTATTTTGATTGGCCTTAGCAAAGAGCCAGATTCACTACAGGTATGAAAGAGGACTGCAAAGGCAAAAGGATTCTCAGTCATTAATTGATGTGTTAACTACGAGCCCCATTTGTTTTAATTTGGATTTGACTTTAATTCTATTGCAGCTTTGGGTTTTCAGGAGGTTACAGAAATATCTGAGCTCCTGCAGGTCCCAGGCTTTACACCAGTGCTACTCAACAGATTTGGGCCACTTTTAATTATAATAATAGAGACAAAGATAATTGTCTTCTTCCATAGAACAACATTATTGCTCCTTGTACTGCTGAAGGGACCCAACCTGCAGAAGAGTTGCAATAATAAAATGAACTGAAATAACTGAATGAGGGTGGGTAACTTCACAGGAGCCAGGAGCTCTTCACAGGGAATGCCCAAGAGCTCCAATCTAGAGAGGTGACCAAAGACACAGCAATGAGCCAGAGTGATAAAAATGAGGATCTTGTGTCTCCAGGAGCAGGGGGGCACCAGCTCGATCACAGAAGAGAAATCACAACTGGAAAATCCTTTCACATAACCAGGGCGTGCACTCCAACAATAAATTGGCAGCACAGTTTCTCCAGACTGCACAAAGCAGCCACTGCAGGGATGCAGGACAAGCTCCTCCTGTGCTCTGGAATCTGGAATCCCAGCAGAGCAAACCCAACAGAAAATCCTTCCCAGGGCTGGGGCTGCTGGGGAACAGCCCCCCAATATCCAGGCTGCCACTGCAATGCCCCTGGCATCACATCTGGCTGTGCTGGGGCTCCTGCTGAGGCTTGGAGGAGATTTGTCAGGCAGCAAGATTGACAAAAAGGATTCTAACTCGAACTTGAGGTCATGTTCCAGAAGGTGCTGGAATAATTTGGGACTACAAAATCTTCTGTGGACATGAAGCCCCAGAGCTCAGCCAAGCATGGTCCAGCTCCTAGAGATCTGCTTTCCTCAGCTCACAACACGCTCCTGTTCCTGGGGACAGTTCCTGCCCTCCCTTTTTGTCTGCACCGATTACTGCACGAGTGCCCACATGTTTTGCTGGCACATTTTTATTTCCTAGTATTTTCCACATGCACTTGCAAAACATCTTGTACTCACTATTACAAATGTACTGATTGCAAACTGGTCTAAGTTAGTAAGAAGTGTAGATATTGCACAGCTATTTGGGCAAAGGTTTACAGGAATTTTACAGGAAATTTTTCATAAATTTGGGTCCTTACTGAAAGTCAAAACCACGTTAGGTAACACATGCTGCCTCCTGCTGCTCCAAAGGGATTTAAAATCATGCTTCTATTCACATCTTGCACTACCCTGCTTTGCTTTGAACTTTTAAGCACTTTTCAAAATCTAATGTGTGTCCTGTAGAAACTTTTAAACAAGACTTTTTATTCATAACCAGTACCAGGATTTTTAATTGCAATATATTCACTTAAAAAGGTCAGCTCCCAATGTCTTTGGGAAAGCGTGTTTTTGTGTTCTCCTCATATATTTGCATTTTATTCATTTGCTAAATTCATTTTGCATGCATAATAAATATCTCCAGGAAGCAGTCCTGCTCTGCAGCTTGCAGCAGAGTGCTGTCTCGTGACTCTTATTTACTTTTTAATTAAAGAAGAACAAGTTAGGCCAGTGTGAGAGAAGTAAAGCCCTGTCTCATGTCAGTCTACAAAACAAGGCAAACCCTTGCTTCCACACCAATTAAGAATATTGTTGATGATA
This sequence comes from Rhabdornis inornatus, assembly GCA_013397075.1. Lineage (NCBI taxonomy): Eukaryota > Metazoa > Chordata > Aves > Passeriformes > Rhabdornithidae > Rhabdornis > Rhabdornis inornatus. The sequence continues at coordinate 620,929 of VWZS01008402.1, read as the reverse complement.
AACCTGACCTCAGGCTTAAATAAATTAATAGGAGAAAAAAAAAATGTGCTTTGTTATACAGGCAGGCTACTGAAAACAGTGTTTGAAATGCACATTTTTTTTAATTTATTGGGAGAAAGTGTCCCAATGGTCAAAGGTGTGGCTTCATTGAGATGCCCCTGGAGCCTCTTCCTGCAAGGACCACACCTGAAATAGGCTGTAATGGGAATTTCCTGGAACAAATGGGAAGAGATTGCCTCTGTGTGGGAAGGAAAAGATTGTGCAACTCACCAAAAAAACAAAAAAACAAAAAAACCCCAAAACAACAACAACAAAACAAAAACAAAAAAAACAAAAAAACCCACCAAAAAAACCCCAAAAAACAAAAACAAACAAACAAAAAAAAAAACAAAACCAACAACAACAACAAAAAAAACAACCAAAACCAAAAAAACCCCAAAAAACCAAAAACAAACAAACAAACCAAGAAAACCAAAAACAAAAACAAAAACCCAACAACCCAAAAAAATCCCGTGTGATCCCTCACTAATGACACCTGTAAATAAATTTCTGCTGCAGTTTCAAGAACACATTTGAGCCAGAGTACTGAGCTACTTTTAATTTCTGTGATGAGCAGATATGTAAGGCAGAGCAAAATCATCAATGCTTTTATCATGGTTAATAATTTCCTTTTCAAAGTTCCTTATAACTGAACAATTGCTTTAACATTTTAGGGAGAAAAGGAGTTTTGGGAACACATTTTGAGGAAAGGAGAGTTCTTACACATTCTTGATGACTTTTTACTTTCTTTTTTTTTTTAAATATTGGTGATGGTTTTGACTGGGATAGAGTTAATTTTCCTCACAGCAGCTGGTGTAGGGCTGTGTTTTAGAACTGGAAACATTATTGATAATTTAGGGGTTTTTTTTATTATCACTGAGCAGCCCTTACACAGAGCCAAGGGATTTTCTGCTCCTCACCCCATCCCATCCTGATTCCTGAACCAGCCTTATACTAAAGCTGATCAAGAATTATTTCTGAAATGCTTTTTAACACTGCAAGTTCTACAAAATATCAGCTGTTATACAGCAGTTACATTGAGATAAACAAAATTATGGCTACTTTCAAAATTAATAACAGTACCAACTTTTTGAAACACAAATAATTTCTCTAAGGAAAAGCTGAATTTGCATAGAAAACTCCCCAAAGTTACTACTTGTTACTGTTCAGTAAATAGTCTCCAATAAATCTCTTTTTAAGAGAAAAGAATCCAATTTTTCTTTCTTCCCTGCAATTATCCCAATCACAGATTTGTCAGTCTAATATTTTACCCCCCTGACAAACTCAATTGCAAGGTACCATATGGGCCATCTGCATTATCAAAACCAAATTTTTCCAGAGCAAAACATTTCAAGGTGAGATTAAATTTCAAGCTGTAATTTCTTCCTAAGTCCCTGTCCATACTCACATCAATTTGCATTTCTCCTGAGCTGTTTCTGACCCATTTAGCAGCAGTTCAGTAATTCTGACACTCACCCCATTCTCAAGACTGCTTTAAACTCCTGCCCAAACAGATTTTACAAAGGTTTTTTTAGCAATTCCTGCAGAATTGCTTTGAAGAGGAAAACTCAAACCTCATCCTGGTTCTGTAGATGCTCACCTTTAGGCATAATGCAAAATTGTATTTTTCTATTTTTTGTTGTGTGAATATCAGGTTTCAGGAGGTGTGCAGCATATTCAAACAGACCATGGACATCAATATGAAAAATAATGACTTCCCAAAGGAGTCTGAACATTTGCCTCATTGACATCCAGCACCACGAACTAATAATCTTTAAAATGTAAATAAGACCCAAGTTCTACCACTCCAGGTACCCCCATGCAATCACCAGGCAACACAGAAATTCCAAAAGACATTTACAAAATAACATGCAACTCGTAACAAGCTTAGCATGGATTTCTGTTTATGCTAAAGGATGTGGAAGGAAGACAAACCAACCAGAAAAGCACAGAATCATTAGGAAAGTGCAGCAAAAGCAACCTCTGGAATTCTATCCTGCACCAGTGACGTGAAAACCAGCTCAAGGAAACACAGCAGAACCTTTGCTCACACCAGAACACACCAGGCTGAATAAAAAGAAATGAAATCTTTATGGGGAAAGGGAAAGAAGGAATATCCATCAAGCCCCAGCACAGAACTTCACTTGCATTATCTTCATCTGCATTAGGGGAGAATGTTAATATGTCTTCAAAACAATTAATTCAATCCTAATTGGGACTGAGAAAGCTCATTCCATCTTTTATCTGAATACTGCTAGTTAAAAGGTGATTTTAATTGCCATAGTAATCAGATATAATGAAGAGCAAAACTGTTTCTGATTAAATAACATTTGCATCAGAATTGCTGTTTCACACTTTGCAGCTCCCAGGAAGATGAATCCTCCAATTCTTTTTTTCTCTCTCTGCTTCAGACACGCACACAGAAGCAATGCTGCAGGAATTTTGCAGATGCTGAATCAGATGGAAATCATGAAAGGCTTCTCCTCCAAATTCATCTCCTTTTAGGAGAGAGAATTGTTCATGATTTGAACTGGGAAACTTCAGACCTGTGGGTGTGTGCACAAGGCAAAACCTTTCTGTGCCTCCAAACTTCACCAGGAAACCTGGACTTCTCACCTAATGCCAGCAATCTTGGTAACTTTTTGGAATGTCCATTTTTATAGAGGTTTTATTTTCTATTTTTGCATTCATCTTTAAACATTTTGGAATATTCAGCAGGTTTTTTATCAGTTCATGTGTAATGTTTATGTGGCACCTCGTTGACACAATGCACAAAACCACTAAACTGAGTAAAGTGGTGTTCAAAGTACTGGCAAAGTCTGGATTACTTCATCACTAGGAAATATTCAGAAACAATTCTTGATTCCGGCCACACTGGTTTTCTACAGTTACACCAAGAAACAGATATTAATTTTAATATATGGATTAATTAATTATAGTTAATTAATTATAACTAACCTAATCTGGATTCTCCAGTGACCACATTAAAGTTGTCACTGAATAGTGAGAAAACAGAAAAAAAAATACTTATTATAGAAGCTGGCAAATGCAGGAACCCAATTGCTCTGACCCCAAAGGCTGCAGCACTGAGATCAAATTTGACTCTGGGAGAGGCTGAGGTGAAAATTTCACCTTTGGGTGAAAATCACCTTGTCCAAGTGACAGCTTGAGAGGACATCTGCCTCCTTCCTCTAAGTCTGCTGTGTCACATTCACTTAGGCAAATTTACAAACTGTTTATATAAGCAGCAATGAGCACACAGAAGTGGCTTCATCAAAGAAAAAAAAATGGTTATTTAGCAAAAATAGTCAGTTGAATACCAATGTAGTGGAATCCAGTGAGGATGGAGGTTTAGCCCTCCTCCTACCACAGCAGCAGAGCTAAAATATGTGAAATGGGTATTTTAGAATATTTACAGATTGGGAAAAAATATTTTAGAAGTATTAAACTAACTTTGTGTCCCAGGTTTACAAACACTAGTTATTTAAATGGCAGTTTTGGTGCATTGGGCCATGTAAAGACATTCATATATCTGCATTTTCATTAAGAGAGGACTACAATGCAAAATTAAACTTGAGTTGTATCATTTAACAGGAAAGAAAATGATGGCAGCAGAATGCTGCCAGTGTAGGGAGGCACTGCTGAGAGTGGAGCCCCCTCACCTGCTGCAAGAGTGAAGGGATGCAGAAAAATGAAGGTGAGCTCTCAGGACTGAGCTGAGGCAATTTCAGAAGTTGTAACTTCAAACTGAGAGCTCCAAGTCACTGCCAACAGCAGCCAGCACACTTTGCAACAGCTCACAAAATATCCTGGCTTTCATTGTCTGGAGTGGGAGCTCAAATAAACTCTCCCAAGCACTCTGGCACAGGGAGGGTGATGAAGGGATATTGAACTGGTTCTTCTCCCACTCACAAAAAAGTGCCTGTCCATATTACCATGAGCATTTTTTGGCAGATATTAAATAAATATTGCTGAAAGAATGGATTAGAAAAGTCTCGTTAGAAACCTTCACTAGTTTAACTTCACAAAGAAAAGAAAATGTATTTATGCATCCCCTGTGTTTAAATTTTACATTTTGTTTCTAGCTCTACAGAAATTAGACTAATTTTTAAATGATCTGATAATAAAGTTTGTCATCTATAGAAAAGAATTTCTGCCACAGAACATTCCATGCAGTGTCAGTGCCAGTTCAAGCAAGGCCAAAGATAACAGGATTTGTGGCACCATTGCAGCATTTTTCCCTGAGCAGGGCCTGTTAAATGGATAACAAGGACAGGTGTTCTCATAGCTGGGTCAGATTAGCACATTAACACAAACCCACAGAAACTGAACAAAAAACTGCAAGCAATCTCTTGCCTAAATCCAATTTTACCTCTGGAGTCAGGTAAAGAATAAAGCCTTTTATTTTACAACCTTCTACAAATCTGCACAGCATCAATATCAAGCCCATCCCATTCCTTCTGCTTTCTTCCCTTCCTCCCTGGCAGAGAGGTCTCATGTGAAATACAATATTCTCCCAGCTGACAAGCTCAACACATTGCTTTTTATCGTGCTGAAATGTCACTCTGTACTCAGGCTCCAAGCTCAACTAGATTTTCCAGCTCCTAATAGGACTTCTGGGAGAACATCCATTCTAACACAGACCCCCAAGCCCAAAAAGAAAGACATTAATTGCCACAATACCTTGATTATGGAGATGTTTACAGAATTAAATTAACAACAAAGCAAGGAAGACACTTCTTCTTGGAAGTCAATCCATAAGGAAAAAAAATCATTTAAGTGCTACAAATGCAAAAAAGCCAATAATTCACAACAAAATGCCTCGAAAGGAGCATTACACACATTAACTGGCAGAAATGGAATGGCATGACCAGGTAGGCTGAAACAAAACAGAATTTTCCATTTTGCAAAGTGAACTTTTTTCAGCTTTCAGAACAGTCAGCAAGCATTTCTCATATTGATCAGAAATAGCCTTCAGTTCCTTACTCTTGGTTTTGCCTTTTTTAATGCTAATCTCTCAGCTGAAAATGCTGCCTTACCTTTGTTCATATCAATCAACTGCTGCTTCTTCTTCTGTCTCTCCAGCCTCTCCCTCTCAGCCTTCTCCTTGGCCAGCTTGGCTCTCTTGGTTTTCTCCTCCAATTCTCTCCTTTTGTTGTTTTCTTTTAATGCCTCCTGCATTAGAGGAAATGAGTATGAGTGTCTGTACACTGAGGAAAACCAAAATAACCTGGTTTGCACAGGTACTGTGCTTCCATGAAATGAGAGCACAAAAAAAGCAGGACTTGACCCATACTTGGAGCATCCTCAGGAATCTTGGGGGGAACATCATGAACCACATTATTTGTGCAATGAAAACTGAAATGGCCTTGCATTTATGATGAAGGACAAAAAAAAAAAAGAATTCTTTTCAGCAGCAACATGTTTGTATTTTTCCCTGTTAAGACTGCAAGTCTACCTTACAGCTGTGCCATGCTCTTAGGAGGGATGGGTGGGGAGGAAGCCAAGTTCCCACTATGATGGAAATTCAATTACAAGTGGCTGAAGCCCAGGTCTCCTAGACTTTAAATACAATTAAACAATTTTTTTTTTTTAAATAGCCAGTCTGAATGACTAAAATACAGAAAACACAGGAGAAGAAATGGAAAATAGTTGAATTTTTTGATTATAACTAAGAAGTCTGAGGTAACAGGTTATACAAACTAGCAAATTAAAATCCAAGATTCCCAAATGCTTCCAAACACAGAACATTCATTCAAGCAAGGGGCAGCATCTTTTAATGTGCAATGTCAGGAGCTCCCTGAGGTCAAACACCACATTGCACCCCTGTTTTGCAGAAAATACACTTTTTTTAATTTATTCTCCAGGCTTGAATTTGCCTCTTGTTCCAGTGGCAAAGGAAAATCCTGTGGAAATGCTTTATTTAATTCTTGTGATACTCCAGCAAGCTGTGATGGGACACTGAGTGCAGTTCTTGGTGTAACAGAAGGAAATTCCCTCAGTCTTAGGAGGGAAAGCAAATAGGAAATGCTATGGTTGCACTGGACATCCTGGGATTACAGAATCCAGCACATTTTCTACCAGGAAATCTACAGCAGACCGAACTAAACAAGCTCTAAAGTTATTTTATCTGGGAAATCTCCTTGAGCCCAATTGTATGAGTTCTATCTGAAGGAAGATTCTGTGGAAATTCAGACTGCACTTCACAAAATACAACGGATACCACTGGTGATTAAAAACCAAAAACATTCAAAATAAACGTTTAATCTTCTTGAAGAACAGCAAGATAACAAAATACTGATAACTCTGTGTGAGATTTCCCCTTTTTATCTATCTACACCCATCCACCACCTGGAATGGACTTGCTTTTTATTTCCCTCCATCAGGCAGCTGGACTGTTAACCATTCCATATTGGTTATGTCATTTACTGCTATACATTTAGTCAGAGTTAGATGAAAGCTGGAAATAAATCATTGGCAAGAACATACTCCCACCTGCTATCAAAGTCAGTGCAGAAAGCAAAATAAATCTATATTCATCTATATTTATAAACATCCTTTATATTTGAATTAACACTGCTAACAAATTTGATCACAGTTTCTCAAAACTGACTGATGATTAATGTAAGTAAAGAGAATTTTGAATCAGGTGTACAGTGCTTTCTAAAGCATTTGCTCTGCCTGAATTATATCAATCCTTTCATTTTCTACAGTTCTACTGCAAAGGGTTATTTTTCTCTCTCATGGCATGTTTTAAACTCCCCCAGACCTTCTCTGTTCCAAACATTTGAGTTGCAGAGCATTTCTTCTAATCCAGAACAGCGCTATTCCATATGAACAGGTTTTTTTCAAATGTCAGTGATGCCCTTTCTGCATTACCTCAAAATTACCTCAAAAGGTAAAGATCAGTTTGAAGGCTGAAAAAAAAATAGCTCTGTAATTGGCATTGCTTTAAAGGAGGGAATAAAAATCAGCAGTTTTGTTACTGCAATACAGTTCCACAGTGACAAAGAATTTTCTACTGTTCATAGGGACCTACTACACAACTGAATTTATTCTCCAATTAAAATTAAACTAATCTAACAGTTATAAATCAGACAAGCAATCCTCTGGTAAGAATAAAAGCCTTCTCAGCAGCTTTAATACACATTTTGAGAAGTACTCATCTAGATGCTGTCTTCTGAAAACATGTAAGTGCATGCAAAAAGGGAAATAATTTTCAAGTGAATCTCAGCAGACAGAAATATTTAAATGCATAAATCCCTTTTATTGATGTGCTTTTCATGACCCTCTGTTATTTTGGTTGGTGCATAAGGGCAAGCAGTTTTGCTAATTCAACATCAAATTAAAAGTTAGAGAAAGTTTGAGTGTGGGTTTGCTTTGTTATAATAAAAACAAAACCAAATTATTGTCTCTCCTAGCAGAGAACCAGATTCAGCAAGGAATATTATCTCTTTTTAAGTGAGTTAGTTGAAGAAGCACATAGTTTGATGTTCCCCCTTGTGTTTATTAGGATTCACTGAAGTGCAGCTCTGCTACTCAGCTCTGCCAGTTTACAGCTTGGCTTCCTTAAGAAGCAAATAAAAAATTAATGCACCTCTTGCATTCTGTACATATCTTAAGTTTTGACAGACAAACATATTCACACATCCACACAGTTGTAAATAGACTCTCGAAGGTAAATTATTAAAAACAAGAAGAAAGAAAACAAACTGTAATGCACAAATCTCCCTGGATATTAAAGATGCAGTTGGCTACAAAGTGGTCATGCACCAATAATGAGGCTGCCTGTGATCCCTCAGGCCTTCCCCAAATTTGCCTTGCAACTGCAAAATATGGCAACTGAAGTTCCAGCAAAATAATCTTCTGCAGTCATAAATTATCAGAAACAACAAAACTCAGATTAACTGGATTAATCTACAGAAATTCAGAGAGTTAAAATACAAAACATAAAATATAAAAGCAGATTGAGCAATCAGTTCACATGCAAAAGGAAGAACTTCCATGGGTGTTCCTTGGGGAATAACACATTTAAATTCATTGTTATCCCTATGAAAAGAATGGCACAGAGATGGGAGGAGCTGGTACGAAACGAGAGCAGATAATCTGAATTTCCTGCTGGGTGGCCATGAAGCAGGGAGCAGAGAGGATGAGCTTTGGGCCAGTGGCTCCTGCAGCAGGGCCACCGCAGGGACACAAATGTCCTGGGCTTGCCAGGAAGGATGGAGGAAGGATGGAGGAAGGATGGAGGAAGGATGGAGGAAGGATGGAGGAAGGATGGAGGAAGGATGGAGGAAGGATGAAGTTTTTGCGGGATGAAGTTTTTGCGGGATGAAGTTTTTGCGGGATGAAGTTTTTGCGGGATGAAGTTTTTGCAGGATGAAGTTTTTGCAGGATGAAGTTTGCTGCTGCCATGCAAAAACTCTTCAAACTGCCCAGGCAGGAGAGTTTACTAAACCAAATTTAACACCACCAATGAAAAGCTGCATGGCTCCGCTTAACCACTAAGCTGTGGAAGTTGGGACCATTATTAAATAGCCCTTGAGTGGACAGGTTTGGGAGTGTTTTGCCAACTCCCTTCAACCAATATTTGGATAGCAGAATAAACACACACATCTCATTCAGGTTATTCCTGATGGAGACACAGAGCTAGGAGACAAAAACAAAGCTGTATCACTGTCTTTACAAAAAAAAAAAACAACTTGGAAACCCCAGGAAAACAAATGTTGTCTGTTTGGGTACAATCCTAAAAGAGAAACCAAGGCCCAGGGCAGACCAGTTATTGTTTAGTTCCAAAAGAATCTTTCTGGATCAAGGAAGAGACAAATCCATGTTCTGGCACATCATCATGAGCACAATCTTTTAGACTTTTAAACAAAAATTTATTCCAAGGTAGGTCTGTAAGAACTGTTCATACAAGAGCCTGAATCCAGCAGAAAAAGTGAATTACTCTTTTAATAGCAGGACCTTGAATGTGACATGCTGAAAGGTTTCAAAGTTTCTGGGTAGAAATTCTCGACAGATTTTAAAAGAGACTGTGAGAATTACAGTGTAGTATATAAAGATATAATGTAATTAAATGGCAAAATAAAAATGCCTGGGTTGGAAAGATTTTGCAGATTTCCTGAAAGACATGGTTGGTGGAAGGAAGGATTGCAGAGGTTGTGTGGCATTACACCACAAAGAAATAATAAAAAAACAACACAGAGGGCCACGCTCAAACTGCTGAATTTTTTTTTTTGAGGTTTCTTACAGCTTCCAGTTCATGCTTCACTCTGTTCTGACAGGATTAGCCAGATCCATTAGCCTGCCTGGATTTTCCTCCACGTGCTAAGCAAGCAAATATGAACTTAAGGAAGTGAATGAGCTGTAATTTACTCCAACATCAGCACGCTAAATGAAGCTGCAATAATGCAGTGATCAATCTGAAATCACAATTAAGGCAAATACTGATTCCAATTATCAAATTCTCTTAATAGGATATAGGAACAAACAGAATGATGAGACTAAGATTACACACGTGGAACAAAACTGGGGGATTTTAGAGAAGTAAGGTTCATTCTAACACAAGAGCTTTTCAGAAATACTGAAGTGCAGATGTTGGCAGCTGGAGCCCGCACACATCATTTGTGGAAGGGTCTCTTCTGGACTTAGGATCAGAGCAGGTAATGAAGTCACTGCTTCACAAGAGCTTTTCAACAGCTTAAATCCTGCCTCAGCCAAAATCCCACACTATGCTTTGCTTTCAGAGTGGAATGAGGATTCAAAATCCTCATTTAAATATTACAAACTTCCAAAGATAATGCCTGGAAATAATGACATTTCTCAGTTGGACTCACTGCTACCAGCACTGAATATAAAACAAAATAAAAATCGAATGAAAGCTTTTTAATCCTTTTCCTTTCAAGATTAGGAAATTTAACTTCATGGTTTCTTCTGGACCATGTTCTCCCCTGTAACTTTTGGAAATATTCCTAAATCAATGACATCTCTTCCCTGAAATAAGACATCCATTGCTTTTACCCCCTCCACAAAGGCAACCACCTCAACAGAGAAACAACTTAGGTCAGAACAAAATCCCAACTCCACCTAGGCAGCTTTTTCTACACAGTGTACTTGAACTCAGTTTAATTTCTTTTATTATTTATTTTTACACCTTTTGGGGAGCTTCCAAGAGAAATGCCATCCCTGTGTTTTACATCATGAATAAAGCTCTTATCCAGCAGCACCAAGCCCTTGTAAATAAAGCTGAATTCCTGCTCCTGTGTCAATTCCACCCCCTGTGTCCTTTCCTACCTTACACCTAATTCCTGATTTGTTCAGGATAATGATTAAAACCTGTTGTGCTCAGCACTAGCTGCATGTGCCCACTCAGATGAGAACTGAGAGAGCCTACAAAAGGTTTGTATTTTGGGTTTGGGGTGGGGGGAGGAAGGGCTTGCTGTATATTGCCTGTTAATAAGGACACTGCTTCACTTTTGCAACCACCTCCTGGGAAATTTCGCTGAAGAAAATACTTCTTGCTCATTATTCTTTATTTTTTCCCCAGTTTCCTGCTAGCTGGAAACTGTTATCTTTCAGGCTGCATTAAAGAACTGTTACTTTTTAGGCAGAAGGGATGAAGTGTATTCCCAGACAAATAACCAGAGAGAACAATGAATAAATAGAGCCTTTCTTTTAAACCACTCCTGAATTACAAACTCAATTTATGAGTTTGAAAGCTGGGAATTTAGCCTGACTATGCACTGTATTTCACGGTAAATCAGATATTTATTATGCATTTATTTATGTATTGTATATTCATTGAGTTATATTACTGTGGCAAACGACCTGCTGCATTCTAGGGACATTTCAAAAAAGCCACCAAAAGAACCACTCCTGAGTCACAGAGCTTGAAACTTACTTTGAAGCATGTTATAAACAAATATTAGGAAGAAGGAAAGGTCTCACAGGGACACTTATACTCAGGATGCTGAATCCACTGTGGTAAAATCTGCTTTTTATGAAGGCAGCATAACAGATGTTCTGTGTCCTGTCTGGTCCAGGGCATCAATCTCACAAAATCTTGAAGCCCAGAGCAGTGGTCACAATCAAAAGCATTCAGTTTGCTGATCATTTAATGTGGCTCCTCAATTTGGGGAGATTTTCACTTTGTGGATGTTGCAGTGCAGGGCACACAGCAGCCAGCAATCAACACCAGTGTTGATGTAAAAACACAATTTATTTCACTGGTGTTTTACCAAACCCATCTCTCATTGTGCCAGCTGATGAGTTACTCACATCTGCTTAAATACTGCCTGAAACTGGAATACAACCCTTTTCCTCTAAGTATATTTATAATGGACTTCAAGATTTAATTCCTTATTCAAATAATTAACCTTTACACAAATGGGAGGGAAGGAATCACCACTGATAAAACTGTCTAACAGGTTAAAAAAAATATCACTTCACTCAACAAAACAGCCTCTTTGCATTTCATACAACTATACCCAAAATTCCCTGTTCCTGCTTCAAAAACAACTTGGTTATTTTAGACTCAAAATTCACCTTTAAGACCATCTGCATTAAAAGGAAGCCCACAGAGCAAAAAAAAAAAAAAAAAAACTAAAATTTTTTTTAAAAAATTGGTAAAAAAAAAAAAAAACTAAAATATTTTTTAAAAACTGGGTAAGAAAAAAAGGAACTTTTCCAATCTAGTACATATTTCACACAACTTCCACAGCACAATCAGATTGAAAGGAAGTTTGTGTCCATTTACAAATGCAGGCATGACAGATTTGGTGGAGGTTTCTAAATCCTCTGCCACCAACTCAAACAAACACTGAGACAGTGACAGCCTGGAAACATTACAGGTCACTCGATAGAGAGTGTGAGACAGCAAGTTCAAGAACATAAATGGAAAAAAACAAAGTGGCATCTTGCTCCAGGCAACAGATTAATCATTATTTGATAAGAGCCTGATCCTTTTGGGTTTGATGTTGTAGCAGGTTGCAGTTGTCCTCAAGGACAATCAAAATTTGTGTTTACTTTCAATGGAATAAAAAACTAAAAATCTAAAAAATATTTCTTCTTCTTCAGAGTCCTAAATATTATAGAGATATTATCATCCAGTGGATCTTTAACTGCAAAGGGGAAAAAAGAAAACCTACAACAAACCACCCTTTTTGCTACTTTTTATTCAATTTCTCTGCAGTTGTCAGCTCCAAAAGAAGACAGCTTTGTCTTTATTCTCCAGGCTTGAATTTGACTTGTGTTCCACTGGCAAAGGGAAATCCTGTGGAAATTCTTTACTTAATTCCTGTGATACTCCAGCAACCTGGAGAACTTCTGAACCTCTCACCTAAACTGGCTCAGGGCACAAGAAAGGAGCTTTATTCAACAGACAGCCACTAGCAAGAACACAGAATGATGAACAGGAAAGAAATGAGCCATCAATATTTATAAAATATTCGGAATTATACTTCAGCCCATCAGCAAAATACTAAAAGAAGTTGATGGGAGCACTCAGAGAAAGCAGGAAGGTATTCCAGAATTATGAACTGGACAAATTTAACCTGTGTGCATGCTCTAGGGAATGTCTGGAGATGTTCTCTACCCTCAGTCTTATCTGATTGCTCCGGAATTCTTATCACTACTTATTACTTTTTCAAAGTAAATCCCACAGATTAAAGGAATTTCAGCATATTTTTCCTCTGGGGTAAATTCTTGCAAGCATCAAAATGTTGCAGAAAATCTTAATACTTTTTGTAATTTTTTTTGCCCCTTATAGGAAAAAAAAAAAAAGCTTCACTGTGAACTTGTAATGTTCCCCCTGGTCCATTAAAACTGATCCATCACATTGCTAAAATATCAAAGTTGAATTAAATTTGGCTCAACCTTATCCCCACTTGAGTTGTGAAGTTCCACACTGGAGGACAATGAAATGACCAAAACCTAAATGATTCTGGAAATGTTCACCCAATTTCCTGCCATGGAACAAAACACAAAATTACACACAGCAGAAAAAACACAGAGACAAAGGAATGAAGTAAATCTGGGAGGAAAAAAAAACATGTAAAAAAATATATAACATGTTGAGGTTTTACTCACCAAAAACAGAGTTCTGAAGTTGCTCAGATCACCAAAGAATTCTTCTATGCTTATTGCTTTGGGATCAAAGGTGAAGTATTCTCCCAGATTTTCATAGAGTTTGGTCATGTTGCTGTGCATGTTGGACAGTTTTTCATATTGCTCTCGGGCACTCTCAGCAAAGCTGTGAGGTTTTGTTAAGGAAAATGAATCAAATGCAGCACAACTGAAGGAATAAAAATAAAACCACAGTAAATAAAGGAAAGAGTACACAAGGAAAGAGCTTTCAGTACAAAGGTTACAACTGCAAAATGTGCAGGTGCTGTTCTGCTTCCAAATATGGCATTTATTATGAATTAATATTCATAGTAATATTATTAATATTACCATTTTATGAATTAATATTATTATTATCTGCAAGTTCATATCAACACTTCCATCAAATGATGCCTTTCCAATGGTGAAGATTTGCCACTGACAGAGAATACAACTTGCTCTATGAAATTTTTAAACACTGTGGGCATTTTTATTTGAAGAGATGAACAATTTTATAAAAGAAACTCTATGAAAACACACAGTGAAATTTAGGTTGCTGTGAGAATCAATGGTGTCACTGATGAAGTGATGTCCCCCACCTCACAAATATATATTTTATATGTAAAATGTGCATAACTATCAATGACAAGATCAGACAGTATGACATCTAATTTTCTTTGCCTTTTATTCCAAAATTCTCCTCTGTGGATTCTTTCCTGCCCAGCCACAGTTCCTGCCTCGGGCTGCCTGTGCTAGGTTCACTTTTTTGAGGCACAATCTCAACTCTGTAATTTCACTGAACTTATAAAAATGAAATATCCATAAACCAACTGACAAACAGCTTTGAGAAATTATTAGTCAGAAAAACATCATGGAACCACAGAAGTCTTGGGTTTTTTTTTATTTATTTTTTTTTATTTTATTTTTTCCTTAGGAAGTGTGGAAGCCTAGAAATGAGACTGAGATTGACTTTCATCCCAGCAGCCATCATTAGAAGTTTGACATAATGCTTTTAAAGAGAAAAATGAGGTTTTTTTTCTCCATGAAAAAAAAGAAATTAACAATTATTTTACAAATAGAGGAAGGGTGCAAGCTACTAAAGGAAATATTGGTTTGCCTCAAAGCAAGTGTGTTTTAGTCTGCTCTTTTCTCCTGTGGGGTTGTTTGGAGCCACGAAGCCACAAATCACTGGGAAAAACAGATCTGCTGCAGGATTAAAGCTGCTCTGCTGACAGGGAGCTGTGCCTGATGGAAATGTTTGCTGCACATATCAAACCCCAAGAATAAAAGACACCAGAGATTCCCTGAGCTGCAGAAACCCTGCAGCCTGGCTCCCCTGGTTTTCCTTGGGAATCCTGCTTTTTAACAGGGCACAGCTCTGCTCCAGCCTCTCCCACACCTTCCCCTCTCATTTCAGAGCCTGCCTGTGCCACGTTTCTAATTCCACTCCACTCCTGACATCCCAGGCTCTCTGCAAACTAAACAGGGGACAGACACCTACAGAGAAATCCTAAAAAAACCCCAAAAAACAAAAACAAAAAACAAAACAAAAACAAAAAACAAAACCAAACCAACAAACAAAAAAAGAAAAACAAACAAAAAAAACCACAAACAAAAAACAAACAAAAACAAAAAAACCGAAACAAACCAAAAAACCAGAAACAAAACAAAGCAAAAAAACAACAAACAAACAAAACAAAAAAAAACCAACCCAAAACATTGATTTTTGAGATTAGACTAAACCCTAAAGTGGTGCTCCAGCAAATATTCAGCAAATTGCAGGATGAAGCATGGGAATTCAGGGAAATGTTCTATTCCCAAGCTTTCTGCAGCACTTGGATGCTGCTGCCAGAGCACGAGCCACAGGCAAGCACAACAAAGCTGAAAATATCTCCCATTGGGAAGAGGGCAAATGTTCCACCTGGATTTGCCCATTTTAACTAATGGGAGAGTACATAAATAAACACTTAAAAATTGGTTCTTAAAGGTGTGATTGAAAATGTTATCAATATCAATTTTTCCAAGTAATCCTCTCAGCTAAAGCCTTTGTGGCCTAAGAATAAAGCTGGAAGCTTTGTAAAGTTCATTGAGAAACAGAAACCAACACAGTGATGGATATTAATTTATAAAATCAAGATTTTGAAACAATATCTGCCTAGATAGTGCCACAGCAGTGGCAGGACCTAATTCTCAGTTTATTGAAAACAAGTTTAACCTGTCTGACTAGAATTTCAATCATCTCAAGATAAACCTGGGACAGTTCAGTCTTCAGTGACATTTAACTGCACAAAAGGAAATGAAAGTTTAATGGCAAGAATACATTAAATAGGTAATAATGGCACATTACTGAATTATTGAGCAGAGTCTAAAAATTTTAGAAAAACATGAATTGCCTTAGAGTCAGCAGACTGCTGTCATGAGCAGCTCACCAAAAAGGAATACATATAAATGTACAAATTAATTTAGAGGCTCCTTTAAAAATAATCTTACATAATATAATACAAATCCAAAAATGTCTGAAAAGTCTGAGAAAAAGGAAAACACTTTGACAATTCCAGATTTGCAGCCTATTCTTGGAGACAGAGCTCCCAGCTCTCCACTGATGTTGCACACTCACATAAGAAATAACAACAAGCACTAAAAAACCCCAGTACTGAAAGAAGATATTTTAAAGCACCACTCTAGAAATAGACACTGTAATTTCCACATTATTATTTTTTTATCTATTAAGTACAAACTGCAAGTAAGAAATCTCTTTTAACAGATGGGCTGCAAGACAAAGGGATGTCAGCAAGACAGATGAACAGGGTGAGCAAAGAGAGAATTGATATTTCAGCTGTGCTTAATTTTGAAGAAGACAAGGCAGAGCTGTAAAGACAAAAGTCCCCAGTCATAGACCATGCAATATTAACAAAGTTTCTACCACACTCCATGTGTTTCATCCAACCTTCCTCCTTGTAAAATATCAGTGGTTTAAAACATCCCCTTGAAATGCACTGATCCAGACAACAGAGCAGTTCCAGGGCAGCACAGCCACAGGTGCCAACACTATTTCATGAAAAAAATTAGTGAGGAATCTGAGCTCTGTCAGCTTTGTGTAATAGCAATAATTAATTCCCACGTTCTCCTGAAAAGAGATTGAAGTTTTACCGAGTGCTCATTTCAAAATTCTTAGCTTGGTTTCATTCCTGCCATTCTAAACCAAACCAAAGTCACAGATTTTTTCACTGGCAAGTTCAAAGGTGCTTGTTCAAGTAGGAGAAGGTACTTTATCCAGAAGTTTGTTTTTTCCACATTTTCTTGCATACCATTGCAGAGCAGGATCCTGGCTTGAGGAACCACCGGGATAAATATCTGTCTTAACTTGTCAGAAGAGAAAGTTTGAGTCAATGGTGTCATCTTTAATGAAGGGTGCACAAGAGCTCTCAGTTTCCAATCTCCCAGCTCATTCATAATAGAGCATTCTCTGAATTGAACTGTGGCAATGCAAACAGAACTTATTAACTGAAGGCAGAAATTCAGCTTTAATAGCAGCAAGTCATTTCCACTGATAGCTCTATTTTCACCTGCCTTCATCAGGATGTAAACACATGCTAACAATTTTATCACTCACACTCCATCCATAATGCATCTCTGTGTCTGCACAGCAGCCAAGACTTCTGGAGCACACACAGATAATTATGAACCATAATTATATCACTAATCTTTTCTTCTTGTTGGAAGCCTTTGCAAAAACAAAACGAAAAACAAATTGCAGAAATCTCCATTGCACTACACTCCACCCTACCCAAATCAGAACCCAAAGAAACCAAGAGCCATAGCAGGAGCCCAACCTCATCTGTGCACACAAAGCTTCTGAAAAGCTTAAAGATTCCCTAATAAAATACCCATAAAAAGCTCAGTGTGAGAATTTCCTTCTCATTACAAAGCAAATTACCTCATCATTCAGCATTTGACAAAACAGCTCAGGAAAAAACCCAAACAAACCAAACCACAAAAGGATTCTCAGCTGTCTGAGCAAGGAGGGCTCCTCCTCCCCCTTTGTTCCATTCATACCTGAAATTACAATTAACTACCAGCATTATGTAACAAAACTGCATTCACTGTAACAAGACAGGATTTCAGTGGGTTTGTGTTTGTGGAAATGAAGCACAGAAAGATCAAAACCATCCAAGAACAACCCTGGCTGTGACCTGCTCCTTCTCCCAAAATCTCTGAATACCACTTAATTCACATTAATTAAGATGAATCTTTCTGATTTGTGCTTAAAAAGCCACAAAACTTTATCTTGGCAAACACGAAAAGATGTGTCAGTGTTTCCTTCCTCCCAGCTCTCAGCAATCAATTCAGTTCCTAACTTTGCTGCATTCAAACTTCTCAAAAATGAAAAGACAATTTCCATTGATTCCACCACATTGCTAGGCATAGGAGAAAGCTTTTGTCAACATCATTTTAATATTATTTTTTTCTTTATGCTTCTGTTAGCGAGGATGCAAAGATCTGCTCAATTTTCTAGAAGTCTCTGAGCAAAATCTGATAAACAAGAACCTACTTTATAAAATATTCAGTCCAAGGAGCAAATCTCCACAGGCTGTGTCTTGAACTGTTTTATACTGGGAAAGTTGGCTCCAAGGTTTAGGTGGCAAATTAGGAATTTCCTGCGAAAGCAAACTTTAAAAACTAAATAAGAGCACTTGGCTCTCCAAAGAGAACACAAAAGGCAAAACTTCTAAAGCCACAGGCTAGAGAGAAGGCAAGATCTTTAAAAAAAAAGCCAAAAAAAAAAACCACTGCAAAATTAGAGCTAGGCATTAACCTAAACTAACCTGAACCACTTGTGGGTTTTATTATTCAAAGAAAAAGAAAGTTGCTGAACTCAGAAATTTTTTTCCCATTATTGCAACAGAGAAATAATCCCTGAATTCCATACTCCCATTTTAAAGAGAGTTTTTAAAAGCTCTACAACTGCTGAGAGCAAACCAAACCTTTCATCCTGGCAAAAGCAACACTTTATCTCCACTGATGGCATCTCCACCAGAATTTTGAAACTTCCTTCACTCTGCCTGACAACAAAAATCATCTCGTTCTTAATTCTCATTTCTGATATTTTGATGTTTAAATAATTTGAAACAGTAGGAAGAGTGGTATTTGGAGCTTTTTTTCACATTCAAATATCATTTTTATTTTGTGGTGGCAAACAATCACTATTCCTGCATTAATTAGAAGGCAACACAGAGAACATGATAGTCAGGCATGTATCAGATAGAAAATGCTGCCAGATTAATGGATTTGGAGCATCCCTTCCCTGGAGAACAATTAGATAAAAATCTCTTTAGATGAATAAAAACAAGACAGAAAACAACGGAAATCCAGCTTGTACAAATGAAATGCTGTTGTAAAATTTGTTTTGCATATTATATTCAAATTAGTTGTGACTGTTTCAAATTACAGTGTTGACACATTCTAACAATAATTTAAAAAAAAAAGTTTTTAGGTATCTCAGCAAAAGCCTGGTGGCCACTCCTAGAAATATTCTATTATCTTTGGATCACACAATCAGATTTTCAGCTCTGTGTGCCCTGAATCTTTCAGGGAAGCTGCAGCCACATTCCCTCCCCTTGATCAGGCAGCTTTTCCTCACTTTAATTAAAGGAGGGATGTTTGAGCTGTCACTGGTTTTCACAAGCTTCAATCACATCTGGTGGTTGCTTCATCCAGAGAAAGGTTCTGGTAAAGGTTGGAGAAGGAAAAGAAAAATTCCCCCCTGCAATTTTAATGTTTCCTTTAGGGCTGCCATGGCAGAAGTCCTCAATTTCTTGTTTTGAGAAATCTGAAAAGCTGCTGATTGTACATATTTCAATAGCCCCGATGTTCCAAATCCAGGGGGAAAAGGAATTTTATGTCACCTGACCAAAAAAAAGCATAGAATACCTTTATCCAAACTGAGATTTGTTTAGCACAAACTGCTGCAATGAAGTGATCACAAACTCAGAGGAGAAAATGAAAGTGAAAGACTAGACTAAAATGAATTTATTTTGCACCTAAATTGTATTTTGAATAGCAGGTGCCTGTGTAAAACCACACATCAAACATGATTTGAGTAAAGTGGTGTGTGTCCCTCCACTGTTCTCTCCCCTCCTGAAATTTTTGGGATCCAGAACTCTTTGGGCAATTATTTGCCAGAAGCTCACCAGTGTCTGCACACAAACAGCCTTGTCCCCAGAGACTGGGATTAATCCAAGGAAAAGGCAGGAAAGTGAAGTTATCCCTCAAAATTCTACCTCAGAAAACAGACACTTGAAAATATCCCTTAAACTGTTCTGGCTGGAGGGAGAAGCCAAGAGCAGACTCACAGGATCTGAAATCAAGGATTCCTTTACCCACAGGCACCTCCTGTTGCTCAGAGACATCCTTCTCCTCCAAAACACTTGAGCCTTAAAAAAAAAAATGCTTTATCTGGAGTGGGGGAAGTGTGGAGGGCAAAAAGCAGCTCCATCATCACCAACAGTTTTGCTAAAGCAGAATCCCAGGACAGTTTAATTTGGATATCTAAAAGCTGCAGCTCCAGGGATTTATGCAGTGCACTTCCCCTTCAATTTCTGATTTTAAAATAAGCATACAATAATTAGAGAATGGATTTCTAATGGATTATCACTCTAATAAAGCACAATCCTTCACAAAAATATCTTTCAGTGATCTGGACAACTTGCTTTAATAGAAATTTAAGGATGAAAGCCCAGTTTCCCTCAGGCAATGACTCACAATCAAGGAGCCTTTAAATCTCTGTTATATGTACACAAGTAGAGTCCTGTTAATGGAATTTTATTCTATGGAATCTTTACATGATTTTTTTTCTCCTGTGTAACTTTCCATGTGCTGTGTAGACTGCTGTCAGAAAGTCCTCTGTCCCAAGCCAGGCTCTTTTTGTTCCCTCCTCCTTCCCTGTCCCCAGTTCTCTCTGCACAATTTCAGGGGATGTCTCAAGGTGCAGAACAGAGCAGAGCTCCATCCCCTCAGGGATTCAAAAATCCAACAGAGATCTCTGATCTAAAGTCTGCAATTCAATGTACAAAAATTCACACTGTTTTTTTTTTTTTTTTTACAGAATACATCTTTTTCAAGAAATAAAAATTAGAAAAATAAGCATTCTTGACTGTCACACATCTCTTGCATATCATGGTGATCTTTACCTCCCCATTTGTGACATTTCCCAATTTCTTCCTTTATTCACACTACAATGGAATGTTCAGACTATCTGCACACAGAACTCTCACTACAACCCAATATGAATAATCTCTTGTCTCCTCATATCAGGGCTTTCCTTCATAAAAAGGAATGAAAATCTGAAGGTAGAACTAAACTGTCAAAGAAAATTGATATTGTGCTTTGCATAACACAACTTTCATTTATAATGTTCCAAAGTTCTTGTATTTTAAACTATTAACTTTTTGAAAACTCTGCCTTAGTCCAGACCAGTAAAAATACAAAGGATCATTTTCCAAAGGGATTTGTCTTTTTTTTTTACTGACATCAAATAGTTGTAAGAGAAATGAACACTGTGCAGTAAAACATGACACATTATTAGGTGCTTTTCAAATTCAATCCAAGCAGAGATTATACCTAAATAATCCTGTAGTTATCACCTGGAACACAGAGAGCATTTTCACTTTGCTTTAAGATGGATCAAAGAGGAAAAAAATAAAGAAAAGAAATATTATGTGATAAGAAAGGGAGTGGAAAGCTCTTTCAAAAGCCCCATTGAGTCTGGCACGACAAGAGATTTAATTCTTCCTGTACACATCTGAACAAGGGGGAACCAAGGAGAGAAAACCCCTTTAAAGAGCAACAAAAAATGAGTCCAAACTGACCCTGAAAATCCAGCTGAACTGGGGAAATTCACCATTTGGAAAGGTTACAAAAGCTTTTATTAGACATGACTGAGGGCATATAAACACAAAGTTTAAAGTTAGCTCACAGATTCAATATTCCTATAAAAAATCATAGGATTTTTCATGAAGATGAATTACTAACACTTTTCTTTCATATTTTTTTTGTCTCTGTGTAGTGTTTTTACTTTTCCTGTCCCCAGGCCTGCTCCCAGGTATTTCTGTGACATCCCAGCACCTTCCCAGCCTTAATTTCTACTCTGTCCAACAATCTGCAGAGTGCCTTGACTTGTTTCGTGTATGGCTTCTACACAAACGTAAAGCCATGAAATCAACACTCTCACAATGCCATCTCTGCACCACAAAATAAAGATCACACCCCTAGCAAATATTCCAATTCATTAATTTTACTTTATGAGGAACATATTGTTAATACTGCAGTTCCTACTGTGTTGACTTGCTGGGTTTTTACCTGATAAAAGGAGCAGGCAGTGCACAGTTTATCCTGCCATAAACCACATCCTCCTAGGTACATGAGGGCATCATTGTTTTTCTCCATTTTAGTGAAGAAAAACCTCTCCAAAGTTTTTTTTTCACACTATTAGGTCTCAATTCCTGATCCACAACCCTTCTGTATTTTTTTTTTCTTTGTATGTGAATTATTCACTGATTTTTTTAATCTGGTAATTTAGCTGACAGACTGAATTTTGTTACAGGCTCTCTCTGAAGCAGGTAGATAAAAAAGGATTTCACAGAAGCCCCTGAAGGATCCCTTATCCTACAGAACATTTGGGTCCGTCTCATCCTGCTGTGCTCACACCCTGAAGGCAGCCTGGAGTCTTTGTCTCAAAGCAAATCAACAATTTCCACATTACTGGTCAAGCACTGAAACACTGATTTACCAACAGCTCCCTCTTGGCTTATATCATGTGTTGTTCATAAAATAATGGAATATCTCATGATCAATTCTGCAAGCCTGGGTAGAATTCTTTTCCCACCAATGAACATAAAGATATTAAAATACACAGATATAATAAAGGGAATAAAGCCAAGCACCAGGCAAAGTACTGTAAAAAAATTCATATTAGGATAAAAATAAACATCTGGAATCTTGCCAGATGAGACCTGACCAATTAAAAGTTTTTCAAATTCCATTTCACAGAGCAACACGCAGCCTACATCAAATTAAACAATTCACATAAAATATCTAAACAGCACTTCTGTTACTTGATGGTTTGCAATAAAAACAGACCAACAATTCTTTGGATGCTTAGTGCACCACAGAGGAAAATACAGAATTTCAGTATACCTCCAGGAAAATTTCATACTTGGAGTGATTAAAAACCCACCCCCACACACACACACAGGATCACCCACGTTCATCCCAGAAAGCTCCACCATGGCTCGTTAGAGCTGAGAAAAAGGGGCTGTAAAACAAAGGAAGGGCTTTGGGATTGAAATGGTGGCGTGGTGGTTTGAGATGAACCTGCTACTCCACACACCCCACAAGAAGCCCTGGTAATTCCAGCCTGTCTTGTAAAACTTTCAGATTTAACAGAATTCAGGCTGACACTCCTTTCCACCAGGATTTCCCATGTCTCTCTCAGAATTTACTGCCCATAAACAAAGCACAGGGCAGAAAAATGAAGGCTAGAGCTGCTGAAACCTTAATTCCTCAGCCACCTCCTGCCAAAGAAATGTTCAGGTTATCCCGGTTCTCAGTAGGGAAACTGGATTTGACCAAGCAGAAGGAGATTTAAGTTGTTTTTCCACAAGGTTAAACTCATCTTTAATTGGGAAATATCTAATTCTACAAGGGTTACAGCTTAGTAACCATGCATGCTCAAGGCACAAGAGTAAATGAAGGAAAAGCATTTCCCTTTAAATGACCAGTGGAAAAACCTGCACAGCAATTCTGAAATTAGGTTTGTAATGGGATCATGACAAATTCATTGATTTTTTTTTCCCCCCCACTAATTTAGAAAGATGATTATTTGGGACAATAATTAGCAACACTGCCATTTACTGTATTAAACAACAAACCAAACACAACTGGTTTCAGTCATGACCAGAAAAGGAGAGTCATTCTATTAGAACAGCAAAATTATTTGCCTTTGTTCAGCACTGCATTTTTATAAGTTAACTTTGTGCAAAGGTTCACAGCATTCACCTGCTGCACATCCCAGCAAACACACGGGGTAATGAGCTGCAGGTCTGGAATATTTATCTGCAGCAGAACCAGAACATTTAACCTCACTTTAATTCAATTATGGCTATTGACCTTCATGACAAACATCCAGTCACACCAAATGTGACACCACTCATGCAAATATTTCAAAGCTCTTTTATTTGGGGGATTATTATTTTTTTTTTATCCCAGGGTGAAAAAATCAGGTAAGTGAAAGGATTACTAAATGCCACAGGGCCACGGAGGACATTTCTCAGTGGAAATCAAATTGAATGGCAACAGTTCTATCAGCACTGCCAGTGAACAACAGGCTCTCCAAATAAATAAACAAATAAACAAATTTCAGCTCATGGGATTGTTTGTGTGAGTGTTGCTGGGCTAAGATTTCACAATTTGTTGCTGATGTTGTTCCCTCTAACTGCAAGAGTTCCTGGCCATATTTCTGACTCACTAATTATCTTATTTTTAAACTTTTACCTATAAAAAGGCAGCTCTGCATAGACCATTTTATGTGCTGGGGAGACACTCTCCAACTGAAGCACATTTGAGCCCAACAACATCAAATACTGGTGGCTTTTTTCCCTTATAGCTTAATAATGTCAATTGAATATAAGTAACTAAATATAGCCCAAATTGCCTGTAATCTGATTTTTAACTTGGCAGGGTCAGTTCCTCAATAGGATTCAAACTGCTGAGATGCCACCAGCTTAAACAATTAGCAATGCAAAAACGGAGAAGGAAAACTCTGTTTATTCACCGATGCTTTTTCAAAAAAAAAAAAAAAAGCCTCCAGTTTGGAAAAGAAAAGCAGATTATTTGTACAAACTAATTCTTCCTATCTTGTATCACTGTGCTTTCAGCAGGGGGATTTTCTGGCAGTGCTGATGAAATCCAGCAGCCCCTGAGATGCATTTCTCAGAATTACAAACACAAGCAGCTCAATCGAGTGTGTCTTGGTGGCTTTGGCAGCCCCATTTAAATATCAGGCGAGTGTTCAGAGATAAAAGGTTTTTAAATGTAACCCTCAGAACATGATACACTGTCAATTTCCTCTGCAAAAGTGCATTTTAGGGATTCTTTTCTTGCATTTGGGGCAATACAAAATAATGCAAATCTGGGGCACGCAGACTCGGGGGCTGTCACACAGCCAAGCAAATCACTGGAATCTCAAATCTAATACTCAAATCACAATTTTTGCTCTCTTAGAGCTACAAAAACTTAGAGCAGAGCATCCTAGATGCTAAATTTAACCTACACCACCCATGTGATACTTTTTCCTTTGCTCATGTTACTCACTTTGCATCAAACCCTATAGAACAGGTGGTACAAGGTGCACATTCTGAAGAAAATTTTATTAACTTAATACCAATGAATTCAAATTGACACAAATCTGTAGCAGAGCAAAAAATAAAAGCTATTCCTGGCACTTAAATACAGGCTCTGCTTCAAAAAGTTCCTTGAAACTTGAACAATTTATATACCAAAATTAATTGCAAAGCAGAGGGTTTATAATTATTTCTTAAAACATTTTCCATTTAAACATGGAACTTATAAAACTAGCGATGCAGCAGGAAATAAAACCTTACTTTCCTGTGCTGTGCCTTCAATAGGCACTGCAAAGTCTTTTCCTTCCACTTAGTATTTTAATTCAGAAAAAAACAGAGGTTTTCTTGTATGAAGGTAATAGAAAGTTAAATTAATCACAAGTTTATTTTTTAAGAAATTATTTCTCTTACTTAAACGCAAACAACTACAAAAAATACAAAGTCTTAAAAAATCAATACCAAACAGAAATTCCCTCCCACTGCTGGATACTCATTATAACTGATTGATGTCAAGCAAATCCTGAAGTTTCAACAATTTCATCATTGTATCATCTTAAACATTTGCAACTTTCTGTTTTCTGCTCCTTAAAGCTTGTTTTGAACTGTAAGCAGAAAGAAAAAATTTAAACAAACGCTCAACACTCTAAGAAAACAATCTGATGATGAACACTTCTATGATGTAACAGCAACTTAAAATCTAATAAATAAAATCCATGCTCCATCTAGAAGCAGGAAGCTAGGCTTCTCTCCCTACCCCAGATTTAGGAAAAGTATTTTATATGGATAAATAACCAAGTATTTTATATGGAAAAATAACCATAATTCTCCTTTAGTCAAGAGCTGCACTTGCAAATTAAACTGTTTTCAAATGTCGTTTTTGTAGATAGCGAGAACAAAAACTTATAAATACTGTAAGAGAAGGCAGAGATATAGAAAAACTCTTCTAAGGTTTATACATGATCTGAAATTTGAAAAATCAGTGAATGGTTCTCTCTTGCAGTTCCCAAAGCCCTGAGAAATTCCTCTACACTGAAACATTGAAACACACTCGGGCAGAAGGCAGGTATTTCAGAGGTAGGGACATATTTCCCTAGAAATGTTTCCCAGTGGGGTTATTTGTGAGAATCCCGTTTATGAGCAAACTCAGATATTCATGTACACCTTCCTGCAGAAATGAAGACACTAGTACATCCCAAATTCCCAAAACAAAGCCAGGCTTTCCTAAAAACGACATCTCCAAAGCCTTGAAGGGAATTATTGTCCCCAGAGAAGGGAGGGGGAGCTCCCAGGAGTGCTGCTGCCACTGCCACTGCCACTGGAATTGCTGTCCTGCCCCTGTGGCACTGCCAGCAGCTGCTCCCAGCCCTTCCAGGACACTGAGATGCTTTGGGAAGAAAGGATCAATGCTTTGGGAACCAAGGATCAATGCTTTGGGAACCGAGGATCAATGCTTTGGGAACAGAGGATCAATGCTCTGGGAACCAAGGATCAATGCTCTGGGAACAAAGGATCAATGCTTTGGGAACAGAGGATCAATGCTTTGGGAACAGAGGATCAATGCTCTGGGAACCAAGGATCAATGCTCTGGGAACCAAGGATCAATGCTCTGGGAACAGAGGATCAATGCTTTGGGAACAGAGGATCAATGCTTTGGGAACAGAGGATCAATGCTCTGGGAACCAAGGATCAATGCTTTGGGAACAGAGGATCAATGCTTTGGGAATAAAGGATCAATGCTTTGGGAATAAAGGATCAATGCTTTGGGAATAAAGGATCAATGCTCTGGGAACCAAGGATCAATGCTCTGGGAACCTTGGCTCCTTCCCCAGGGGCTGCTCTGACAGACTCTGCAGTGCAGCTCCCACTAGAGAATTATCAGCTGATGTTTAATTAATGCACATGAAATCCTGAACATTCCCCCTGCATAAAAGTCCCCAGCCTTGTCCCCAGATCATTTCAGCACAACTGGAGTGCATCAAGTGAGGAAATCAACCCCTCACACTGAGCTGTGAGGCTGCAATGGTTATTAGAGAGAACAGGGAGCATAAATGCACATCCAGTGAGGATACATGCCTTTCAGGAAGGCAGCTTTTTTATTCCATGAAAAGGATTCTCTTCTAATGAATGGTGTTCCTTACTGGAAATTAAAATTAGTTCACAAATTGCTGCTGTTCCATTTAATGATAAGATGAATGCACAGTGCTTTGAATTTTTTTTTATCTGCAGTAATTTTTGCTCTTTCATTCATCATTCCCTTAATTTTGCAATTCTTTAAAAATAAGCTTTTAATTCTTCACATGTATGCAATCAGTTAGCAAACCCACGTGGCAGCATTGATTGCTCTGGTAGGCAAAAGATTTCCATAACTTTAGGCATGTTAATGTCTCTTATTAGGGCAAATGATCCAGCTGAAAAGCCAAAAAACCAAACAAGGTCTCCACTTAAAGACACACCAGCTCATGCAGGAGAAATAAATCCATGTCAGGTATTTTATAAATTATACACAGCTAAAGTTATTCTTGTCCAGGGAGCAGGATAACAAAAAACACGAACCCAGTGACCAGATGTTTGCCCTGCTGCCCCTTGGAACAATGTTCAAAGCTCCTCTTTATTTCTGCAGGAATAAATTATTTTCTAGAGGAATAAACTTTAGCGTGTGTGTATGTTGGAAGGGAGAAAAGTGGCATTTATTATTCATGTATTTATAGTTCTAAATCAATATTAATGTTAACTCTGAACAACTTGCCATTTGTTCCGTCTGAAATTGCTTTTCAATTCAGTTGTTTTTAATCTTTGTTAATAACATTTACATTTGAAGTCCATTAATCTGAATACCTTTCTCAATCCCCAACTAGACACTCATGTTTTAACACCACTGAAATCACTGTATACACCTACAGCAAGCAAATATAAAATTCAGAGTTCTGCACTTTAGAAAAGATCTTCAATTAGAGGCACAAACACTGAAATAAAAGAGGGAGGGAAAGGCAGCTTTGGCATAGCCAGTAATTGCTTTTCTAAACTGTTGAATCAGACTCCCCAGTGCTGCATGCAGCAGGGCTAATTATAAAAGAAACCTCTCCCATTTAAAGCTGAATTATTTACAAATCGATCTTCAGGTAAAATACAAGGCCAGCCACGGATCAGATCATGAAAAAGTTGTTTCAGGAATAAGTTATTTAATATAGCAAGAAATTCACAGAAGGAGTATTTTAATCCCTTTATTTTCTTCAGCCACACTGCACTGAGATGAGTAACTGTTTGTGCTAAATAAAAACCTGATTAAGTGAAGTGAAAAATTATCTTGCTTAGAAACTGACGAAGAATAAAAATCCAAAATGAAAATGGAGGCAGACTTTCTATTCATCTTTTTGTCACTCACAGTACCAAAAGCTTATTTGTTAAAAAAAAGTTAGAAAAACTAAAATGACTTCAATTGTTTACCAGAATTTTCTTTTGTAATTTGAATAATAATTTCATTATTACAAATTCATATTATGAATGGTATTTTTCTTGTCACTGGCCTCCTACATCAATCTGATATTCCAAGCAGGATCATTCTCACATCCTCTGAAGAAAGTCTCATCCACAACTACTGGTAAATAGCTTTGTTTATGACAGGAACGAGAAACTGTGCCTTGAATATTATAATTGCTGCATCCTAAAACTCTACTGAGACATCTCAGATTTTCTGAAACACTCAGAGAATGTTCAGCCTGAAATTCTGTAACTTTCTAATCTCAGGATGTGCCATCACCAACAAATCTTCAGGCAGCTGAGGAAATCAAAGAAATACATAGTGCAGACAAGGGTGTCATTTTTACACCCTCCAAAATTATTCTTCAATCTAATAAAAAACACGGGAGTGTAGAAAACCTTAAAATATTCAGTGACAAGCAGAAACAAACTTGATCACTTGATGTAAGGGAGACGAGTTTCTGAAACAAGCACAACACTTCTCAGGTCAGCTATTGATGATGCAAACACAAAGCCCACTGCCACTGCCATCACAGCTCACTGCTCACAGCTCACAGCTCACTGCTTTCTCTCTTTTGTCAAACCCCAAAGCCCCAGGGCTGATAAAAGCAGGCAGGAATGCACAGCTCTGGGGGTCTGGTTCAATTCTAGGGGTTGGAAATTACCTGGGAGTCAACACTGATGCCCTGAAGCCAGGCTGCCCAGGACACTGGGAATAATTCATTTTCTAACATTTCACAGGCTCCTCCTATTTTTGCCAATATAAAGAAACATCAGTACTTTTTTTTTTTTAGTGTTTTGCATTGTCAGACAAGCTTTTTCTTCTCTAAGAAATTCAGGTGATAAGCTGCAGAGAGAAAAATGTTAAATATTATCTACTTGGCTCTTTTTCCTCACCAAATCATCTGAGTGATGCTAATCATGTCTATAAGTAAACACATAGAAAGCAAAATGAAAATACAACTGAACAATAATTTCTGTACTTTGGAAAGCAGAGCTGTCAAACTTAGCAAGAAAAAAGCAGTGGTAAAGGTGATTTCATAAACTGGTTTGATTTATGAATAAAAGTAGGGCCAACGTGACAGAACTCAGCCTCTGCAGGGGGTGCCAAGGCACAGGACAATTACAAGGCAATATTGGAAGTTTTCCTGATGTGAATGAATCTCAGGGAAATATTAATGAGCTTTGTTTAAGAGCAGAACTGATAACAGTGATTACCAGCAGCAAGTCTCTTAACCTCACACGTAGGACAAGGTGAAAGGGAAGATGTGAGGAGTAAGAAACAATTTTCCACTTAGTCAGGAGTTGTCTCCCTTAAGCTCCTTTCCAGCAGACTTGTCAGAAACTTAAAATAAATCCATCCAGAGGAGATGTTAAATACCTGCCTGTGAGATTCTGTCACTGACTCCATCCAGATGGAAAATCCTGCAAAGAACTGACTTTGTACAGACAGCAGTGAGGAGAAATCTTCCTTACATCCACCTACCAAATGTGATCAGCAGCTGGGAATGGAGCTAAACATCAATCCCCTCCTTTTTCTTTCCTCTGAAAAAGCCCAAAACTCAGGATTTCTGTCATGACTTCTGTTGCAGCAAGACAGGAGAGATATCCCAGGAACTACCTGAGCTTCTGGAAATGCACAAAATGCTTTGGACTTGGCAGCTGACTCCAAATGCTCCCACATTTCCACACAGAGCTGGGATTTAAGCATAATAAAAACCTGGGAAATTATTATTATTATTATTTTTAAAGGGCTTTTTCCTCAGTCTTTGCTGCATTTTTGTGAGCTTCCTATATCTTCAGTAGACTTGTTACTTTAAACAAAATGAAAGCTGGATATACAAAAACAAGCTAGACAGAAATCTTATTACAGTCCCCCACAGATTTTACTTGGTAGTGCTTAAAGAATCCACAGTCTCTATTCTCTACAGAAATTAAAGGACATAACACCTTTGAGTGAAAACAAATGTAAATATTCCTCTAAAATGATGGTAAAATGTAACTTAAAACCATTAACAAAATGAATACTCTGCCCCTTCAAAAAACACCACCTGGAGCTAAATAATAAACAGATCAACTTTACTGCTGGTATTTTTCTAAAATTGATTCAGTAACTCTTTCAGACAGGAAAAAAAAAAAAAAATCCCCACACTGAGTTTATGGCTGCTCACTGTAACTACTTCAGGAAATCTGTCTGGGTGCCCCTAGAAAATGTGATTATTGCTGCTTTCAGTTCTCTGTTTGCTTACACTCCCCACACCCATGGATGTTTTTTCTCTGCTCCAGAAGAAATGCATGAGAAGAGACTGAAAACCTGTTTCCAAGGGCTGCAAATACCCAAGCAGAGGATCAGAATGCTCAGAGCAGCAGTGCCAAAAGGATATGCTCATCTTCTCTACAAACTTATCGTGCTCGTCCTGGCTCTTGGGGAAATTCTCAATGTCCCTCTCCAGGCGCTGGATCTGCTGGTTCATGGAGTCAAGGTTGCTCTTCAGAGTCTGGGCTGAAACTAAAGGAAAAAAAAAAAAAAAAAAAAAAAAAAATGGAGTTTATAAAGCTTCCAGAAAGGGTATCAGAAGGGGAAAAAACAATGTCAGTATAAATAGCCTGCAAGAGAATGATTCCATTAAGTAGACTCACATTTTTCTGAATTACTGCTCATAAAAATCCTTCCCTTCATAAAAATAAAGTGAAAATATCTATTGTAATATACCAGATCATCATATTTAACATTGAAATGTCACCACTTAATTCTGCCATTAGTTCAAATTATTCCATTTCTATTTAAATTTATGGGAAAATTTCCAATATTTCTAATATTATTATTTCTAATATTCTTTTAAATCTAATTCAAAGATTAAAAACTAACTAGAGTTCAAAGAGATTTCATCTTCTTAATGCATGTACTTGGTTAAATGAATGATCTTATTAAGGCACATTTCTGTTACAGGAATGATTTAAAGTATAGACATGGGGAAAAAAGATTAAATATTTTTCTTATATTGAAATTACACTGATTTCTGGGGCCCAGAGCTGTGTTAATAGCAAAGGTAGGCCTGGAGAATAAAAGCTGCTGATAATCAAAAGGAAGTAAAAGACTCAGAGTACACCACACTAATTAAAAAAAAAAAAAAAAAAGGGGGACTGTAAAGAAGTGCTGCTTGCTGTGTGACAAGCTATTCTAATGAACAGCACTGAGATGATAATTTGGATTAAACTGCTCCTAATTGACACATCCTGGGAGCAAAAAAAAATGACAGCAGCATTGTGGAGGTGAAGCAATCCCACATCACAAAGAAACTCCAGACCTGGATGAAAAGTGCCAGAGCCTCTACAGAGAAATCCCTGCTCCAGCTGGAGAATTACAACAATCTCAACTCCAAATATTGACTTTTTTGGCATGAGGTGCATTTGTCAGTCTCGTTTTTATCACAAAGGAGAACTGGACAAGCCCCTCCTCTTGTCAAAGCTGCCTTTTGGAACCCAAGCCTCTCTTCTCTCCCATTCTTTGTCTCCTCTTGCACAGTTCACAAATCAGGGCTTTGAAGAAAAAGCAGAGGCTCCCAAGACCCCTCTCCCCCAGTGCAGCCAAGAAAAGCAAATTGCTCCTTTTTTGTTTCTTTTTTTTTTTTCTAAAGGAGTTTTTATTCTCTTTTGCTGGAAAACAGTTTGCCCAAAAGTTCCACTAAGAACTTCCTAAAGAACCATTTATTTCTCTGTTTTCTTGCTATTGAAAAGCAAAAAATGGTGCTGTGGCTACATGAGATTAAAGAGTAGAAGGAAATTGAGTCATGATGGCCTGAAAAGCAGCACACAGGAAATAAAAATCTGGTAAATAAGGAAGCTGTTCCCAGAAGAAAGTCAATTTTCTATTCTTTCTAAGTAACGACTCACATCAGCCATAACACTGATTTCATGAGCATGTTCAAATACATAAGGCACCAATAGAGCTGTCTTTATAGCAGCCATTATCTTGATTTTATTTTCAATTTTATCCATTTTATACTGGGTACCAAAGGAACTACTAATCATGTAATCCTAGAATTATAGTGGAAGTTTTTAAAGCTTAGTTCAACTGGGGTAGGAATCTATATTGACCACAGAATCCTTGTAGCTTTTAAATTCACATTTGAGAGTTAACCTTGAAATCAACCACGAAAACACTCTGAATATCACAAACTATCAAAGCTTTTAGGTTATGGTTGCATTAGTTTAATCATTTGATATTTTGATCAAAGCACTCATTTTTGCTCGAACTGAAGAACTTGAATTAGTGTAATATTTTTATGGGCTGTTCTGGAGTTGGAGAGGGGGACAAACAGCACTGAAGGAAAATGCTGGAACTGAAAAATAAATGAGGAGGATGCAAATGGTCACTCAATAGCAGCTGGTACATAAACAGGCAACATAACAAAGTTTAACTGTTTGCAGCAATTTGGAAACATTTAAATGCACCAGGTAGCAGAAGTTTATTTTTGTCTGGAATTCAAAGGTGCAAAGAAATTCAGCCAGCAATGACAAATAACTGTTAACCTTTGTGATGAAGATGGATGGAAAGAGTTTCCAGTAACATCCTTCCATAAATCTGAGTTCAGAAAGCCCCAGGTAGGAACACACTGCCTTTGAAAGCAGGAGGAACTTTACCCAGGCAAGAAGGCTGCACCCTAAAGCTGTGCTGCCCATAATTAACTTCTGTATTCACACTCAATTAACAAAAAAAAT
This sequence comes from Rhabdornis inornatus, assembly GCA_013397075.1. Classification (NCBI taxonomy): domain Eukaryota; kingdom Metazoa; phylum Chordata; class Aves; order Passeriformes; family Rhabdornithidae; genus Rhabdornis; species Rhabdornis inornatus. The sequence goes on along the minus strand of VWZS01008402.1, from coordinate 588,188 downwards.
GTTGTAGAATATGCAACTCTGTTCACTTTTTCTTCCCCCTGGCCCAGGCAAATGTACAAGTTTCTGTTCAGATAATTTATGAAGTTGTTGTTCTGCAAGACAAATTTCAAAAGATGACAGAACAGGGAACATATATATATATAGACTATAATAAAATATCTGCATTTCCTCCCATAAACCCTTTTATTAGAGATTTACTACTTCAGTAATGTGCAAAGGAATCAACATGAATACCTTCTACTTTCAGGGAAATTCATGTAAATTTCTTCAAACTCTTGCAAGGTTTTAATTTATGAAAGCATAAATTCTACTTGCAGCACAAAGCCATTTCCTTGAAACCATTCCAAAATGCACACCCTGAACAGCCCCTCCCCTGCACTCCTCAAAGACAGGCTTGTTCACCTCCCATTTGCCCAGCACTCCACAGGAAAATTAGGAATTTAACAAAACTGGTCTCAAAAAATGGACATGGAAGGCAGAATTTGGCCTTCAGTGGCAAGGGCTCTAATGACAAAGCCTCTCTGGAGCAGCCACTCCAATATTATTCACTTAATGTTGCAGCAAGAGAGAACAACCCACTAAATCCAACACAGAAATAACTGATGTCAAGGTAGGAACACGAAGCAAGTACAGAAAACGAGGGAAGCATAAAGAAACAAACCCCAGCATCAGCAGCCAGCAGAAAAAAAACCCCTATGTGTAACCCCCAGATACTCAAGGATGAGCAGATCCCAAAAAAAAAAACAAACAGGGAAGCAATCTAAAGGATGCCTGGCCATTTATTTCCTTGTATTAGCAAAGATAAAAGGTTTGCCACATTTCCAAATTAAAACAAATCAGCAGCAGTAAAGAACCAACCTCACCCACCCCCAGAGCTTTACAGGACAATGAAGATTCCCATCCACAGGGGAAAGGCAGCACTCAAGAAATCAGAAAGTTTGAGAATTCAAGAGCCAGTCAAATTTGCTGACTCAGGGAACAGTGAAAACAGAATAAAAATGAGTTCAGAAAGAAATGATGTGGATTCTTGGACAACAGGTTCAGAAAGATGTCAGAAGTAAGAGGCAGGGATGGAATTTTTAAAGTCTCTGTGAACACCTGAAGGTGGTGGCAGAAACAGCTGGAGGAACTGCAGTGTCCTCCCCAAAACTCTGTGTGAAAACCCACAGAAACCCCCAAACCTACGTATGGACCAATCCTCAAGACCAAAGAGAGGAAAAAAAGGAGCAAAATTTCTCAGTCTGTGCCAAATTGTATCAATCTGGCCCCTAGCTCAGCCCCAAGGGAAGCTGGCACAGAGCACCTGCAGCTGCAAGGTGGAAATGCAGCACCTTGAATGAGTGTACCCCAAACCCTGGAGATAAAGGATTTATGAGACAAAGAAAACAGCCAACAGCAGAAATTAAACTTGTGTTTCACCTCACTGCAGAATCACTGTAACATACAGAGCTAACATGAACGAGGTCAAGCCATGTGGAATATTGCATTGTCCAGATTTTTCCTGCCTGTGGCAGACCAATACAAGCACTTAGATCCATCCATATTGCCCCTGCACAAATACTGAATGCAACTCACTTAATCATGCATCCTTAAATCTTGGACTGATTAAAAGATTATTTTGTATATTATTATTTAATTACAGTAGAAAATCACCACCACTGAAGAGATGGCACAATATTATTCTGCCATGGAAGGTAATAATTTCCTTCACCTTATTATTTCCCTTACACTAATTGCTCCTCTGAAAAGAACCCTGAAACCAATCCTATCCACTTATTTTGGAGAAAGCAGTTGCACAGTCTGCACGCTAAGGAAGGCTTAGTGAGTGTCTGCTAGAGCAGTTCAGTCCCAGAAAAATGCTCCAAGCACTTAATCTCATGTTGATGGTGAGCACTAGCTGGTCCCTGTAGTCAAGCTAAGCATTTTGTATTTACATTAATACAGCAATAGTACCAAAGGTCAGACTAATCCCTTCTAAAATAAGATTGCAGCAGACTGAGAGTCCTCCCCACAACAAGAGGTGAAATGATACATTTTGATTCGGTGCAGTGCCTCTTGCATAAGAAATTTAAATGGTCACTGATCATGATGCAGAGCTGGGATGGCCATGTCCACAGCTGGAAAAAGCTCTGAAGTGAAAGCCAGCAACATAAATTACTTCAGTGAGCAAAAACAAGTCTGTAGGAAGCAAATGAACTCATGGATTTTTAAGTCTAGACAGCATTTGCACCATAACTACATTGTAAGCATACTAATGACTATTTATTTCTTACTGCCTGAGGGCAGATGGAAAGAGTCTTTCACAAAGGAATGAAAGGCAGTTTGGAGGGAAATGGGTGAGCAAGGACATAATCTGCAGGAATTACAAGCATTGATTACTCAATTCATACCAAGCACGTTTCTATTTGCAAAGACAATAAATGTTTAAATACCTCAGGGTCAGAGGGGAAGAACAGCTCCCATCTTACCCAGCTGGAGGAGCCACCATCCTCCTCTTCCAAAATCTGGGAAAGATTTCTGACACAAAGTCCTGGTGCCTAACATCCAATCCATCATGCAGAGCAGACTTTTACCCTGACAGAATCTTCCCTGCACTTTTTCAAGTTTAGGACTAAGAGCAGGTCTGCCCAAATGGCAATGTTCTGTTTATATCCTATTACTGTGTACTGGAATTTGATCTGAGGGAGCTTCAAAGCAGAATTTTAACAGACAGATTTCACTCATGGATGTGCACGTGCACTTTTGGTTTGCATGCTGAGATTCCCTTGCCCAGCAGAGCCTCTGCCCCTCTGCTCACAGCTCTGCAGTGGAAGGGGGAAGAAGGCAGGGACAGAGCTGTGCTCCACCTTCTCAGGTGAACAGATTTACAGAGGTGAACCAATGGAAAAGCCCTTTGTGACAAGCCAAGTAACTCGTGGTTTGGAGTTTAACGAGAGATTCAGTCTCAGGCACTCTGTGTGTGCCACCCTCCTGCTGTCCCTTGCCAAGAGCAGCCTTTCCCCCACTCACCTCACTGACTAAACAGCAAACAATGGCAGAGAATACCAGTTTTTAATTGAACTGACTTTTCACATTACAACTACAGATCTTTCAGCAAGCAGATGTCCCAGTTTTAGAAAAACAAGCAGGAGCACTGGAGCTGATGGGTGAGAGCAGCTCTGCAATCAGCAGAGCTCTCCTGGCAATGGGGGCTCTCACCTCCAGAGCTCTCCAGAAACTCGCCCTACTTTGATGTTGATTTAATTACAAATGTCTTTCAAGATCTCAGAAGTTTATTTTTAAAAGAGAGCTTATAATGACAAAATCAGTATGTATTAAATGAGCAGGCTGAAGCAGAAGTGCTGGCAGGGGTGTAAGACAAATTGCAAACGAAGCAGAGGAGACAAACACAAAGTCAGGAATGCACAGAGAAGGAACAAAGCTGCTGTCACACAAACCTGCTGCTGATGTAAAAACCCAGAGATGTTGGGAACTTCATCCAACCCAAGCCTGGCCTTCCTGACTGCCTGACCCACTGCCAGAGCTGCCACAACCTTCCTCACAGCCAAGTGCAAATTTGACCACAGACAGAAGAAAGAACAGAGTGCCATTTTGTAGCTTTTGCCTCTCTCTAGAGGCTTGTATTAAGGAATTCTAAATGGATTACACAACTTAAGACATTTAAAGCAATCCTCACTTCTGAATTGGTTTAACTACAGCCAGAAATTCTTAAATGCTTTAATTTCTTTAATAAGCAACAGCCCATGAGAGTCATTTGGACTGTTCTTTCATTTTGCCCTTGATACTTGCACTTCAGGGAGAGGAGCAGAGCCTTAAAATGCAAGCCATACAGAAAGGTTTAATGGAGATTCCAAATTATAACTCCAAAATGTAGCTCCAGAATGCAGAACAACCACAGTTCTGTACAGCATTTATTACACACAGACAGCAACTAAAAACAAAACAAAAAAATCCTCAAAGCCTTCCCAGACTGGGGGAATTCACTAAGCAAATTTGCAGAGTTTAAGGCAGCCCAGAAGCTCAGTGAGGCTCCAAAAGGATCTCTCAGAGAAAATTGCAGTTTGGAACTACAGCACCAGAAGTGCCTGGGAGGTTTGTGCCTCCCTGCCTTCCACCACTCATGGGCCAGATTGGGCAAAATCTGTTTCAGCAATTTCAGCTGAGCAAGGTAGAAATGCTGCAGATCTCTTTGCCAAAACACAGCTTTTTTCTGCTGCAATGAACTATAAAACTTTTGTTTGACAGAAAAACGGCTGCTGCTTATGAGCATGCTTTAAATTGCTCTACTTCAAAGTGACAGTGGCACAGGATGTTTTAAAATATTTCCCCCATTCTAAAATGATGCCATTAAATCACAGTCAAGTACCTGTATAAAATCTCTAAATTAATATTTTATTACATTATTTGTAATAAAAAGTACACACATATTTGCATTCCCCAGTGTTTCTGATTGCTAATGGCCTTTCTAGAGAGATGCCTCGACCAGCAGAACCATATGCTTGCAAATTAATGAAATAAATTTCCATGTCCACATGAGTGACAAAGCTGTGCTGGTGTTATTGGTATTTTTCAGTCCACTGCACAGACCTAACTCACCCCCACAAGGCACCTTTCACTTGATTTTACTTTCAACAACACTTTAAAAGAACTGTGAAGTGGCACACCTTTGTAGCAGGCAAAGAATTCAGTGTGTTAAGTGCTCAAGAAAGCCCTCGTTATTACTGAAAGAAACTAAAAAATACAGATGTTTTTATTCTGTATATCTCAATTTGCTGTGACTGCACAGCCCAGGGACTGCCACTGCTGGCAGACCAAGCAGGTAACAGCTGCATCAGGAATGTGATACTCAACAGATAAAGACATAGCTATGGTTTATTTCTATGTTTTATTATTTACAGGCACAATGTTTAAACCATGAACTGGGAGGTAAAACTGTTGCTCTTAATATCTAAAATTAAGTTGCTGTTATAAAATACATGGCTAAATTATTTTAATCATCTTAATTTTGTGTGTTATCCATTTCATTTTACGATTTCTGGGAGGCTTGACACTCAGGAAAGCCTCGAGTTTAAAAATATATTTATTTTCTGAGTGATTCCAAACTACACTTTTAACCATGTGGCTGTCTAGAAATATCTGACTTGTAAGGTGCCTCTTGTTTTTGTTTGGAAATTTGACTGAAGCCCAAAATGGGATGGGGATTTTCCAGGTATTTAATAAAAAGCTGAGGTTATAAAGTGGTAAGAGCAAAAACCATGAAAAGCAGCAAGTGGGGTAAGAAGAGAAGGAATGGGCCAACAGGGCTGGGCTTGGTTCCAAGGGACAAGAGGAAAGTGCTGAGGGGGAAAGAAAAGAAGGGGGAAGAGAAAAGGAGGGAGAAGAGAAAAGGAGGGGGAAGAGAAAAGGAGGGGAAAAGAAAGAAAAACAGGCAAAAGGAAATCACTGCCATCAAACAATGCTCTTCATCACAGCCTTGTGAGTTTTGATTGGTTTTCCTCTCACAGTCTGCTTCCAGGAAGAAGAAATGCTTTTCCAATGATCCCTTGATAGTTAATCCCTTTGACCCTTGCTTGTATTTGCCAGAATAAAACTGTTTCCTAATTTATTTTTACTTTTCATAAGCCTGCAGGTTGATCTTCCATCTTTAAAAAGATCAACTATTTTATTGTACCTAATATCAGATTATTGAAGATTTTAGTACATGCATGGGCAGTTCATCTAATCCCATTGACCTTTTCATATTAAAATCCAGTTTTATGCTTTATCTGCTCTTTGTTAAAAAAAAAAAAAAAACCAGCGGTTGTTCAGATGCTGGTTCTTTATTCTTACATGAAAATTAAGCTGAACAGGATTTTTTTTTTTTTCTTTACATGGAACTGAGAATATGAAGCCAAGATTGAAAAGAAGCTGCAGATGTCAAATGTAGCATTTGGAAGGTTATGCACAGTTCAAACTACGAGGCTGCCTCCTGACTAAAAAGTACCAGCATCCATCTCAAGTAATGACACTCACCCTCCTAGCTCATATTTCCTTATTTAAAATTCATGCAGAGATAATATTTGCTGGTAGATTTCTTCCTGTTTTAGGAAAAATTGATGCCAGCATCCTCATATCCAAAAGAGGCTTCCCACAGGAAAAATAAACCAAACTATCCATCCCCAGAACCAGTGGTTTATAAAAATAATAAAACAATGAACAGGAAGTGCAAATGGCCTCCTTGCAAACTTCCTCCACGGAAGCAGCACCAAGTGTGACAGAGCAGATGAACATTACAATTAACAAACCCCCAGAAGGACCATGGGGAACACTTGATGCAACTTGCACAAATCCCATTTATTCTGCCAAAAATCTGCCTTGCTCCAGGAAGCAAAGAAGGGCTGAAAGAGAAGTTTTGGTCATTAAAAATGAGAAGTAATTTATGCTCTGCTAGAAGCCAGTGCTGTTTATAGGAAATGCAGCTTTTATCTTAAAGAATGAAACAAATTTCACTGCAATAAAATCTTTTTCATATGTATACTAAGCATCAGATTTATTAGAGGCTTTGCTCCCATTAATATGCTTTCTCTGTTTAGGATGCTACAGCTTAACTAAACTTTACTGACTCTCAGTTTAATTCCTGAAGTCAACTTACAGAACATCAGAGGCTTTGAATCAAACTATAAAAATCTCAAAGCTGCAAGGTCAAGTGTCAGCCACAGAAGAAAATTCATAAAAGATCATCAAAAGTGCCTGGTAAACCAGAAGACTTTACAAAGGAAGGAAGAAAAAGATTAAAAGTCACCTTGAGAAAAGAATTATCAAGTGGCAGAAAACACTTTTGGAATTTAGATAAGATGGCAAATTGCTACTTGCATAAATAACTTAATTAATATGTTAGTCCACAGAATGAGAGTATCCTGAGCTGGCAAGGACTCACAGGGATCACTGAGCCCAGCTCCTGGCCCTGCACAGACACCCCAATAATCCCAGACCAGTCCCACTTTGTCCACAGCAAAGTGAGGCAGGGACACATTTCAGCAATAAAATAAACCACAGGTCATATGCAGGAAATAAAAAAAAACAACATGGAAAGGTGCGTGCAAAGTTTGAGAAACAGCCAAAAAAAAAAGTGTGAAGACACAAAGTGTGAAGAAAGCCGAGGTGAAACAATGGCAAAATTGGGTTGATGGATGAACTGTTCCAGGTCCCCAGGGAAACAAGAGTTCTGCTCTCAGCAGACAGTGCAAGACAGAAGAACACAAACTGAAAGCAAATGATGGCCTAATTAATGAAGTATCTGCCTAACAGCTAATCACTGCACTCAAGAGAGAGACACTGACTGATAACACTGGAAAAGAAGAGACAAGAATTTCCAGGAGAAAACCTGGACAAGCTGGTGGCAATGTGTATCCAACTACTTCTCACCTCTGTCTCCATTCATGTTCTTGTGCTCAGCCAGGTATTTATCTTCTGATGCAATGGGCAAATTAAAAGTTTCTGTTATCTTCATCCACCACCTACTTTTGCCTCAGCAGAAAACTCAGCAACAAGTGTGCCAAGCGTGTGTGTGACAGCTTGTGTCACATGAAAACGTGTCCAGCTCAGCTACCACAGCCCCCAGCCTGGACTGACCAAAAAAAATTATTAATTGTTGCCTGGGCAGCACAATTAAACTGTATCTGTCCATATGCAGCCTGGGATTCTTGCAGAGCATGTTTGTTATTCTCTAGGTGTGGAAAGGAGGAATTCTCTGTGTGTGTGAAGGCTCCTTGCACACACAGAGCTCACTCCTGAGCTTTGGTGGGACACTCAGCATCATCCCTGCACTGCTGCCACAACCCCTGAGCTGTGGCTTTCCAAGCACCTCACTGAAATAAATTGTATTATTTTTACAGCCTACTACAGAAGAAGGGCAGTTGCTCTATTACTGTTTTTCCCTCCTGATTTCTCAGCTCAATAAACACCAGAAAGGCACAATCCACATGGATTACCAATGTTTCCAGGTTACATAATCCTACAATCCCAAATGAAATGGTGGAAGTATTTAATGTCAGAGCAAACAACTGTTACCTTCAGGTGCTCTGGCTGTTTGCTTACCTTTGCTTGCACTCTCAACATGCTGCAATTCATCTGGGAATTTTAAGATGTCCCTGTAATTCTCCTCACAGATTTCTGCCAGAAAATGCAACAGAGTGGTTTTCTGATCTGATGATTTCGTATCTCGAATCTAAAAAGTGAACACAGGAGAAAACAAAAAGAAAAATAAATCCTTAAAATGCTTCAGTAAAGTGAATATTGCAGACTTCCACTCATTAGCAAAAAGTTACCTACATGGGTTGCCTGTAAATAAACAGATTCTTTAAAAAATGAAATTCCTGGAATTCTTCATAATTTAGGCCTGCAAAAGGAACCTTATGACATATTTTAAGAAAGGATGATTAATTTTGATGGGAACAAGACCTGAAGACAGCCCATAAAGTTCTGAGATTTTAGCACTGCCACTTCAGAAGCCCCCAGATAAAAAATAGCTGTGAACAGAGATTAAACAGGACTGAATTTAGAACATTCCTTCAGTACCATAAATGCCAAATCTCTAAAAAAATCCCTGAAATGCTGCCTAGCTGGACATCATGCTAACAGTCAGAATGTGCATTTTGACCAGTCAAATTAAAGTAACTCCTTGCTGTAAATCCAGAATTTTTTCTTGGAGCAAAACCTAAACCATGCTGCTTAGGCTAAAGACCTGGAGACCAATTCTATAGAGTCACAAAATAAATGTCCCCTGCCTTACTGGAATACAGAATGACAACACAAAAAGCAAAGGTAATCCTGACTGTAGCTAAAGGAAATGTAATGCATGCAGTTGTATTTATGAAAAGCTGCAGGAAAACTGTGCACAATGGGCAGTAACAGGTAAATGTGTATTTCTGCTGCTCTTTTGACTGCAGAGGCACTTTTCAGTGGCCTGAAAAAAATCAGTGTTCTTGGAAGTGAAAAGGCTCTGTTCTCCATGAGCCTGAGTGCATGAACTGCTGAAATGAGGTTTTTCAGTTAAAAAATAAAAATAAAAATCTGAACTAATTGTTAAAATACAGGATCAGTGACATGTTTCCAACAACCTTATGGCTAAATCCCATGGCACAGTGCACAAGTGTGGACAAAGGAACATCATGAAATTAAGAGAACGAGAGAACAAACTTCAGACCAAATTTCTGAGTTTGCCCATTTTTGTGCAGATGTGAAGAAGGAATGTGTGAGCTGATGAGAGATCAAGCAGAGGCAGAGATTTCCTCTTATTCACAAAGGCAACAGACACAGTAGGTGCATGTAAGAGTTTGAGAGGAGCACACTTCACTTGACAGAGAATTAGTAATACAGCTGGAAAGAATTGTTTTAACAGCATTTCACTCATCTAGTACAGTTCTTACACAGAAGCAAGCTACAACATACACAAAAAATGAAATAAAGGATTTATTTAAGAAGAATACATAAATGTGTGTGTAAAATCTCCTATTTGTTTTCTCATTCTCTAAATCACTTGAAGTTCTAATTCTATAATCCTCATGACAGCCTTGCCATCGATGTTCAATTTAATAGAGGCCTTTCAGCTTTAAGGATTACCCTGTTAGGAATAAATGAGTGCAGTGGAAAAACAAGCTTTTAAAAATATAAGGTATTTAGGCAATTAAGAAAGCAATTTAATTCATACCAATTCAGCGATTAAAGACTAAACAATGCTCAGTAATGGTACACAGCTAAGGGGCTTTAATGTGTTACATACACAGAAGTTCTTCTGACTTGAAAAAAAAAATTGTAGATTTACTGGCTAAACATCTGCATGGAAAAAAGAAATTGCATTTCAATTTGTCTGTGAGCAACAGTAGTGGGATTTGCAGCCTGTGATCTCTCTGACATCATCAAGTGGATAAAGCACTTCTTTTTCTAAATGGACAAAATTATTTTGCTTTCAAATTACAACATGAACATGTTTTGCCACCAAGAGCAAAATCGTAACAAGAGTCAGTATTAGCACCTCATAGTAAACACTTATTTAGATCTTGAACAAATGCATCAAATTCATTTCTTTGGCCCAACCATAAACAAGTCTCTGCTATATTCATCTTTATTTTTAGCACAATGGTTATAGATAAGTCTGCTTGATATTTAGAATCAATATCTGTACTTCAAAAATCAAGTCCTAAGCCTACTCTTATAAGGAAAAATAAGACAGGTGCTGTTTGAGTGCAGTTTAGCACATACTATTTAAACATAAAAACAGAAATGAAAGGTAGGAACTGGATAGTGCCAGCATGGCTGTGTGTGTATTCACATCCTACACTCATATCCAATATATACTCATTTCAATAACTCACCTATTATCTTAATTTTTTTGCATATAAATGCAATACTTTTTATATTCAGCTTTTTACTTGCAGTAATTTTGCCCAACAGATACAACATTCCTTGGTTTGTAAAGAACCTAATGGCTCAGCCTGGTTTCTGCTGCTCTACACACTCCAGCCAAGTGGATGAAAAGCTAAAGGAGCCCATTAAGTTGTGCTTACAAGACCAGGAGCTGGACTTTGATGAACCTCCTGGGTCCCCTCCAACTCAGGATATTCTATCATTCTATGACTCAGGATAAATTTTTAACACTGTGGTGTTCAAATTTTAAAACACAGGTTTTGAGTCTATGGCCTTTCTTTGCCCAAGAGACAGAATTTGGGAATAACACATTCAGTTTAAAAATAAATGAAATAAATTGGTAGGTCAGCATGGGCTGCAGAAAGCAGCTCCAGCTGAATGCTGAAGCATCAGTTTGAGGGTCAATACCACGAGATCCATTGCTTGGGAAAGGATTAAAGGCCAAGGCCCACAGAGCACAGCACAGCAGGACTCAAATCAAGGGAGACACAGAGTAAGATGTTTCATTCTGTGAGCCAGAAAAACACCACCAGAACAAAACTCTCCCTTTTCAGAGAGTAAAGCATTTAACCCATCCAGTCTCACCATTACCCATTGCCAGGATGGGATGGGTTTTCCCAGGTTCTTCTGGATGCAGCTCTCAGGTGGGAGGGTTAAATGTGACAGCCAATGCAAGGAAAAATTCATGTACAAGCCATCACTGGAGTGACACTTTATTACAGCTATAAAAGTCTCTCTATTGATTTTTATGAGATTATAGACCTTCTCCTACCCCAGAAATCTGTCCCCCCTTCCCAGAACAAGGGCTGCTGGACAATAAATGTCCCCTCATCAGTAATACTCAGACTGGATAAACAGCTTGTCTTGTTCTATTTGCACTATGAACAAAAGGTAACATAGCAGCACTTAACAGATAAACACACATTGATCCAGCCAGAATGCTGCAAAAGCTTTATTGAAACTGAGTTGTTGGTCTTCACTTTAACTCAGCACCACAGGACCTGCAGCTGGACCTGCACATCCTTAAAACAAACCTCTTTCCTTTCAGTTCCATTCCCAGCAAGCAGAATTTTGGAGCTCCTGAGGGGGCTCCTGCTGCACTGGGGGTTCAAAAAGCAGCTGGATCCTTTGGCCATATTAAACAATCACAGCAGATCTCCCCTTTTGTGAATTACTAGAGCTGTCTCCCTCAGCCCGAGCACTCTTCCTGCCATATTTTTATTTTTGCAGAGCATTCCATGCTCAGGAAATGAAGATGCTCTGCTGCAGGCACAGCAATAGCTGCTCTCGCTTGCCAGTCTTCATACATCCCAGGAATTCTGATGTTGATGTCTCTCATTTGAACAAAATTAAGTTCTCTGCCAAAGGTTGTTTACAAATCATTTCTATCTTCAGTAACATCATACACTGCAATATAACATCCAGAGAGATAATCTGTTTTTAAGGATCTGCAATTACTATTCAGTCATTAGCCTTCTAGCTCAGTCCAGACAGGGGTTGTGCTTTCTTTTATTTTCTTTATCATGTTTTAATAAAAGTTGTAACAAAAACAGAACTCTGTGTATGAAATGAGCAGCTCTGTTGTAAAAACATTTATCTTCCAAAACCAAACATTTATCCCAGATCAATACTTGCCTTTTTTCTTCTCTTTTATTTTTTAGGCTGTGTAATGTAAGTACTGCATCCAGTAAACAGACAATTAATTTTAAGATTGTTCAAGAAACAAGCACTAAAAAAAAAAAGTCAATACAAAACTCTGGTGTTATTGAGAAGTGAATTCATCACATTAGGATTCCTCATCATGAAGTGCAAGTGCTCTGCACGTGGAAATATCTACACAGACACATCTTCCACCCAGAAATGTGCACACAGACACATCTTCCACCCAGAAATGTGCACACAGACACATCTTCCACCCAGAAATGTGCACACAGACACATCTTCCACCCAGAAATGTGCACACAGACACATCTTCCACCCAGAAATGTGCACACAGACACCTTCCACCTTGCTGACAGTTGACTTGAAAAATATAACAAAACTTTCTTGTCATGGGCAGGAAGTTCACCAAGTGATAGTCACTGGTGTAAAAAAGGAGCTACTATAACAAAATGCAAAATAAAGGCTCCCAAATTCTGCTAGACAAGCGTGAAGGCTGAAATACTTCCCTTAGGAGCAAAAACTAAAGACAACCTCAAATTACCCAGACAATGTTGGGAATGCTCACTCATTTCCCTGTCCACTGTAAAACCCAGAGGTGCAGTCAGAAAATGACTCTGCTTTTCCCTGCTTGGGGCACTTTGTCTGTGTCCTGAGCTGCCCTTTGGTGTGTCACAGCTGCAGCTCTTACCTTGCAGAGGAAGCTGATGTTGAAGCCAAGAGATTGTGCGTTTCTGGAGCCAGAGTTCATGTAGTTGCCCAGGAAGAGCACCAGCTCCAGGAGCTTGCTGAAGCTCTCACTCTTCTTGAGCTCCTCGCAGGCCAGGGTCACTGCCATGATGTCAGGTTTGATGTTGTTCACGTGCTCCTCGAACATCAGCCGGAACAGGATCCCGTTGAGCCGCGCCCGCAGCATCTTCACCGAGCTCATCTGCATCCACCAAAACCACAGCAAGGGGAAAACACAAATGCTGATTTAGGAGAAAAGCTTGTATTGGCAAACCTAATGCTGTGCAGACAGCAAGCCTACAGCTCCTGCATGCTTTCACTGCCTCTCTTGCATTTCCAGCCATCCCGGGATCCTTCCACCTTCGTGTTTCAGACACTTGGCAGAAGGGAGCACGGCACTAACTCCTTCCTGCTCTGATAAAAAGATGACCACAGCAAAACATAAAAAAAAACAAATGTTGATTTATGAGAAAAGCTTGCATTGAAAACCCTAATGCTGTGCAGACAGCAAGCCTACAGCTCCTGCATGCTTTCACTGCCTCTCTTGCATTTCCAGCCATCCCAGGATCCTTCCACCTTCATGTTTCAGACACTTGGCAGAAGGGAGCACGGCACTAACTCCTTCCTGCTCTGACAAAAAGATGGGAGGTTATAAATCCTGACATTGTAACAGAGCAAATGACAGAGCTACTGAAAATAATCTACAATGCTAATTCATTAATTTAAATCCCCAGGACCAAATTCACTAGGTTGGGTAACAAAATATGGCCATGTCTTTTGTATTTTGCACAAGTGATCAGAGTTATTTCCTCCCACTTAGCACACCGTAATTCACAGGAGAAATTTAAATTAGGAAAAAAAAGATGTACTGAGCATTTTTAAACCACTCGAAATTTTTAATTTAATTGCAAGAATGATTATGTTCCAAATCTATCTCATTTTACTTAGCAGAATAAAAAAGATTTCTTCCCCAGTGTATTCAGCATCAGCGGTGTTCCTGAAGCACTTAGTGAGAAAAGCTTTGCTATGTGACAAATCACAGATCTTGACTATCAAAACAGGAAGATTTTGATGTGCTCCTGTCTCTGCTGGCCAAAATTTGACCATAGTCCTCTGAGGAACCACAATTTTTCTGCTGGTGTTATTTCCCAACAGCTACCAGAAGCAGCAGCAATAACTTTCAGAGGAAGGACTTGAGTGGCCTGAATAATAATGAATTCATTCTAAAATGAACATAAACATGAAGGCACTCCAGATGGTCTCAAACAATTCCTATGATCAGGCTGGAACAAGGAAGAGGAAAGGATCAGAAAAGAAGCATTTCAGCAGAACTAGTGATCTTTTTTTATAAATCTCCATTGTCACAAATTTCTCTCTGAGCCTCTATAAGCCAAAACCATTGAAAGTCTTGAAACATTATTCTTCTAATCATTCTGTATTTCAGAAATATCATACTGAAAACATCTGCCTTGAAAGGATCTACTTACACTAATCTGCAGTAGATGGAAATTAAAATTAATCACATAATTTGCTTTAACTTTTGTAGAACAATCTCCAATTGCTGTTTTTACTTAAAATGGCACAGAAGAAAGTTGTTGAAAGCTTTAGATCCCAAAACCAGAGTGCAACAAGACATGTACAAGCCCACAGGAGAGTGTGACATAAACATTTGTGAAGAATAATCCTTGGACTTCAGACAAGTGTCCTTTCTTCTTTCAATACTGTGTAGTGCCATGAACACTGATCATTTATTAGCTTTTGACCACCAACCCAGCAGTAAGCTTTAATTTCATTCCCTGACCTACATAATATTTTAAAACTGTCTTGATAATTTCCTAAGAGATGCTTCAAGTGGGTTGTTTCCTTAAAATCCAGAATATTTTTATACACATAACGCCCTTTATCAGTAGAAGATGGTCACAAATGCAATTTTAGTTCCTCCTGCCCCACCCTGCCCTGGTTTCCCCTTTTGTGGGCCTGTTTCTAAATCCAGAGAAAGAATGATCACATACTGAATTTTGAGCAATCTCCTGGAATTAGGTAAGGAGCAAAGTCTACATTCACTTCGAAAGCTCAAATTCTTTACGGCTCTAAATAAAATTCGTGTCAAAGGCATAATAAATAAAACACTCAAACAGGTGCATGGAGCAGCAGCAAGCACTGGCTTCCACTGCAAACAGTGAAAGACAAGAAAATGGAGATTTTTTTTTTCCAGCTGACTGTCAGTGCTGGGTTCCATGACATTATTTCCCCTTCTGGGCTCTCATAAAGGTCTTGTCTGAACTCTCCACCTAATCAAGTTCTTTATTCAGTTCTTTATGCTTTATTATCATCATTCAATTCTCAAGCCCTGTATTAAAATGAGGATCAAAGGCTATTGGAGAAAGGCAAAAAGCACAATTAAATTTGCCTCACTTCCTAAGAAAAAGCTGACATTCCTCTAATAAAAATTTGTCAACTTACTAGGACAACTTAGCCTCTTACCTATGTTATATTAAAATTGCCTTTTTTTCCCTGGAAACGTTCTAGGAAGATTAATTCTGCAGCAGCTCACAAAATTACAATGAGGCCAAACAAGCAGGCAATAAATTCAATTTAAAAGACTGCATGACTCTAAAGCAATGGAGGTGCAATAAACCTGTACAGTTCTCCCCACCCTGCCTCCCAGCCAGGACTGCTCATGACAGCTGACCTGGTGAGACAGGAGAAAAGGGACACAGAAGATGCAAATTTATCCAACTCCTCAGTCAAATTTATGCTTTTGCAATACTAAAAATCTTCAACTGGCACTGAAGTGGAAATGCAATTCTTTGCTGGTCACAGCTGTTCCCACAGCATAAAAAAATTAACTCTTGAACACAAGGTCTACAAGCAGAATTGAGATAAAATTCTGAGTCAATGTTACCTAGCTGATTCAGTTAATCTATTTTTCTTGCTCTACTTCAACATCAATGTAAACTTTATATATATATAGGAAGTTGTGTTGCCTTTTTTGATTCCAAGATATAACTTCAAAAAGTTCCAATAACTAATTCGAATATATAATTGATTTTAACATTTCATCTAAATGAAAATGCAGTTCTAATTTTCATTTACATATCAGCTGAATATTAACTTAATCAGTCCCTTCAAATAAGTTAATCATTTACTAAGTATGGCTTTTCTACACAAATTTTAAGCAACTTATTCCAACCTTTATTAAATTTGATGGGCAAAGTGATTATCCAATTAAAATAACTTAATAATTAACACACCTAAATTTACATAAAAATAAGAGGACACACTTTAAATAATATTTCGTCCGTCTGCTATTCCTAAAGTCAAAGTTAAGATGATTATTAATGAGAATCTCCAAAATTAAGGTGACACATTGGAAAAAACAACTTCAGTCAAGACTTTAAGTCGAGCTGCATTTCTTCCACTTTAATGGATAGTTCAGTGATATCAAAATGAGAAACAAACCCAGCATTTTAGCACCAATAATGCAGTTAAAGGCCTCCAGAAATGAGACAGAAGCAGGACCCGTAAGGCAAAGAACTGGTTTTTAATAAAGCAGATGGTAAAGCTGAATAAGCAAACAAGCTCCAGGAAACTTGGTTCCTTCATGAGGCAAACAGCACCATTTGGAGATGTTTGATTAAGCACTTTTTGCTAATTAATGTTGCATTAAATACTTGGAAACTCTCTCGACTTGCCCTAGTCAGTGTTTCCTCAGAAACAAATCCTGGGACAGTGAGCACGGCCAGGCTGGGACTGCTGGGAAAGAAATCAGGGAACTTTCGTGGGTTTTCAGTAAGGAAGACACAAAGCACAGCCCTGGAACTGCAGGAATCCCAAATGTGGGGAATCCTGGAGCCCCAGCCAGGGAAAGCAGCACCCCAAAGCAGAAACAGCAGCTGGGACAAGGCAGGGGTGACGTTTCCAAAAGGGAATTGGGGCAGAATTCAGGGCAGGAAATGATCCCAGCCAAGATCAGGGTGAAGCACTGCAGAATTTCCAGCAGCCAAATGGAGAAATGCCTCCAGAGCCCCTCAAATCAAGGGCATGGGGAACAATTTCCCCAATTTCTTTGCTGATTTTCTGCAGGAAACTGAACAGAATTCCCAAATATCAGAGACTTCCTTTATCCTAATCCCTCCACCTTGCCTGCTTCCACTGTGCATTTCCCTCCAGCACACTCCAGATATTCTCCCTGCACAAAACCCAAGGAATTTCTCAGTTTGTGATAATACCTAGGCAGGGGGAATACCCAGAAATAGGTGTATATAGAAAATAATATAATATAGAAAAATATAGTAATATCNTAATTAATAAATTATATTTTAATAATAATATTATTGTAAAATATATAATATATCTATCACAATACCTCTATATACACATAATATATCCATAAATAAAACTTATAGATAAGTTTTGATCTACCTAAACACATAACACATTGATATGTTTATATTCTATGCATGATATTATTGTTTCAAATAAAGTAGCAAATGTGCATTTATAGAGATTTTTAGATTGTTACTGATAAATAAATAGCAACTTCTTGCAGTAAGGCTAACTAATGTATCTCACTTCTACCAAAATCCCTCATCTTTGTTTGGAAAGAAAAGATTTTTGGACTTTATGCCTTTTATTAAAAACCAGGAAATCAACAGGCTAATGTTTTTCAAAAGAAGCCACTGATATCTTTCATCTTCTAAATCCTCTCCAAAAACCTCATTAGGACAAATCATATTCTGTTACTTCCCCAACCAAAAAATAATGTTAAAAAAAAGCACTCAAAAGGCATTTCTGAAGCCAAATTATGCTCCAATCAGAGCTTTTTAGTAAAAAAAAGGTCTTTTAAGAGGCCTCTATTTCTGTTTTAATGCATTTTAATGTCCATAATGCCTCAGAAATGCAGCAAGAGCAAACGCAGCTCCCGTGGATTTGGGGATAAATCCTGAGCACGTTCCAGAGGCTCTCATCATCATTTTCATGGGAAGTGAAAGCAGGAGCTCATTTGCCTAAAGACTCCTGAGGTCTTTGGAAGACCAGGAGCAGAATTGATTTCCAAGGGCTGGCCCAGAACTCAGTGTCCCAGGCAGCAGCACGGATTAAAGAATTCCTGCAAATGCTGGAATTTCCTCCCAGGAGAGGCCTCAGCTCCTGAGCAGCCCCAGGGACAGTGCAAGGAGCAGACACGAGCCACACTTTTCAGCTCTAAGATCAATTCACATCTCTGCCCAAGCCAGTTTGCTGGTCTGTGTCTGTATAAACACAGATTTTTATATGTGTGTGCATACATACACATAAAGTACGTAATATAAAATAATAATAAATTTTAAAACAAATATAAAATAAAAATAAAATAAACTGTAAAATATAAAATATGGATATGGACATATTAACTCTTACAGCTGTTTATAGGTTTTGAAATAAAAGAAATTTATCAGAGTTGTCAATGCCATGGGGCATCTATGGACTTTTGGAAATTTATCTGCTTGAAGGCAGAGGGTTCTTCAGAACTGTTTAATAAAGATTCAAGGCAAGACAGGCAGACAAAAAAGCTGGATCTGGCACAGGAATGCCTGTTGCTTTTAATGCTGTACTGTAATTCCTTCCAGAAAAACACCCAGAACCACGGAATCAGAGGGGTTCACACTGGAAAGGACCCCTGGTACCAACCCTGCTTGGAACCTTACTAATACATATTAAAGAGATTTTTTTTTTATTGTTATTTATCAGGAAATAGTAACTTTTTCCTACTGCAGGACTTACAAAAACACTACCAAAAAGATTTTATCCCTAAATGTGTTTCTCTTTCTGTGCCAAAATGGAACTGTGCAGTTAATCCTTGCACTGATACATACCACAACTCCAAATTGCTCTGGCTCAGCAAGATCATGATATTCATCCTTTAATTCAGCTAAGGCATTGAGTTCTTTCTGCTCAGGAAGATTCTTCACCAGGTTCTAAAACAAACAAGGCATTATATCAAATTTGTTACGTTCAACTACCTAAGATATTAAAAATAACACACTTAAAATACCACAACATGGAAATGCACGAGGAAATTACGGGACGTTTATTTTATTTAACATTATATAAACATCAAATCAAAGCAGTAATTATTTAATACAGACATCAACTGCTCTGCTACAGTCTCTGATTTGAAGAATGTATTAAAAGGTTAGAGTATCATTTTTCAGGGTCTGACAGCACCAAGGAGTTTTGTCTCTCTACAATCTCCTTTTGCCCTAATGGTTGCATCTTGCTCATTAAATATCAATCAAGAAACAACTGGTCTGTGTAAAATATGACAAAAGTAGCAAAAAAAGACAAATTACAACCATTAGACATTCAGATTATCTGTGCACAAAGTACACTTAAAAATACCTCACAAAAAAAAAGGCAACATCCCAAAATTGTACAGATTTTTGGATGGCAAATATACAGGAACTCAGGAAAAAGTTCAATTTGCTTGCAGTCTTATCCCAAAGAAAACTGTGAGTTATTGTATGATCTTGAGGTGCCAAAATACAAATATGATAAGTATTTAAAGTATTTATATTACAGCTGAATAATAGTTTGTTTTAAGAAATACTCAGTAAAAGTGTAGATTTGCATTTAATATATATATTTTAAAATAATGCATTAAAACATTGTATTTTTTAAAGTGCAGACTGCATTTAATATATAATATTTTCACACACATAAGTTGAAATCCAAACAATAATGTATTTGTAGTAGAGGAGATGAAGCTACTCTGCACTTCAGCTATCTGAGGCGGGGTTGTTCCTCCCCCTCGATTTTTGATTTTCCTAAACCTGAAGGTTTCTAAATCACCTGATCTGACATCTATGATCACTAAACCAAGTCCTCAATAAAATCAGGACTTTGCACTTATTTTCAAACACTGAGGCAACTCAGTTTAGACCAGAGTCCCCAGAATAACCATGCTGCAAGTGCAAAAAAGGAAGAAGAAATGAATTTAGAAAATCATGGGGGAAGGGGATGAAGGTGCAAACAGAAGACAGGGAAGGGTGAAAGGATAAATCCAGGTGTGGTGGCAGGAACCTGAATCTGTGCATGATGTTAAATAAAACAACACCAGCCCTGCTGGGGTGCTAAATCTCTGTGACTTTTAGGGTTTCCAGGCTCCTCTGCTGAGCTGTCACACCCCAGACACCACCAGGGCCATGAACACACTTCTCCCTCCTACAGGGAGGAAATCAGAGAGGGATGGAAAGGAACTGTATTCATTCCATCCTTTCTACTCTGCTGCTGAGAGATTTGGGGCTCCAAATGAGACCAAAGCAGCCTGAGAGCAGGTTTGATTCACAAGGTTTGGAATTGCAGCAGTGTCCTGAAACATTCCAGGAGTTTCATGTCTCCCTAGAGAGGCAGAGCTGGAACAGAGCTGTTTCCATAAGAAACCTCCTGAAATTTCATTATGCACCAGCCTGAATCATCTTCAGCTTGTTTTCAAAGCTGAAACATCAGAATTCTCAAAGATTTCCTTTTGGAAGGGGGGGATTCCAAGGAATTATGTTGTTAACAGTGTCTTTGGAAGGCAGTTTTAGTGCTACACGTGACCACATTCAGAGCAGAAGTGAAAATAATGAAACACAACTGATACCCTGCAGCTGATACCCTGTGTCACTCTTCAATTCCTACTCCTTCCTGCCATTTTTATGTGGAAAACGAGCTATAACCAAAAGCAGAGGTGTTTTCACATACCTGAATCAAGGATTCACTCAGCTTCTCCTCATCCACCTCCAAAATGATATTTTTTATTTCTTCATAAGGCAAACGGAAGGAACCCAAAAATATTGCTGAAATTCAGTAATATATCATTAGAATCAAAAGGATCAAAAAAATTGATATACAAAGGCAAACCATTTCTAGCAACTCAAAAATCAGATTTCCATCTAAATTGTGTTTCACAGTTAAGTCTCCCATATAAACAAATGCTAGATAGGCACATTATTGCCCATTAAATCATTTTTCCATTTTACTTTTTTCATTTTTCCCAAGTTATAGAGTGAATTCAGAATGTGTATTTAAACACCTCTGAATTTAAGACTCATGTTCAAATCAGCAGTTTTTAGCAAAAGCAATTTTACATGTAAACAAAATTAACAATTTAAAAGAGTGAGGTGTAGATGCTAATTAGTGACCTAATGCCCTTCGCATCACTTACATAAATTTTGTGCAGATTTTCCATCCAAAACTCTTAATTCTTTGATCTTCTTCTTTGACTGAGCTGCTTTCTTTTCTTCTGATTCTTCTACAGGCTTTTTGGCTGGAAAGCAGGTATTTATTAAATTCTATTCATTATTACAGCTGTTCAATCTTAGCTAACAGCAAGTCCATTAGCAAGCCATAATAATACATCTTTTACAATCAGTTCAAGGCAAAGTGACTGCACTGCCCCAACCTACTGTAAAATATCCAAACAAAGCAAATGCCCAAAATTGAAAGGAATAAGAAATAAAAATATGACAATGAAGAATTTTCCCAAGCAGTATCAAATAATATTTATGTATTTTAACCCAGGAAATTTCACTTCAGCTCCAATTCATGGCAAGCATTTTTAAAAATACAGGAATTTGGTGTTACCTCAAAGCACATGAGTGCCCTCTATTGAAACATGAATAATATTTATAAATTCTTCATCCAAAACCAACAACATAAATCATTTGATATTTATCACACTGAACAAAGGTAAATGTTTTTATTAATTTATGTTGTCATTGGTAAAGAGCAAAACTAAGAAAACAGTGTATATTTTTAAGTGATTTCTTTTAAATTAGCAAGATTCACTAGCCTTATAACCAGCACTTTAAATTATATGGAAATAAATGTGGCATTGGAGTACCTAAAAATATAAGCTGATTTTTTGCATATTTTAAAACACTCAATTTTCACAGAATTTTCTTAAGCATTAAATAAACCCATTAACAAGGATTTATTTCCTTTTAAATATCACATAACATATTTGGCACCGAAGGAATAGAATCTTAATGTGCTTAACATTAATTGAACTTAATGAATATTTTAAGTCATTCAAAAGTAACTGAAAAACTGGAAAGTCAAATTAAGATGAAGTTTCAAGCAGACTGAATAGAGTTTTGTTCTCTGAGCACTATTTTTTGTTGCACTGTAATGAGCCACCATGGGTTTCATTACAGGTATTTCCTAAGGAAAAAATGTTAATTTTTAGTGTGAAGAATAACATAAAACCTCCGTTCCAATCTCTTTATTAAAAAAATAAAAGGATGTAGAATAGAGCAATTTGTCTCCTTGCACCCACTACCACCAGGAAAACATCTGGCATAAAGGAATTCTGCTGGGTTTAGAGCCCTGAATAATCAGTTTCTTTTGGGCATGTTCGTGCCAGCACTAACTGAGCCAGCCCCAGGCAGTGCCCTCAGCCCCAGCTACCTCTGAAGAGCCCAAATCAGAGAAAACTGAACAGAAAAGATGATTTAACAACAAAAAAGCCCTTGCTCTCCCTTTCCCTGCAAGGCTCCTGAGCTGCACATCACCAGAAAAGCTCCGAGCCCCCAGCACTGACCCCTCAGCTCTAACGAGCTCCAGCTACAACCCTAAAGTGACACTCCACCCAGCAATCAGGCCCTCAGCACTAATTGTTCTCAATTAAACAAGGATATAACACCAGGTGCTCAACAACACAAAGAAAAAACCACCCAAGAGTTAAAAACCTGCTGTCCCATGGGGAGGCAACAAACACGAGGAGTTCTGTTCTACCACAGAGACACTGCACAGCCTGAGACAGATGACAAGAATGACTCAAGAACATGAGTGACCTATTGCAAACTGGGTCTGTTCAAGAATTAAACCCTCCAGAACTCCATGGATGGAGTCTTCAAAGCACTGAACACCACACACACAGGGCACCAGACTTGTCACGTTATTTGGGAGCACCAAAGACAAACCTGCATAAAACACACACTCGGTTCCTTTGCTTGCAAACTGCAGAAGTAAGAATTGAAAAGAAAACAGGAGTAATAAATGTTTTTGTTACCAAATATCACCTCACAGAAAAGAAACTTTCTTCCTACAGGGATAATTCCTGTGAATCACAAAGAGCAAATAACAAACACCTCTGTGAGCAAGAGTCCAAGGGCAAAGGTGCTACCCCAGCCCGATGCAAAACAGGTATGAAGTTATTCAGCTGCTACAGTACCAAAAAATAGAGAAGTGGTTTGGGGTTTAAGCACATAATGCTTTATAAACAGACATGCAGGGGGTGAGTGAGGCAGAGCTCACAACAGGAACTCTGCCTGTACAGAGCACAGAGCCAGCTTCCCTTCTCACCCCTCCTCACCTGTGTGCAGGTGCACTCCTCTGTTGTTATAAAATCAGGAACTGCATTTAGACCTCAGCAGGTCACACATCCCAAAGTTTGATAACAAACCACAGCTGCTCTGACCTACTCAAGCCTGAAGGGCTGCAACACCACTGCTTACAGATCATCCATTTAACAGACACTAATGGCTGGGTTAGATTAAAGTTTTTCTACTTGAAAAAGGCCACAGAACATGTTGTTTCCAAAAAGTTCTATCTTTCCACATGAGACTTCAAAGTTCACTTCATGCCAATTCACAAAAACCAGAGAAAACCCTAGAACCAGATGCTTATGTGACTGCACTAAAGCCACAATCCAGCATCAACACCAATCCTAGCAAGCCCAAATGCACAGGCAGAAAGAGACACTACCAACAATTCTGGATTGGGCAGCTCCTGGAATCTCTCCAGCACCGTTCCAGCCATGCTGGAGATGCCATGGAGCACCAGGGAGCTCTGCAAAGCCATGCTCATCCCTCTTCTGCCAGAGGCTCTGATCACAAAATCCATTCCAGCAGTGATTCAACTGTAACACAAGCACAGATTATGGAGTTTGAAAAATAATTAACTCAATTAAAAAGATACTTGATACTTTCCAGAATTCAATACACCACTGCTGACCAACCTCCCTCCCCTTGTCAGGTTCTCTTTTCACAAGTGCCTGTTTAAAGATAAAACACATTTTGGTTTGATGCCACAGAACCAAAGGGAGAGATGAAAGAAGGATTTTATAGCAGACAGCACAGGGCAGCTCAGAAAAGCAAGATGAAAAATCAATCTGGAAGCTAAAGCAGCTGTATTACTTCATAGAGACCTTGGAGTTCAGTGCTGTGATTATTCATTACAGCACTTTGATAATGGTACTGGCTTACATCTTCATTCAAAATCAGCTTTTTTCCAAACCAACAAGTCTTACAGACAGCACTGCGAGCTGGTGGCTGCCATAGCCAGGGTTCCATGCAGAAAGGGCAGAGTTTAAAACAAAAGGTGTAGCAGAGGGGAATCTTCCTGACTCTCTGCCCACTGCTGCTGAAGCAATAAAACACTGAGAGGCACAGCACAGGCCAGCTCAGTGTGGAGCACTGAGTGTGCTCTGGGCACTGGAACTGCTGAGCCACTCCTGCACATTTACCTCCCACCACTTCCACTGTCCCAGCTTTTGGGTGGGATTTTCTTTACAATTTACCTCCAAGGAGGCAGAACAGGGAGAGGGAAGGAGAGCCACTAGGACAAAGCCAAAGGAGGGCATGTGCCAGCTTTAACACACAGATTCTGAAAACACGGATGGAAACATCAACACTACATCTCTTACTTCTAATTTACAGCTCTATTAAGTGAGCAATAACACATTTGTTTATCAGTGTTGTAGGGAAAAAGCTGATGCAAGATGCTGCAAGGCATTGTTTGCTGATGATCTGACATTTCCCAGTGCATGTGCAGCTCAGCTGGGCCTTCAGTGATTCCTTCAGCTGGGAACTCATCTAATCCCACTGCAAGAGCCCTGCTTGGAACCCTTCAAACCCACCCAGGGCTTGCAAAACGTTATGTAAGTTTAAAACACATGAAACAAGGCTAATGATAATCATGGCAAAGAACATACACAAACAGGTTGAAATACTTGAGAGACTTAATTAGGAAAAAATTCTGCCACCAGTACTTTTGTACTTCTGTAGTTAAAAAAAAAAAAAAAGGAAGTATACATTATTCTTGAAAATTATCATTTTACGCCTGTTCATTAATTTAGCTACTGAATAGCCTTAGAAGTG
This sequence comes from Rhabdornis inornatus, assembly GCA_013397075.1. Lineage (NCBI taxonomy): Eukaryota > Metazoa > Chordata > Aves > Passeriformes > Rhabdornithidae > Rhabdornis > Rhabdornis inornatus. The sequence continues at coordinate 563,271 of VWZS01008402.1, read as the reverse complement.
GCTATGACTAGTTTTTTGAAATATATATGATTTTATTTAATGATACTGAAGCTGTTAAAGCATTTTATTTTGAAGTGTCCAGTTCATATAAAATTCTCTTCTTTCTTTAAATTATTAATGAATAATTTTAATAAAGAATTAACAGCAAAAACTGTCAGTCATGAATAAGATGAGGATGAAAATTAAAGGGAGATAAAAAGGTGTACACTGAATTAAAGCAGATATTTAGGTGAACTTTAGCCTACCTTAACCTGAGCCTAAGTCTGCAATTTCTGTCAAGTCTGTACACACAGTGAACAAAAACATCCTTATATTGTCACGGGAAATGAACAAGTAATTTCATCTTATTTCCATCTGGCAAGTGGCTTCCCAATTGCATTTACCAGTATTTGGCAGCAAAAGTAAATATACAAAATAAATTAACTGCTTTGTCATTCCCTCTACCTGAGAGAAGAGCTATGGCTAGTACAGGAGCATAGGAGGAAAAAATTAAGTGTACATAGAGTTGTGAGGGATGTAAACTACACACACAAAAATAGATCTGAGCAGCTGAAAGTAATAATTACATTGAATTTACCCCCTCCAAAAAAAAAAACAAAAAACAACCCTGATATGATATGACTTGGTAGAAAAATGAAATAAGGAGCTAGGAATGCCACGGAAAGATTAGAAAATAATTTGTAGCACAAAAGTTCAGTAAATTCTTTTGCAACACAATAAAATTTCTCCAAGTCTGGCTAGATTGATCATCTTGGAATGCTGCTGATAGTGTTCCATTTCTGTGTATTCCTAGAGGCACTCAAAAATGGAAATAAAAGTCAAATGAAGGGGGAGAAGGAGGGAAATCAAACACAAAGCAGTCTCAAATTTGCACTTGTTGTTTTCCCTCAGCAATTCACCCACCCCGAGGGTGTCCCTTGGTGTGCCCACAGCGTTCCCAGGCTGGAATGTTCCAGGGAATGGGACTGGAGCACAGCTGGAGCACAGCTGGGGCACAGCCTGACCCCCCCCAGCCACCTGCAAGGCACAACAGATGAACCACGAGCTCTGACCAAGTTTGTGTGCTCAAGCCACAGTGCACAAAGAACCTGATCATCAACAAGTGCAAAGGTGTCCAAGGATTCATGGAATTGTTCAGGTTGGAAAAGCTCTCGAAGATTCCTTTAGTCCAAGCAGCAGCCCAGCACCACCACGTGCTCAAGTGCCACATCCAGGAGTTTTTAACACCTCCAGGATGCCCATGTCCCTGTCCCATGTCCCTGTGTTAACGAATGCTTGCCAACCCTTTCTGTGAGGACATTTTTCCTGGTGTGCAATCCAAACCTGCCCTGGTGCAACCTGAAGCTGCTTCCTCTGCTCCTGCTCCTCCTTACCTGGAGAAGCAGAGCCCTGACAACAAGGAGAAAGCAACAGTGGCAGCTCAGCAGAGCAGTGACCAAGGAGGGATTCCCCACCCAGTGACACTCAGAATATTCAGAGCATCCCAGAGGAGAGACTGGGAGAAGCCACAGACACGCCAGGATCACAGCAGCCACCCTGCAGAACACGTGCCACGCAGTCCATGAACTGCACACTCTGAGATGAAGGTGCTTTGGCACCTAAATTCATTTCCAGCCTTCGCTCTGGCATTTGGGCTCTAACTTTGACAAGCAGCAAAGTTTCCCCAAATACCCAGCGAGAAAAGCAAGAGCATCAGCAGATGCCAGCCACGCCTCCTGCCAATTCAGGCAGCAGCTGGGGGATCTCATGTTTATTCCCAATGCCACCTGGCATTTTTCAGTTCACCTAAAATCACTCAGTTACCAATTCCTGAAGCAAAATTAATTAAGCACTCCTGCTGTCACTCTGTCCTTTCTGCAATCAGAAGAGCTCAATACCTGGTACAGCAATAAAAAAAGAATTATTACAAAGCAAGCAATTGATCGAAAAGAGAATCCTACACTGAGCTCTCAAGATAAAAAAAAAAAAATAAAACTAACAGGAAGGAAAAAACATGGAACCTCTTGCAATCTTGTGTGCTTTTTGCCTAATTAATGTAATCAAGCTGAAGGAAGTGGCATCAACCCAACAAATTATGCTCTGTGGAAGAATAAAAAAGATCGTAACTTAGTTTTACAAATTAGTTTTGTAAAAAAAATAGTAACAGGGGATCTGTATTCCTATTAATTGTTCTTATAATTGATTGCCACTTTATTTGACCACCACATTTAATTACTACTATTTATTTCACATGAAATATTCCTTGCTCTGTTAAAATTGCCCTAAAATGGTTGTAAATAATCTAATTGTCAATCCCTAGCAAGAACTTGTGCAGCAAAGTTGTGCAGCTAAAGTGGCCTTAATTACCCACTCTGTATTGGGATGGCTTTCAGCTTTCTATCAACAAATCAAGGAGATGCCTGGGCCACAAAAAAAAATTTAAAAGACAGCAACAACAACCTAACAACCAAAATAACTCCAAACATACCCACACCCAATTTCACAACTTGTTTTGCCCCCTTCTATTTCCATGAAAGATGCTGCTTTTGCTGTAAGACAGTAAGCAAATATTAACAATTCATGACACACAAATGGTCACAGGAATACAGATGAACATTAGAAATCAAACAGCAGCAGGCAAAGAAGGATTAAACTGCAAATATCCTCCATGGGCCTCATTTGCTGGGTTGGAGATGTGCTGTAAGAAGCTGCAATAAAACCCAGCAGCCTTTTCCATGACCTCTTCTCTGCTTTTTTCTCCATGAATTTTGAAATGGGAGAAAGCCCCAGGACTGGGCAGCCCCTTGGTCCCTTTGCAGCAGCTCCAAGCTCTGCCCTGGAGGTGCTGGGAGCAGCTCCAGGATTTGCTGATCCTTGGGGTGTGGTGGGCACTGCACAGCCCCAGTATGAGTGTCTGACCAGGAGACTGGTCCCTGCATTTCAGGACTCACACAGGAACTGCTGCTCTGGGCCAGAGAAGATGTCTGCCTATGTAAATAAAACACTGCCCATAACAGCATTTCTAATTTAAACACTCACATGGCACAGTGTTTTTTTTTTTTTTTTTCCTCTGACATCAGGCCACCATCACCACCAAACCAAGACAGGACAGCTGTAATTATTTCCCAGATTCTGATGGGTTTCTTATCCATACAAGTTTCAAAAGTAAAAAAAAAAAAAACAACCAAAACTATCAAGACTCAGAAAAAAAGTCATTAAACTGCTGTCATGTTTTACCAAGATTCTAACAAGCTCATTTTCTTTTATTACTATGAGAAGTCTAATAAATAGCTATCTTTTAAATTATTAGTTCACCTACTGTTCCCCTTGATGAAGCCCATAAAAAGCTCACCTTCACAAACAAACACTGATGGGAATCACATTTTCCAAAGGAACTTTCCAAATTATGAAGCTAAGATCCCAAGATCCAAAAATCCTTTTATACAGAGAAGTTAATTAGATACTGTGTTTAATGGAATACACTAAAATGTTGGTAAAAATGAAGTGATAAATTGATTTCTTCTATCACTGTGATATCTGACATTTAACAATCTTGACTAAATATTGAAGCACTAAGTAAAATACACATGTCCAAATAGACATTTTAGTATTCTCTTCCTTTCTGAAGTATTTCTTTATCATCAAGGTTTTAAATAAACATGTATGCAGAATAGTTAGACAGATTGAATTCCAAGTTATTTGACTTTCAGTGTAATTAATGTAGCCCATCCGGGTTATACACTGCCCCACAATCAAATATACAATGTTACATTTCCACTGACTTAGTACACAAAAAATTTGATTTTATGTTTAGTTAAAAGAATCCTATTCGCCTGTTTAGAGTTTAAAAAAAAAAAAAAAAAAGAAGCTTTCAGAGGCATCAGGGCCAAAGCAGAACTTCACAGAGCAAAAGGATCACATTAAAAATAATTGGGAAATGATCTGTCTTAATAGATTCCATTAATTTCAGCAGTAAAAGTCAGCACCCCATGAGGTTGACTGGTAAGCACAGCTTTGATAGCTGATCAATAGAAATAAGGATAAAAAGATAAATGTTGGGAAATGAGTCCATAAACAAATGTTGAAAGTGGCTCTGTGGTGGATGGTGTCATGTAAATCTTGAACAAAGCAGCCCTTTCACCTTGTCACACATCAGCACAAATGTGGGGACCAGGCTGGTCCCTTGGAGCAGAATTCCCTGGGTTCAAGCAGCCACAGCAGGGGGCAGTGGCTGCCTTGGAACAGGAAGATGCATTGCCCATTCTCCCCATCACTTTAACAAGGGCAGCCCAACAGTTTCAATATCCTGGGACACTGGAACCTTTCTGGCATTCTGAAGTCACTCTGAAGAACAAACAGCAAGGCAGGCATTTGGTGACAATCACATCAGCGAGTGCCCCTCAGTAAATGGGGGGGACCCAGTGATATTTTTTGGCTGATGGCCAGATGGATGTTTCACTGTGTCTTCTGTGGATCATGCACAATTTGGTCTGGCTCTCTTGGCAGTCTTTGAAAGCACAGAGAAATAAAAATAAATTAGCTATTAATGAGACTCTCAATGAGAGCAAAAGGAGGCAGCAAACCAGGATGACCAGAAGCAGCAGTGTTAAAACTCTGCAAAACAACACATCTGTTTGAAATAGAGAGAAGTGAAATGGCACAGGTTATAAATGCTGAAAGATCCTGGGTTCACTGAAGACAAAACACAATGAAGACTTTACTACGTGTAAAGATGTGACCTCTGGCTCTGAAAAAACATCAGCTGCTGGCAGCTGAGAAGTATTTGTGTCTCATTGATCCTGTGAACATCATGCAGCAGGCATTTAATATGTATTAACATTTATTTACTCTTCTGACTGAGCATCTGCTCTCAGTCACCTGCTGAAGATGAAATCCAGGGCTCAGCCAGCCTTGGGTGGTCGTTGTGTTACCATCACCTTAAATTTACCTTGGAAAAGCTTTCTTGGGGTCCAAGTGTCCCCAAGTGTCCTGAACACACAGGCAATGATTATCTGCCTTCAAGACACACACACAAGATGAATTACTGCCACGTTACAGCATTAGTCTTAGGGGACCTACAGGGCACTAAACGAAGCTGCTTGCATTGTGGCAGAATAAAACCAGTGCAGAGCACACAGCTCCCAGTGTCTCACCTTCAGCAGCAGCACCAGGCTCCACTGGGCACCTCAGCACACTCTGCACAGGCAGAACCCACTGGACATTCTGAATTTAGCAGCTGGAACCCGTGCTCTGCTCACCTTTTCTATTGCCAACACAAGCAAAATTAGCTAAAGGGATTCATTAAGAAGGCAGTGTCTCTGTGCTAATGATCCAAGTCTTCAATGAAACAACAACAAAAAAAAGTCAAAGAAAACTTTGACATTTACTCCACAGGTATTCCCATTCAGAATATGCAATTTAATGATAATTAATTAATTTTAATATTTTACCATGTGGACTTTTTGCTTTTAGGAAGCCTTTAAGCCACAGCCTTTCCACAGTGGGAAATTATTCTGTAGCAGCATTCTACAGTAATTACATTCCCACCTTACAGAGCAGAATTAAGCACCTGAAAGGAAGAAGTTTCAGAGACATTTCAGTTTCTCACGTTGCACAAGACACACAACAGTCACACAATATAGAGAGCTGTAATTATAGCTTTACATCCATTTGAGATGATTAATAAGTAATTCAAAAAGCTGATACTTTTGTTATTATCTGTACTAATGCCTATGTACCTAGTATTCTCAATTTCTCAATGAATTCAGAAACTTAATAGCATGATTGTTCACTTTTAATCCTTTAGATAGCTCTTGAATATCTCTTTCTCCAAAGAACCTTTATTCACGTGGGTACCAGAACTATCCTTGCTCTACTATAAATGGCAGAAATCCTTGCAGTAGCAGATATTCTGTCCAAAGCATCCTGGAAAACAGCATTACAGGTGAAGCCACTATCACTCAGAGAAATATTCCATGTCAAGAGCAGATGACACATTTTTGAGGGTTTTTTGGTCAGCAATAAGAAAGGAAAAACAGTTTTGCACATAAAACAAAAACCATGGAGAGGGCATCATTTTTCTACAAACACAGAAACAGTGCAGGTCAGCACAGTGAGCAACTGGAACCAGGCCATGAATCAGACACATTTTGTCAGTTTCTGCTTTTGCAGGAAAGAAAAAAAATCCACATTCTATTTCTTTTGATGGAAAGTAGATTTAGGAGGAAGTGTAGGATGTGCTAACCACGGTTCTGCTGAAAGATGCAGGGGACATCTCTTTAATACAGCCTTGAAAGAGCTATTTCACAAGTAAGACCATAAATTGTGTTTATAACCGTGGCTTTGTTTATGGTGGGCTTTTATTTATTTAAGCAAATACATGGTTATGCCTAGAACTCTGCTGGAAGTCTTCAAGAGAGTGAAATATCTGTGCATAATCTGTTTAATAGTCAGCACCAACTGTCCTGGAAAGTAGCCGGGCAGCTCTCCATCCTTTCTTCTAGACTTTTTTATTCTTCCCCTACTTCACTTGGGTCACAAATTCCCAGCCAATGTTCAGCTGAAGAACCTGCACTGGAGTTTCCTTCAGCAACACTGAGGAAACTCTCAGAAAATGTACCTACAGCTACAAACACAGCAGAAGACAAAAGGAATTGTTTTATTCTGCAGAGAATTCCTGAATATAGACCTAGAACTGACCTCCAATTCATCATCAGGGTATTTTATGTACATCTACAGATATCAATTCTTGCACGTGAAAGAGAAGCCACACTTGAGGAAAATTGCCACAGTGGATAATCTTAACAGTTCATTGAACAAAGGATTGCTGTCAAATCCACAGAATGATTTAATCATATAATCACAGAATGGTTTGGCTTGGAATGGACCTTAAAGATGATCTTGTTCCAACCCCTGCCATGGGCAAGGACACCTTCCACCAGGGCTGCTCAGAGCTCCATCCAACCTGGCCTTGAACACTTCATGTTGAGAGTAACTAGATTCATCATATTAAATAGATTTTTAGAATATCTAACCTAAATTCCCATGAAAAATGCAGTTGCATACTTGAAGAGGAGCATCTTTTGCAGGTTATTCTTTCTGTTTTGACATTAGAGAAAGCATTCTTCTCAGTCTAATCTCTTTATTTATTCATACAGAAGGGGTTTTATTCCAGGAATATAGATTTCTATTTGTTTAAAAACAAACAAACCCCACTTCTTTTTGCAGTTCAACACAGATTCTTTTTTCAATTCAACTTCTGAATTTCTTTTTCATCGAATTCATAGAAAAAAACACTCCCTGTAAGAGCATTATAGATCAAGACTGCTTCATGAATGTATTCATATTTCATGCTAATTAGTCTTTGTACACAATGCCTGTGTCTGCAGTGCCAGTACATGTGTCTCTGTCCTCAGCTCCTCGTTAAAGGTGCTGGGCTTGCTTTGAGCACTGCATCACCAAACCCCAATCAGACATTTGGGAATGCAGAGCTGCCTTTCTTCCCCTGCTGGATTCCAGCAAGCCCAGACACACACACAAAACGAGGCATGGAGGAGGTACAGAAGGCACTAACCCTGACAGGGTTATCACACAGCAGGCTGGAATTCCAGACTTCTGGATTAGGTGGGCAATGAACATAAAGAAAAAAGCTTCTTACACTTCTCTAATGGGAACCTCCAACACCCTAGATGTTGGAAAAAACCCACTGAACCTATTTCCTCCGTAGGAAAAACCCAATGCCTTTGAGAGTTCACCTTCCCTTAGCTTTCTTTTTTTAATAGTCACAATTGCTCTTCCAGCTTCTCTTCAAGATTTTCATTTTCATATTCAGAGTTCAGGTATAACAAATTAATACATGAATTCTGCAAGCAACCACCTAAAATACAGCAACTAAGACAACTCAGTCACAACATTGTTATAAATACATAGAAGAGGTTTTTTTAGACAATACATGTCTGTCCCCACTCCAATTCTATTTAAATGCTCTTGAAATCCTTCTGGTGAAGCTTTCTGACAAAATTACTAATTGAAACTTGCAGCAAATCTGAGCAGCAGGGGCTTTGTTACTAATATTTTTGACAAGTTTTTCAGTGCCAGAGATTTCTTCACCAAAAGATGGCCTTGATGGAGGCACACACCAATCTCCAATCTCAGTGCCACGTGGCACTGAAAAGGCAGGTAGCTAATCAGTTTAGAAATACTATAGAATATTTATATTGTAAGTATTCTATCTATATAATATGCTGTATCTACTAGATAATCAGTGGAGAACTACTCCAGTCACCCAGCAGGATTCCTTATTTCAGATCCTTGCTCCTCAAGTCTCCAGCAGGGAACTCTTCCCTGTCCCAGTGATGGTCCAAAAGGGTTAAGCACTGCCAATTAAACTAAAACTGAAGGAATGGCCTCCACATGGAGCATCTGACCTGGATTCAGAACAGACAATGCTGATTCTGAAAATGAGCTCCATTTCTACAGGAATTGTGTGCAATACATTATGCTGCACCTCCAAGCAATCCATGAATAATGACAGCAGCCTTCAAACAGCCCAGACCTGCAACGATCTCCCACCTGTCTTAATCTGACTGCAATTTAATTCACACACAGGCTGTTTGTATTGGATTTTCTGAAGGTGCAGTTATTGCAATCATTTATGTAATGCTGATTAGGATAACGTCCAAACTTCTCTATCAGAACCCTCTTATGGAACAACAATGCTCTGAAAAAATACTAACTGTGCTGCAGATGTACAGCAAGCAAGCTCCAGGAATACCAAATTGGAGATAGGAAAATTGCATCTGACCCATCCCTCTCGACTTTTCCCCCTTATGAACCTTCCACAAAGCTTTTAAAAGCAGAGTCCAAAGAGAGACAGAGTGTGCCACAGCCTGAGACCTGCAGTGAAATTCCTGCCTCTGTCCAACCCTAAAGCATGAACATTCTCAAAGTCTTATTTATGTGAGATTTAACAGGAAAAGAAGGCAGACAAAAAATAGCACAACTGACACTGAGCCTAACTTCTGAAAAAGTCTTCATAGATTTTATTTTTTCATGTGGGATATTCTTCATTCACTGTCATGTGATGAAAACAACTACAATTAGTAGGTCACACCAAAGGATGTGTGTTTTACAGAGCGTGTTTCTTAGTGACTCCATATTACAAACTACCTTTGACATGGAAATTAAGTTATTGAAAGGTAAGCACATTAAAATGCTATTTGAAATAAAATATTAAGAATATTTACAATCTTTACCTCCTAATTGGAACTTTTGCTTTCTTTTAGACCCTTCTGAACACCATACTCATACCAGTCCTTTTGTCCCATGATGAATGAAATAAGACTTGGACTCTAAAATAACTATCACTTGAGAATTAAAAATATACATAAAATACACCAAAATACAGAGATATACATGTGCAAATCTATGCTAGATGGTAATACTTTCAAGCAGCAGTTTATTTAAACCATACAAAGCTTTTTTTCACCCTTGAGTTCGAGAGTTTATCTATTGGATAAATCCAGTGGAGAAGAAAAGGAAAGTGAAAAACAGTAAACTAATAACTCACTCCTCCTTTATGGTACTTGAATTTATTCTGTTGCTGAAAAACAACAATTTCAAATACATCCAAAGCTGAAAACAAACCAATCTGCTGCACTTCTGTGTGAAACAGATATGATGACTGATGACCTACGTGTGCAATTCAAGGAAATGAAATTCCTCTGCCACACAGCACTGGGTGACCCTGCATTGCAAATCTGATCCTGCTCTGCTTTGGATTCCCACCCTTCTGCAAAGGAGAGGCTGAGGAGGAAAAGGAACCAAACAGGCACAGCCTGAAGAATCAGCAGATCAAGGGAGCCACCTGCAGTTTGCAATCCTGAAGCAAATTCATGATGAGTTCAGAGGATTTCCTTCCTTTTTCTGTTGACAAAGCAGCGTAGGTAGCTGAGCTAGAGCAACACAGCTGTGCTTAACACCAGAGATCTGTGCATTAAACTGAGCCTTGCTCCTCACACCTACAAATACAGCTGTCTTAAAGGAAATCTGGCCACTGCTGAATCCACTGGAAGCTTGCAAATGTTGAAGTTCTCTGATGAATTAGATCTGGGCTTCTCAGCATAGCAAATTCAAAGCCATTTTTTAAAAATGCTAATTGCTGCTCTTGGTATTTACAAGTCCCAAATGCAAATGAATGCAAAGAGTTTTCCTTCAAGTTTCATGGTGCACTGACCTATTATATGTTATTCAGATGCATTATATATACATTATACACATGATTATTTATATACATGTTCTATACATTAAATACATTATACATATAAAACCCTGAACACTTTGTTCATGTTTTGTTCAATAACAGCTTACATGGAAGTTCTTCTCTTTGCTTTTGTCCCTTCCCACTCAAATTCCCATCATGTGAGAAACACAACTCAGCTACTAAGACCTTACTTCAGTTTTGAAAACGTATGAAAATGATTGTTGAATTGTATTCTAAAAGTCTAATTGTAAAGCAAGAGAACCCTGATCGAGAAGTTTTCCCTTGAGGCAAGTTGGATGGATAATGAATTCTGTATTGGAACAATCCCAGTAGTTACAGACTATTATGTACTAATTACTACCTTTACAGACCTACTGTACACATAATTAATTTCTTCAGAGCACTATCATTCTTGACTGGCAAAATACACAACCTAAATTACAAGAGCCAGAAATTAACATGATCCTTTAGGGAGAAGGCATTAACTTGCTTTGCAGTGTTTTGCAATTAGATCATCAATCAAACAGTGAGAAATGATTTTGATAGCAGCAGGCCCAACACTGAGTATTGTCACAGTCCTGAGCATGGGATGTGTCACAACCTGTCTGCAGAGTCACAGCACGGCAGCCTTTACCTGGACCTGCCAGGAGACACTTGAGTTCTCAATTCTGCATGGATTTAACATGCCATAAATTAAATAGGAGCTTTTTGACATCGTATTCCACCAAGCACTGAAGACACGACAGTGCTGCTGGTGCTCTCCCTTCTGCTGGTGGCCAGAGAGAAAATTTCATGTCAGTTAAGGGACAAAAACAAAGTTTGGTGAAAGAGTGCCCGACATAACAGGACCTGCTTCAATGATTTCAAAGATTTAAGTAAGTTCTTGACAAGAACACTCATATTTTCAACTGTAAATTTCAGTTGTTGGGGGGGGGTTTAAGACATTCTACAGAATTAAATCATACACACCCCCAACTCCATCAAAAAGCAGTAGCCAAGGTTTCCTAAGATACAACCACACTGGATTAATAATATAGTAATCAAAAATTACTGTTCAACTTCTTAACAATATTTCTCCCCAAAAGTACCACTTCCCTTCAGCTTTGGCTGCACTCCTCTGAAACAAACAGCACTCAAACAGCAAGGCAGCTCACAGCTCAGTGATAGCCAACATGAAGTCATTTCTGGAATATCCTAAAACAAAACTACATTGAATGAGAAAAATTCACCAAGTGTTTACTCATTGTACCAAGGAACCATGAAGAGAATTCAGAGGTTTAATCAAATTCCAGTGCTGCAACTTAGACAGAATCACAAATTTTTAATACATGTCTACACTACCATTTCTTTTACTTCAGTTACCATTCCCACTGGCATTCCAAAATTCCACAGAATACAAGACAGTAAACACTAAGTCATCCAAACTGCTTTCGGCAATTGTCAGTTTGCTTCCACTCATCCCTTTGTTTGTTTTACATGCTGACTGTGCTCTTGAGAGAATAGCACATGCATTTTTATTTGGCTTTTTATCACTCTCCCACAAGGTACCTGGAGACCACCTCATGAAATGAGACTAAAGCAAGAGGGAAATCTGATCCCACATGATGCCTGAAATGAGTATTTGGGACATGATGGAGCTGCTTAAGGTAAAAAGGAGGAAGAACAGTGAACATCATTCCATGTTTCCCTTTGCAGATGGCAGCTGCAGGAAAAAAGCTGCTTCTGACATGCAGTTCTTTGGGTCAGTGCTGCAACTAAATGCTCCAAGAGTCTTTTTGACTTCCAGTAGGTTTTCAAGTTTAAAAAAGAACCTTGAACTCAGACAACTTGGCCTTTCTGCAGAGCCAAGTAAGATTTTCATATCCTGAGTGCAGCAGCGTTTTTAGTGTGCATCCTTTGTTATGGCATCTTGTTTTCTACAACCATTAACTGAGAACTACACAAGGAAAAATATCTGCAAGGCTATCAGTACACTGAGCTATTTGAGGAGTTTCTGTTGCTCCTAGTTTTACAACTGTGCAACTATGTCAACAAGAATTTCTTCTCATTGGAAACTGTCAGCTCTGTCAACATTTCAAGGGGGTTTTTTCAGCGTTTTTAATGAAGAAGCTTTTCAGGAATTCCAAAACATTTCTTCAGATTTCTGATGAAAGAATTCAGCTCAAGGCAGAAACTTGTCCTTTTCATAAAGAAGGGGCTCATGCCATTCTGTCATCTGCTGCTGAGTGTTCTTTCCCTTAAAGGTCTTCCTGTCACACCAAAAGAAGAGACCAACCCCACATCATTTTACCCTCCCTGCAGTGCTGGGAATGGAGAGTCAATCCAGCTTGGGCATGGGAAAGAATGTGAAATTACTGCAAAGGGTGATTTTGAATTACTGCATGGAATAGCTGAACGTTTAGACCAGAAAGTGGTTCCAAGGTGTGCTGCAAAAGGAGAATTCTAACAGTTTAAATTCACTGACTGCTGAAAGGAATATGAATCTGTCTTATGAAAAACACAGCCATGACCAACTCTTTGAAGAGGTTTCAAAAGAATACAGAAAAAAACGATCAGAAATAATTCAAGGAAACTACTCAAGAAATAGTTCATTACAGTCCTCTGAGAGCCCTTCCTGAGTTAATCTTTTTTAACACTGTATTAATAAAAACTGCTGCTCCTATTCCAGAAACTCACAGCTGGGAATAATAATGCAAATAAACATGATTTTAGGATCAGAATTTAAATTTAATTATAATTTCATTAGAAGAAAACTCACATCTGTCTGCAACATACAGTGCACTTTTTAAAGGTATTATTGCAAAAAAGTTCCTCCCCTCATGCTGTAAAGTGAAGGGGAAGCAATTCCTGTAATAGACTGTTATGCTTAATATATGTTTTAAATCATCTTCCTGCTATAAAACCATCATATGAATTCTATGGTATTGCACAAAGCATAAAAGAAACTGCCATTGCACAGTTTTAAACTTAATAAAAGCATAATAAAGAGTAAAGTAAGAATGTACCTTTCATTTGGGTTCCAAAGGTAAGTGCCAATTTTGCAAACAGCTCCGGGTCTTCGAATTTATCTTCTTCAGCTTTTACCCAAAAGCTGTTTTCTCCTATTTCTTGAGGCTCAATCTGAAAGAAAACCAGCATCTCCAGAGTCAATAAGGAGTGTTTTCAACAGCCAAGTTCAAACCAATGTTACAGAATTCTGTGAGTTGGGATGAATAAGCTCAGCCCTGTCCTGGGGCTGGCTTTTCAAGTGTTCTAGCTCTCTCTTGATCACTTTCTAGAGAATTCCCAAACTCTTCAGCACTTCTTCCCTGAGAACTGCATGGAACAACGTAGCAGAAATGAGCTGTCCCTGGGGACCTTGCAGAGACTCAGGATGAGCTCTCTACTGGCTACATTAAAGACAGAAAATGCTCTGCAATATAGAAGGTGAAAGACAACTTGACTCTTCATGTATGACTCAGAACTGCTATTCTGTTTTCAAAATATATTCCTCTAACAGCTTCGAACACATTATTAATTATTGTTTGTAAGTTTATTTAAATGCCAAATAATTTCCAAGGGCTATATCACTTCAAGACAATATGCAGAGAATTTGGCAACACTGCATTTGTCAGCCTCACTCCAATTTCCCTGCAACACCCTGGTCCTCCACCTTTCAGCCCTGCTTTACCAGCAGCTCCAGGGAAGACATTTTAAAAAACTACCTTAATCCAACACTAATGGGGAAGACAGCTACAGCAAAAGGGACTAAATTAAACAGCAAGAATTTTATTTCTCAAATGATGGCTCCTTAAAAGTGATGATCAAACAGACTTTCCACTTTCTCAGTAGGCAGGAGATCTCTGGCACCATTCCCAGAGCACTTAAGCAAAGCGTCCATCTGCAGCTCCTTCCCATTGTCACAGCCAGTGCTCAGAGACTCCAGAAATTATTCCTATAAACTCCCCAATGCAACTGAGCACAATGAAATTGGCTGCAATTACCAACATGTATTATAAAATAAAAGCTTGCTTTTCTCTGTGTTTACAGGACAGCAGTCTATGTCCCACAGTTACAAAACTCCAGCAATGCATCCTCATTTACTCCTCTCTACCCAAGACACTTAATTCCTCCTCCAAAATGAAGGAAAGCTATCACTTATCCTTTGATGCAGATTATTTTATAAGAACTACAGAAAAAGTAAAAGATTTTCAAACTGATTTTAAAATTTAAATAAATAAATACTTTAAAAACATGGCTGGCTGTTTTATATCATTCTAGTTAAATATATTGAAAGCCTGTTTTGAAACTACCATGCTAGAGGACACTTTCAGATTGTTTTAGTGCATCTCCAAATATTTTGAAATAATTTGAAATCATTGAAGCATTAATTCTTCTGCCAAAAGACACTGTAAATTGGCATGCCATGCATTTCCACACAGGCTCCCTCTCAACCTTCTGGATTCCTCCTCCAAGACTCGTGGGATTATTCTGCTGTTTTTTTGCCTCAAAGAAAGAGCCTTTTGACCACTCAGAATTTAGAGGAACCAGCCTGGAATAGGTAAAAATCCTCCTTTCATTTGCCTTGATGGTTTGGTGATTTTGGTACTTTTTCCTACACCAAACATCACCGTATCTGTCATATTTTATACCACTAAAAAACTGCCAACCACAACTTTCAAAGGCAAGGATTTAGTCTTGATAACAGATGCAATTATCTAATATCCCACATTTATTTTCTTTATATGGGAGGAGCAGTGGCTACACTGATCAGAAATGGGTTTTTAAATAACACAGCCCAGCACATACCTGGATGTTTGCATAACTTCTCCTGTTAGAGAGGGACTGGATCTACTGAGAGGCAAGTAATAACTGGGAACTGCTTTAAGGCTTCACTTGCAAATCAGATTGTGCTTGCACTTTACTGCTCAAGTAATGTCTGTATTTTAAGATGATTTTAAAAATGAAATTAAAATGAAATTAAATACAACCATGTTAAGACATTGGAAGCTCATGGTGCCCAAACTTTTCCCTTGAGCAGTCCCATGGCTCCTCCCAGTGGCCACAGCCCTGCTCCAGCATATCACTAATTGAGAACAACCAATGAATATCTGGGAGAAAAAAATCAGTGAGTCACATTAGGGCCTGGTATCACCAATCTCTGAACTCACAGCTACATTAAGCACAATGAATTGAAAAAGCTTAAGTTGGTTTGTTTTGCTAGGTATGTGTGAAAGCTGCTTTCAAACAGTTTGGAGATAAATATTTATTTATATACAACTTGATGAAAGCTGCACTTCATGTTCACTGCACCTGATAGAATGCACTGGAAGTCAGTTGGCTTCCTGGGATATTGGCACAATAATGAGCTCTGCCAAGATCAACCTCAATTAAAAATCCATCACTACACAGACCAAGAGTATCTGTGAAGTGAAGGAGGAGGAGGAACATCAACCCCACACCTCCTGCCATACCTTTGACCAGTTGATTCTCTTCATTGAGACCTCCAGCTTGTACTTCTTCTTCTCCTTCATGCCATGAGGCAATGCTGGGATCACAGGGAAGGGAGCAAAGGAAACCCCCCCCAGAGGGGGAGGCATTGGGGGTCCCCCCAAAGGTGGGGGTGGAGGGATGGCTCCCCCAGGCAGAGGAGGAGGAGGAGGAGGCCCTGTTCCCATACCAGGGAGAGGAGGTGCTGGGGGCACATTGGGCAGAGGAGGGGGTGGTGGGATGGTTGCACCAGGCAGAGGAGGAGCTGGTGGGGGAACTGATGAACCAGGGAGTGGAGGGGGAGGAGGAATCGCTGGTCCTACAGATGGCAGGGGAGGTGGTGCAGGAATTGTTGCGGCACCAGGCAGGGGAGGTGGTGCAGGAATTGTTGTGGCACCAGGTAGGGGAGGAGGAGGAGGAATGGGTCCTGCACCAGGGAGGGGAGGAGGAGGAGGAATGGCTCCAGGGAGTGAAGGTGCTGGAGTTGGAGGGACGTTCTCACTTGCGTGGACTGAGGGTGCTGCTGGGACTTCTGTCAGGCTTGGACCCTGAAACATGAAAGAGGAATTCTTTCAATCAGTGACAGGAGGCAGTCTGATACAAAGCTGAACCAACCAGAATGGTTTTTAGCCAACTGCACCTCAAGAAAGTGAGAAATGCAATTGTTCTCCTATTTAAATGAGAAACAATAACAATAGATTATACCACGTACCATAAAGCTGCCAAGTAAACTGAATAACCTAGCATTTTTATAAAAACAAATTGTTTCAATTTTAAAGAAAATTTAATAGTAGCAGTAACATTTAAGTGAACAGAACAGCATTTTATTTCTTACCAATGCACAAAACATTTATCCCACTTAGGATACCCCAGCAAGCTGGGGCATCAGAGATGAGAATAACCACGCTGAATTTTAACAACACTCATCTGCTGCTGGAAGATTTTCCCCAGCAATCAGAGGAGCAGCTATTGCAAGTGCAAGAGGTCACAGGAGCCCAGCTGTTCATAACTATTCTGACATCTGGAGGGGTGAAGGGTGTGCAACAACCTGCCTTTTAAATCTGAGAGAGCTTCTTTGGTGAGAAGAAGAAAGAGGAATCACAATATCCGTTCTAATAAGTTCTTACTAATTATTAAGGAAGAGAAACAACAGCATGTCAAACCATCAGAGGGGTGAGTGCAGCTAAAAATAAGTGTCATCATATTCTGTGGGGAGCATAACACTAGAAAAGGGAACAGACACTAGAATTACATGGTTAATTAACCAATGGTCAGCATTACTGTGAAAGCCCTGTCATGTCTGGATAATCTGAACTGTGGTAGAATCAATAAAACAGGATTAACAATTAATTAGACTAAAAGTACATCTTTCTCCTTTGCACAAGGCATATGTTCCCTTGGCCCACAAGTTACAAAGCAACAATTGCTGCAGAACTCATTAAAACAGATTGTCAAATTTCAGTGTAACACTGCCTTGTAGGAATGTGTAACAAACATGAAAATCAGCAAGAAGGAAGAACAGCAGTGTCTGTGCCTCCACCTTAGTGTCCAAATAAGAAGTGGGATCCCAGGCATTAAAACAGCAAAAATAAAGACAAAAAGGCAGACAGACCTTGCCTAGGGAGTACAAAATAAGCCAGACTAAATCATAATATCTGTTAGCTCCTAAAAGGTATAAATGACCTGTCTAAAACCCAAAGACGGTGTAACAAATAAAAAAGGCTTACATAAAATGTAAGAGCAAAAAAGAGATATAAAACCAAAAGCCTTTAAAAATAAACACTTCCAAAACAAAAACTTTCCGCAAAACATACAGAAGCAGAAATGTGAAAACATAAACAAATACTTGCAGGGGAAAAAAAAAAAAAAACCAAAAATCAGGCTGGATGCAAGATTTTTATAGCCTAAGGAACATTTTTTTCTCAATAAAGCAGGTACTTGTGACAGGTTGAATATAATACCATTTGAAAAATGTTACCTCCATTAACTATCCTTAGTAACTTATGCTGGCTGCAAAACAAATCAATACACCTAGAGCACACATTGCAAACTCCAGAGAGATAAGTTACTCTGGGGGCAATTTCTTCTCAACTCCTCAAAAAAAAAGCCCAAACAAAACCAACTCAGCTGTAGAACCTCATGTGATACACTTTTATTACCTGGGTCCGGAGCTGTTTGACTTCTGATTCAAGTTCTTTGATTTTCTCTTCTCGTTTCTGCAGCTCTGCTTGTGCCTCTTGTCGAGCTGTGAACTCTTCATCAAACTGTAAGGATTTAAGCAGTACAGGAGAGTTTGTCCAGGTATGGCCACACCAGAGCCTACATTGGCAGGAATTCTTGGAACAGGATCAGAGCTGGAGTAATTGATGCACTTTTACCTCTTTTAGCAGCATTTTTCTAACAAGTTCACTTTTAGTACCACAATTTCTTCCATCAATAAGTCAATGACAGAGAACCACCCCGATCCAGCTACTCAGAAGAGGTTTTTGCCTCCAAGAGAACACTGCAGACTTCTCAAACCAAACTGGAGTACACATCTATTGCAGCAAGCTTCAATTCATTAGAAATTTAATCTGCAATCATCATGTTCAAGAACAAGTTCTCTCATTTGGTCTGAAAACGCCTACTTAGACCAGACCAGCAAAAAATGAAAATTTTGAATGACTTCAATACACACCTCCATAATACATGAACTTCAGTACTACTGCAGCTAATATAGCATATTGATTCATTTTTTTTTAAGCTTATATCTAAGTTATTTAATTAGGACTATTTCAGGACAGAAGAGCAACAAGTGGAATTTTTCCCATCGGTTATTTACAGCAGAGGAATACAACTGAAGAGATGTACAGTTCTGATTTCAGACTCCACTGCATGTGAGCCTTTCCCACACACAGAACCACAGAGCTTTAAATGAAATCACTTCCTCCCTGTGAGAGGCACTATTTCCCAGTTTTAGCTGGGAAACAAGCTGTGTTCCTGTCAGGATTCTTTTCCACACTCTAAAGGGAACCATGAGTACGACTCACCTTTCTGGAAAATTCTGCTGCTTTCTTTTCACTCTCTTCTACCTTAGCTTTGTCCACACATGCATCTGGAATTTAAAAAAATACCACACACAAGTCAATTCAAACGTATCACAGCTCTGAGGTGCTTCCAACCCTAATCACCTTGTGAGCCCAAAATACAGAAGCAACAGGCACTGTTTTTGACCATGTCTCATTTGATTAAAAGCTACAGCATTTGGTCTGGTACTCCACAAGTACACCTGTAGCTTACATGCATATTTCCAGAACACTGGAAAAATTCACAGTCAGTCTAAGGCTAGACAGAAGAACACAAAGAAAAACAAGGTAAAACTGCTTCAAGAGTACAAACCAACAAGATGTGTAAAGTTAATGTCCATCCTTCCTCTGTATTTAAAATCTGGGTCCATGCCACTGCAGTGCAGCACTATCTGTGACACACATTCTTCTATAATCTTGTAATACTGAGGTCTAAAACAGGAAACATTTACAAGACAATTAGAACATGAAGCCTTTATGCAATTGGGGAGGGGGGGCAACTACCTCCTAATATCTGAATCCTACAAGTGCCAGAAGAAGTAGCAAGCTCAAACTCATATTTGTAAATATTTTAGATATGGTGCCTTGACCTTGCTAAGACATTGTGATGCACATTAGAGAAGCTGACACTGGAAAGACCAGACCAAGGCATATGGGAGTATTTTCAATTATCAGTTCCACAATTGTCATTTCTTTGAAGCAATGAATGTACCAAACTTGAATAAAGTGCCCAAGGAGTTGAGGATTTTGGAATGAGGGTGTTAGGCTAAGCTTCAAGTTTTTGAAATAAACACTATTATATATACCAAGATTTTTTTAATACTAACATGGAGCAAAAAGACAAATAACACACCAGTCTGAGAGTGGCTTTTTAGGCACGAGCTGCTCAGTTGACCAGAGTCCTAATTTCTATTCTTGCCCCTAGTGCCCCCAAAAACTCCAGCCTGGCAGCTGGCACACTCACCGGACATAGTAATCATTCCTGATCAGAAGGAAATGTTGGAGAATTGACAAGAAGTAATTTTCAGAAGAAGTATCTTTCACCATATTGTACAGCAGATGAAATACTTCGCTCACATCAGTGCAAACATTGTTAAGAAAATACAAGTACTTCAAAAAACAAATTAAAAATCAAGCAAAAGATCAAAAAACACCACTGCAGCCCAGAGCAGCCACCCCACCCAAACACAGCTCCCCAGACATTTCCCACACTGGGCAAGTCAAACCCCTCCATACTTGGGACTCCTATCCTTAGCAGTAAATATTATTTTTTCACTAAGACTGTATACAGAATTTCTGTGCCCTGTTGAACAATTAGGACATGTTTCATTGTCAATCAGAACAATCACACTACAGACTTAATGTTTTAGAATCCTGTAAAAATATTTCACACAAAGCTTTGTTTTCACTCTGAGCTCAGCCAGGCTACTGGCAAACACACACTGGTCAATCATTTTTCATTTTATTTCCTAAAGATGACCTTCACTTGTAATTACCTGTGCTGCAAAACAACAACATTACAGGGGATTTTATAGTCCTCCCATTGATTGCCTCTACCTCCCTCTGCTTCCTCCCAAAACCTGCAAGCAGCCATCCTGAACTTAGGGAACTCTGAATTTCTGCTCCTTCACAGCTAGAAAAGGCACACATCTCAAGTGCTTCAGAACCTATGAGAAATTTTGTTCCCTTTATTATCAAAATTCATTTTTCTTCAAATTTATGATCTTCCATGGGTATAATTTTATCTCTTCATGTATTATGAGACAGAGTTTAGCTTAATAAATGTTATTTATGAAAAATTAATTCAGTTCCCAATGACTTACGTTTGACATGCAAATTTAAGCACCAATTATCTAAATATTTTCTAACAAAAAAAGCAATTGGAGAGAAATCTGCTTGACAAAGCCCCTGGTAAGACACACAGCTGAGACAAATAACCTGCACACAGAGCACTGTAATTTCCATTTAATAAAGTTCTGAAACGACACAAGTTGTAACAGCACTTCCTTAAAGGATATTCCATTTCAGCTTTGATATCATTGAGACGATGTGACAGTTCAAAGTGGTCTTCATCTTTGTTCTCATCAAACACCCTCAGCTGAATATCAAGCTCGTCATTTTCCTTATCTTTCAAGGCCTGTTGTTCAAGGTAGAGTATATCTTAATTTTTCCTTTTTTAAAGCAAGAATTCCCCCCCTTGAAGGACTGTATCATGATGAAATACACATTAACCTTTAGAACAGAAGCAAGTTTTAACTCAGTGCCTGGGCTGTTTTTTATTATAATGATTCAACTAAGAAAAACTAAAGGCAAAGTATCAGCTCACAGAGCAGGTATGGCCTACAGAATGAACAAGAAGACTTCCAGTTGAATCAATTTCTCTTAATGGGACACAGCAATTCCTGCTTGTTAACATCAGACTTCCAAATCTCTCCCCAAGTCAGAACTATTCCTGTCTGTGCAGCTGCATGAATTCAGACATGCAGTCTCAGAATGAATTCGATTTTTCCTCAGAATGTCCCAATGCATTCTCAGCAGGCAGATTAAAGAAAAACAGACTCCACAGAAAACATCAGCAACAGCAGGTACAAAGAAAGTTAATCCAAGATTGGCTCCACAGCCAGATTCACATTCACTGCATTATGCAGAATTTGGCTACCCTCACTCAATTTCTAATATATTGACTTGTTTCAACTACTATTCTGGTTTATACAGCTCATGAGAACCTGAATTTGCAACTCTGAAGGCAGATTTGGATTGATAATCTGACCTTCTGCACCCCCAATCCTTCACATCTGCAGTTCTGGTTAACCAGTTTGGTTATCTTCAACATTCACACAGGAGTGATCAGCTCCTGGACACAAATGACTTACAGGCAGTATTTTCTTCAGGCCACAGCGTAAAAACTCATTTCTCAAGTGTATCCTGAAATCCAGGTCTTCAGGAGATGTAACAAGAGCATTGATGAGCTGCATACATGCTACCTGCAATCAGAAATACAGCATGAGAATCAATGCTTTCAGTCACTGCTTCAGTGCAATTCTTAAACCAAAGAGATGGATTATTTATTATGCAGCACACATGCAACACTTGGGTTTATTTTAGCAACATCAAATACTGCTCTGCTTCCCTATCAGGGTGCTTCTGCTGTGTCAAAATACTACCACATGAATGATCATCACAGAATAATCTCATGGAATGGTTTGGGGTGGGAGGGACCTTAAAAATCATCCAGTGCCACCCCTGGCACGGCAAGGACACCTCCCACTGTCCCAGGCTGCTCCAAGCCCCAATGTCCAGCCTGGCTTTGGACACCTCCAGGGATCCAGGGGCAGCCACAGTTGCTCTGGGCACCCTGTGCCAGGGCCTGCCCACCCTAAAATCATGCACTAGTTATTGCCAAACTAAAGCTGCCCCTTGTACCTCCTCCTCTTTCTCCTCAGTATTCACCAGTTTGAAAACAAGCTGTTAAAAAACTGAGCAAACCCCGCACCAGAAGCGCCCAATAAACACCCATACCCCAATTAGCCACATCACCAGGAGTTTTCTGCATTCCTGCAGAGCACTGCTGCAAAATGCCTGAAGTCTCAGGGTGGTGGCTAATGCTTTAATTGAACAGCTGTGCACTTTAATTGATTTATGTGAAAACAGGTAGACAACAGCACAACGCCAAAAGTGCTGATCCACATTACAAGACTAAAATGGGACTCAAGGGAAATAGCAAGTTTAGTAAAAGATGTTAACTGCAAATAGAAGTAGCTTTAGAGTAGGACAAAAAAAAAATCAATAGCTGCAAAGGAAAAAAATCAGATAAAAAGCACCTTCCTGTTTTAATTAAATTCACTATTTAGCTTTAATAGAACACCTTATGGAGTCTCAAATTTCTATTAAAATACCCTTTCAAAGGCACTCTCTTGATAGAGCTGCATCTTCAGATAATGCAGTATCATCGTGCTTGCTTGAATGATTCTTGTTATTTTACTACTATGACATGACTTAACAAGCCAAAGCACATGTCCAATCTGAAATTAATGGAGAGAAGAGGTGCCATCTGCTCTGATTGCTTCTGCCAGAGACTCTGCCTTAATGGCTTGTGCTAATACATTACCAGCAAAGAAGGACTTTGTCAGAAACAAGGTAATGAGTCTTGCAATTGTGCCTCCACTGAGCAGCAGTGAGCTTTGGGAGGGGAGGCTGGCAGGAATGCTGGGTGCTGGTTGTTGTTTGCCTTAAATCAACAAGGTCACAGAGCAGGAGACAACTCCAGAATGAACTCTTCAGTGGCAGCACTATCAGGATTAGAATGTCATTTATTGAAACTTATTGGACATCATTAACTCATGAGCTCTGAAACAAGAGGTGCTGATGGCAAACACAGCATTAAGGCAGCTACAGCTGATGTGTGTTTGAGCCAAGACTGGAAAAAGGCATCCCAAGGATATCTGCCCTGCCTGTATTTCTCCATATCTTTCAGCCAAGGTAGCTGCAAAATAAATTTTAGTAAAAAATGTGCATAACTAATGCATTATGAGAAGACACTAAGTCAAAGTCATCCTTTATTAGGATATTCAGCCACTCGGCCTCTATGCAAAAATGGCAGTACAAAAAAAACCCCAACCAATCCCAATTTAAAAAAGCTTGCATCTTAATACCAACCAAAACTCTGATGCCCACAGAGGATTAAAACTTCTGTCCATGGACACAAGCAGCAATGAACATGACCTAAGCCACGACTTAGTAAAAACTGCTGGCACAGATTATTTTATTCCTTTATAAAAATAACTTTGAAAGCTCACTAGATTCCCCTCAGAGAAGCACAGAGAAAGGCACATGTTGAACACAAAGCAAGAAACACAGAGTCCTTGTTGACAAAAGTACCAATAAAATCCTGCTGCACTTCACTAACCCCAAAAGGAGCCCTGCCAAAAACGGGCACAGCCCCTGTGACTCCTGCCATAATTAGCACGGATCTGAATATTTAAGAGGCAACAGGTACTGCTGCCTAAAGTAGCAGCACCAGGAACAGATTTATTACCTGAACATTACACCTGGCATCCAAGGAAAAAAAATATCACTAATGACTCTATGAAGGTCAAGATTCTTAATCCTATTTTTAGGACAGGAATTGAGTTCCTTGGCTCCCACCACTAAGAAGCAGAAAATCTAGTACCAGTACTGGTGTTTAGTTCTCTTTGACCACTGCATTGACAGCACTAAAAGATGTGCAGTGTAAATTAAAGATCATACACAACGTTCCAGCCTTTCAGCTGAAGGCCACAGAAAGAAAAACTCACCTGCAGCTGTATGAACTCGTGGTTCTCCAGGCCTTCAACAATCTGAGAGAAACGTTCCTCCCTGCTGTGCCTTTCAGCAGCAGTTGTTATAGCACCTAAAAGCTTGTCCAGACTAAGAGAAAGACAAACTGTCAGAAGAGCACAGCACAGCCAGCTTGTTAATTTTAAACATACTCAGCCCACTGTTCACACAACTCAACTTCAGTGCACTGACAGTTTAAATAAATTTATCTTCAGAAAGTTGAAAACAATCCAAGAACCAAGTGTTAAAAATGTCTACAAGAATAATGCTGAAATAAGAAAAAAGGGTGAATAAATCTCTATATTATTATACCAGCTAAGAAACAACCAATGAGGGGGGAAAATCCCTGCCTTTGCAAGACAACGTACTTGTTAATAGCTGACATGTTTAACAACTGGAAATGCTAATAAACTGTCCTTTCAGAAATCAAAATGGTTTCATCTATTTATTGCATAGAAGACACAAAGTTAGCCCATTTTAACCTTCAGTAAATAAACACAGTGGTGAATTTACAGGAAACATATGCCAAGTGATTATCTTTGTTTTAAAAATCTCATGGGCAAGTGCTAAATAACTCTAAGTTGAACTGTTCCAAAGCCCAGCTGTAAATGTAAACTTCTTGTTCTTGTGGTAGAGAGATTTGTCCTCTCACACCTTCCATGTCAGACACAGTGTGCAGGTCTCTGCTCATTTGCTTTTCTCTGATTTAATACTGAATTAAGGCAACACAACAGGTGAAGTCTGCTGAATTTCAAACCACATTATTAAAGCCTTAATAGGTTGCATTTGTTTCACTGACAACTTTTCTCACTTGTGTCCAAATTAACAACTCATGAGCACAAAAAAAAAAGCTCCAATATCTCACTCACATGTTTTCCTCTCCAACAATGCAGATGGCAGAAAGTATTTTCACTGTCTCAGTCATCATGTGTGGTTGCTTTGGATCAATTGCTCTTGACAGCAGCAAGAGACTTCTTTCATCTCCTAGAATCCTTTGCAAACCATACTGGGAGAAACAAAAAGCTCACGGTGAAAAGGTTGTGCTTGCCTTGGATAGTCAGCAGCAGCTTCAGATCCTGAGGGGCTTTGTTAACACTAAACCAAAACTCCATCAAAACCCCTGGGCATCATTTTGGGGCACAGGTCAGGGTCCCCAGTCTTGCATCTGAGGCTTTCTCCTGACAGAGAGAGATTCAGCTACTCAGGAGGACACTGGGACCTTGTAAAATCAGTGCCCACCAAAAGACAAACCAGGTTTTATTTTCTACCTGTATCTGAAACATCTCAGCAGTATGAAAAATCTGCTTTTCTCCCCCTTCATTAGACAAGCTCTTCTGTGAGATTTTTCTAAACTGAGTTAAAGTAATTATAAGTAACTTTTATGCAGTTTTATTTGCTGGGGAGGATACATAAACACAAGACTTCAGATTTTGCTTTGAATAAAGCAAAATCACAAGTTTAACACATCAGCTCCTAAAAACCTGAGTAGCCTGTGCTAGAATCAAATCAGATAGAACTTAACCTAATCCTTTACCCATGACCCACCAACTTTAAAACTGCAGCTAAAAAGATATCAAATTCAAATCAGTTACATTATATTAACAATCATGTATTAAAATCTGAATTTGGAAAGCTATTTTTCTTCAGTTCCCAAGTAATTAATTTCCAAACACACCTTAAATTTATACTATCATCCTCTCTTTGTCAAATATTTTACTTCCAAAGATCAATTCTGTTCAAGAAAATTAAGAAAAAATGCCCAAAGGTTCATGAAGAAGACTCCCAAGAGAAGTTACACTAAGTTTAAGACCTGAACTTCCAAAGAGTTAAACACTGGATACACAAACTTTCCTTCCCTCTCCAATATTGAACATGTTATATGCATCTTGAACTCAACAAAACCCAATCAATCCTAGCAATATGTGAATTTAAAATAATACTTACTTTATTGTTCATAAATGCTTTGAGGCACTGGATAAGTTTATGTTGATTCTTCTTATCAATACTTTCTTGCCTTGAAAGGAACGAGGAAAATCACGTAGGGAAAATCTCCACAACCTCCCCATCCCTCCCTTCAAATGATCCAGTCCTTACTGTTTCTTGTCCAGAAGCTTCTCCAATGCATCCAGCAGAAGTCCAAGACCTTCATGTCCAAAATTGTTAACCCAGCTGGAAAAAAAACAAGAAAAAATGTTTTTAATTATTCCTTAATCAAATGCAAAACTTGCAAAGCTGTTTCTCCATTACTGCTTGTGCAGTAATCCCTTCACAGGCTCCACTTTTGGTCTCACTTCCCAAAAAGACCTGATCCATCACAAAGGCAAACAATTCCAACAAGTATAAATTGCTGAAAGCCACAGAGAAAGGTGAGGAGATACTGCAGACAGCTGCAAACATTTCACTTGTCCTTACCCAGGCTGCTGAGAACACTGCTCTCCTGTCAACAAACATTAGCATAATTACCCTGGTTTCAGAAAAAACCCCAAAGCCCACAACTCTCCTGCTTAGCAAAAACAGCATGATGAAAACTACTGCAGAAATTGCTCTGCTTACCTGACTGGGTTGCTGGTTAGAGACACTCTCAAAGACTCCAGGCAATTAAGAAGTTTTTCATCTGAAATTCCAGATCTCAGTTCATGGATATATTCTTGTGAGGACAGGGTACATTCATGCTTGCTGTTTTTTAGTCCACCCTACCACAGAAGGCAGAATGCTGATGAGTATTCTAGTGAGCAGTGTTTAGATGATAAAACAGAAGACTAATATTTCCATATGCATTTTCAAACCACAGTACAAGTATTCAAGACATCTGGCTTGACTTGGATTTGTCATCAGTGTTTAATACTTTTGGTTTTACATCCCAAAGATTACTATTCTTGCTGGAATCTTTTCCATTTCTTTGAGTAAAAGTGCATGTAGTACAAATTGAATATAAAAACTTAATTCCATCATTCAGCTGTATTAACATATTTAACATACTAAACATCTACTTCACAACACTGTATTGGAAACAATCAAAGAGAAACACAGAAAAAACCCAGTTCATGCAAGTTCATGAGCCAATTTTTTGCTGTACCATAGTCCATGTTTGGTCCCTAATAGAGAATCTCTAGAGGATCTTGTTTGCTGCAAAAAAAAAAAATCATACAGGAGATTTGAAAAAGCTCTCTTCTGCTGAAGTGCCACTACAGAAGAATAACTACTCACACAGTATTTCACTAGTAAAATACCTGAATATCAGTTTTAGAGCTATAGTATTCAACCCCATGAACAAGACAAAACATTTTTCCAAAAGGTGCAACTAATCTTTTGTACAGCTCTGACAAGCTGCAGTAGGCTTATCTCAGAAGAGTGGTTTTGATTCATTTGCAGCTCTTAAAGCTCCTTAGCTCTGAAGGGTCTGTTGAAGAGAACCTGATAAAGATGTCAGGGGTGTTAAGGCAATATCAAGTGCCTGTCCTAGAAGAGGATTTATATGCATTTGCTTTTAATTGCATCACTTCCACTACAAATACTCAAATTGTTTCTCTTTCACAAAGCTCCACTTCTTATGAAGTTTCTGTTTTGCTTTCTTCAAATTCTTACCATTCATTTTCCAAAACTACAGTAAGTATGGCTGATGACAAAATGACTTAGCTAAATTTAAGTGAATGACTTGGACCTAGCCAGATTCAAGGCACAAAACAGAAGAGATTTCACAGTACACTTTCAGATGCAGAACAAAGCCAGACTGTGACTGCAGCGAGGCAACAGGGTCCCCTCTGCACTGTGACAGCTTTGAGGAAGTTCCTTGTGCAAAGCACCTTCAGCTGAACATCACATGCCAGCTACACATCCAAGGACCAAGGCAAAGATGAGGAAGAAGGATCTCAAGGGACTGGAACCAGTTATCAACATCCTAAACAAAGAGATGCTCTTCCACCAGAAGAAAAAGGAATAAATGGCTGGGCATTATCTTTATAAGAACAGGAGCTGATTGTAAATCAGGTTAATGTATCAAAAATCATCAAAATTCAGAAAAAAACATCACTCTGAAAGACCATAAGGTAAAGAACTAGGAAAAAGGAACAGTTTTATTCCACCCGTTGAATGGATGGGAATCAGAGAAAATTTTGCAACTAATGCACATCATCTAGACAATATAGATCTAACTGGGCACAAATTTTGTCATTTCAGCCATTCCCAAATGGTGAGAGAAGAGAAATGCTGCTGAGAGCCACAGAAGGTACAGAGATGAGACAATGGCTACTTCAATCAATGCCACTGCCTGTTCATCTAGACCCTGGAAAGCACTCCAGAATGCAAGACAGTGGATTTTCCCAAGAGATGAGTTTGTCCTCCCAGTGCAGTCTGCTGCAAGCTCCAAAGCAGACTCCAGTTCAGACTGGGGCAGCCTGAAGTCTTTGCTACTCTTTGTTTTGTATTTAAACCAAGGTGGGATCTTGCTCCCTCCTCTTTCTGTGCCATCCATTAGTGAAGCACCTCTGCTCTGCCTAGTCCCTTATTTTCAGCAGAGCCATGACTCCCTCAAAAACAGATCAATAGTTCCAAGAACTGGCAGCGTGCTCTGCTAAGGCTGCTTCCCATGGCTTGCAGGACAGACACATTTCTTCGCTGAATCTTTGAAAAAGCACCTTTAACTGCACAGCAATAAGGAACCAAACTCCTCTTCCTTATTTTCTTCCCTCTTCAAAACGGATTGTCACTCAAGACAGCTCACAAAAACCCATTCTTGAAATATTTCAGACAATTTTCATCTTACCAGGATCACTTTCTGTTATTCCCTGCAATCAAGGTCTCAGTCTCAATCCACTCTTATCTCTAGCCATGCTAACTGGAGTGCTGAACCAGCTCTGCTTCTTTTATTTCCCTCAAAGACAGTTTGATTGGAATACTGTTTTAAGTATTGCTATGATTTTATATGGATCAGATTTTACTACAAAAATTTCTCACTTACTTTGAGGTATAAGGTCTCAGTGAAAAATGTTTTACAGGAGAACATCTAATGAAGATGAAAGCAAAAGGAAAGTAGAAAGAAATTGATGAGGGTTGTGTCCTACATCAGAATGTTCAGAGATTAAACCAATGTTTAAGAATGAAAATCTTAGAGATTACTTCATGACTGGGCACCTTCCCAGTGTTACAATTAAGGTAGAGAATGATTCCTTGATGCCAACCCAAATGAGGCTGCACCACACTGCAGTCCCACCAGTGCTGAGGATCCCACGTCCAACTCACATCAGTTCAAGCTCCCCAGTTCACATGAACAGGGAAACCTCTTCTCTGCAATCTCTGCAGCCCAACAGCACCACCAGGAACATCCCAAAATTCCTCTGCTCCCTGATCACAGTGAATGTGTCAATCTCCAAGGACATAGCTCCATGTGCTGGCAGAAGCACACAGTTCCTAAAGGATGAATCCTGGAAAAGCACACTGAGGTGCAAGAACTCGTTAAGCAAAAATCTGCAGAAGCCACACTCCAGGCACAGCATCTCTGATTTTAGTATTTAGCAAGTTATTTGCACAAAAACACGCTTTCAATGCAGTTCTTGCACTCTGTCAGATCCTAAACTCAAAGGCATGGGGAAGAAAACATCTTAGAATTTCTCCCCTACCCATTGTGGGAATATCAGCTTCCTTTAAAATAACCTCCTCACAAAGCAGCTGCTCAGGCTAATTCACGCCAAAAGGAAATTACACAGCAGCAGGGATTATTTGAAACTGGTTTTAACACACTGAACTGGAAAAGTAATAATTTGTCCCCTTTAAATACATAAGCACAATGAAGGTATTTTCCTCAATCAGGGAAAGAGCCAACAGTGTACACAGAACTAAAATGTACTGGTGAACATAAAAGTCTCTTTAAAGGCCACTCTGAATAAAATAAAGCCAAGAGAAAAATCTATAAGAATATAGTGTGTAGGATATAAACCTAACTACATCTGAGGCAATGATTAAACAGTTTTAAGCCATAGATTGCTCCCTATTATTTTTACTACAGGATTTAATTACTGAATATGACCTAAGTAGAAAGTCTTGATGTACCTGAAAAGCTTGTTTTGGCCAAAATAAAAAATGAAGTCCATCCCTAATTTAAAAGAACATCTTTGCTTTCAACCGCTATTTGAAATCCATATGTAATTATTCCCCCTAAAAAATCCTTTTTTCCAGGAAAAAAAAACCAAACTTGCTGAACTCACTTCAAATAATTAAATCGCAAATATTGGTTTATAATATTTGAATTCAATCAAGACAACATAAAATGTAGATGAGTCCTTAATAAGAGAGAAGTTATGCTCTCAGTGATCTCACCAAACTTATTGACCTCCTGAATCCTCTAAATTAATCTTATTCTCACATTGATCTGCTGAAGTTGGCATTTCCAAGACAAACTATGAATAACAACAATTAGGACATAAAAAAAATCCACATTCAAATAGAATGAACTAAGCCAAATACTATCAATTGAAAACTTCAAGTGCCTGCCTTCAATAAAAAGCAAGACAAGTTTAAATTATATTTGTTGCTCACAAGGGATGAGCTGAGTGAGTTTGAATTATTTAGAAACAGATTCCTGAAAACTTGAAGAGATCCCTCAAAAGTGTAAGCAATGATCTCATCCTGGTAGGATAAACATGATTGAGGTGGTTGACAATTATTATGATAAAACAAAGATTCAGTTGTGCCCAGTGAACTTTTAAAACCCAGATAAAAGTCCAAAATATTCCAGCCTAATCTCTAAAAAGGGAAGTTCATAAGAGAAAACAAAACTCTCATGTTCGTACTCACCGGAACTTTACTTCCGACTATCTGCATGCAGTGGCCAGCCAAGAGAAGTTATTGTGTGAAAAAGATAATAATAATAATACATAAATAAACAGCACAGTACTTAGTAGGATGTAGTTGCACACACATTTTTCAGTGTTTAATCATTAGTAGCAGTTGCATTATTTTATTACTTTATCAACCTGTTCAGGGGTTAGAGCTTCTCAACAGGAAAACAGCAGCTCTACAGCAGGAGCAACAGTTTCAAATTCTTATGTTCTGCTGCTGAATCACCAGTATTTGACACATTCACCAACAAATGACCAAATACCTGTCTTGAGAGCTACAGCTTGAAAGATTAAATATGCCATTTGTTAAAATTATCAGGTCAGATACTTTACATATGACACTGAGGACACACTAATGGCACACTGACTTCCTTGTATGTATAACAACTGCTTTATTATGGAGCTTTTGATCTGTTTAGATGATGTCACCACTGAATTTAATTAAGTTTTCATAATCAAAAACATAGCCTACAGTTATAACTCCAACTTGTGCTTCAGAAAACCTCACATGACATTTTTCTTCAACTGCTCGGTATGGATGCTTTTAATTACATGGATAATTAAACAGTGATTTTCAGAATGCCATCTTCTCTTTACCATGGATCAGCATCTCTCTATATTCATGAACAAAAAGTTGACTTTCCCCAGAGGAAAGCGCAGGCAGCACATCTGTGCCCTGTTCTGTCACCCTGCACTAATGTCCCTGTTCCTGGGGACACCAGGCCAAGGGACATGTGCTGCAACAGCACAGCCTCTCCTCCTCTGCTCACTGCTGAGCCTGACAGCCAGTTTACTCAATATCCACTTTTCCCTGCTCACCAGCTGCTTTGGGTCTGGCTTCTGAATCTGAATCAGTTCAGACTCTACCTGCTTCCTTCTCTACTCTGATCTCTTCTCTCATTCCTTAAGTAACACTTTTGGAAATAAAAGTCCCTGCAAGTCCTTCACAATCAACACTTCTCTTCCTGAAGAAGTTTGCTCTAGAAGTGATGCCATCCCCCAGACAATCTCTTCTCCTAATTTATCTTCTCCTCTCACCAATGTTCAACTATTCAGTACAGCACAAAATGTCACCAGGTTCAGTTCTGAAACAGAATTCCAATCCTTCACCAGTCCTCAGGTACAATTTCCATGGTCAACAATCTTTCTCTTCAAGTGAGAGAAGCAATGAGAAGCACAGAAAATCACTTCCCATGAAAGCATGCAGCTCATCAGCTTCTGCATGTCCTCCAGCCCCAAGGAAAACTTTCTTCACCCAGTGAAACCCAAAATTCCTTTCTCAGATGTTTGAAGATGAGTGTTTCAGAAAAGCATGGTCAACATGCTGCAGACAGCACACAGGCAGAGAAAATGAAGCACCAAATTTAAAATAATTTGGTTAAGACAACATCAGCAAATGAGAGTGATATTTTCACATGAGGGGAAGGAGCTCAAAAGCCTAATTAAAACAAACATGAAATGAACTGCAAGAAAAGTGCATCAACTGTTAAATGTCTTTTGTGAGCTCTAAGCAGAGGGTCCAAGTATTTTCAGTGTAAAAAAGGAAGACAGATCATTATCTGTGACAAAAGAAAAAGGCAGAAAATTTAAAGACAGATTATTTTGAATGCAACCAGCATTTTCATGGAAGATAATCCTGAAGAAAAGAAAGTTTGACAATTCATGATGAAGTAAAGATTGATTAGGGCTTGAATTCATGGAGCAGAATAGTAGTTGCACTAAACAGAAGATGAAATTACAAGTGAACATGAGGTTTGGCGCCACTGTAAAATCCCAATCAACATTTGAAAATTAAGCTCTATATTTTTGATTTTTTTTTTTTTTTTAATCAAGATGCTAACTGTTTAAAAGGTAAATTAGGATAACATGCTACAGGAAGTCAATGTATATTTCTGAAAGATTCCATTCAAATGCTGTGATTCAATTGCAAGGAGGAC
This sequence comes from Rhabdornis inornatus, assembly GCA_013397075.1. Classification (NCBI taxonomy): domain Eukaryota; kingdom Metazoa; phylum Chordata; class Aves; order Passeriformes; family Rhabdornithidae; genus Rhabdornis; species Rhabdornis inornatus. The sequence goes on along the minus strand of VWZS01008402.1, from coordinate 530,411 downwards.
ATACTGAAGCACGCAAACTTCAAAATGGGCTGGTTTTCCTCTAGGAAAAACACTGTGCAATGTGTAAAACATCCACACTGCTGCTGACTTAAGCCCAAAGTGCACATTCATGTACCAGGACCTTTCAGGATGACTTGGTTTTAAATTGTTAGTACGTGTGGACAATTATATTCCCAGTTCTGTTAAGTTCCCCATGCTGCAGCACCCATGGGGAGCAATGCAATGCAATAAAATTCCAGCAGTGAGCCATGCAATCAATGGTAGCCATGCTTTCCTCACTCAGCTGCACAACTCTGGGGCTTGAGGCAGCTACATTTCAATCACAGAGAACATGAGAGACATCACCATTGTTCAACAAGTTTTTGGGAAAAAATGCCAATACTTCTGTTTCTACTTCCACTTTCCACTGCTTCAATAAAGTATTTTTGCATGCTAAGAAAAAAATCCAGATTTAATATTGATCATCAAGTGAAGATAAAAACCTTACAAAGCGTAATTAACAGTTCCCAAAGACAGTCTAGTTCATAGTTCCTAACATTGACTCTATAAGCTTGAATAATTCCCCAGTAGTTTGTACATTTAGTCAGACCACGCTTAAAGCACTGGATTCCTTCCAGCACACACTAAAGGACTGTGGCTTTTGTTTAAGATGAACTCATGCAGGAACATCACTCCTCTCAGAACTTAAATCACCATTTTCATTACCATTTCATCACCATTATAACACAAGCTTTTCCTCACTCAAGTTTATAATGTTCCATGCAAGGCATTTGCATAATAATCGCATGTCATTGTCATCTTAATTTTTGAAATTTAACTCTGCAGAGGTGATTTTCAAGGTTAACAAGGGACAAGTCAACTGTACTGCTTGCAGTCCATGCTTAAAGATTCCTTAGGCAGACACCATCATAATCTTTCCTTATTTCTATATTTGCCATTGTCTACTTCTAACACACACAAAAAACTGCTGGTGTACTTTATAGCTAATTAGTACAAACAGTTCGACAGCAGAAAATAAACTGCAGCTCTTCAGGACTTGAAATTCTACTTCTCCACCCTAAAAATGTTGGGGTATCCAGTCATTTCCTTACACTTCTTGCACCCCAAAGAAGACAGACCTCAAAAATTTGACATGAAGGGTTAATCAATTAAATTACAGAGAATAATCAATGTCAATGAAAAGTCGAAACGTTTTTTCTATTCAAAAAGTCATTTGAAACTGGTTTTCAGACCATCTTTCACTAGAGTCTAATACATACATCACTACTGAAACCACAAAGTCAAACTTTGGGTACCAAAAATTCTTAAGATGAATTGCACAGAAATATGCTCAGGTTCCATCCATGACTCTACATCACTGGATCTGCAATTTCTGATAGTTTCCACAAAAGAATCAATTTTTACATTGCCCAGCAAGGGAAATGCAAACTAACTGCTCAGATTCAGCTGCAGGCATTTAGAAGTGAGTTAGCAAGTACACATTTATTTTTTGCTACCACTCCTAGATAAATCCAGATAAAAAATGTCAAGTTTCAAGCTTGAAAAGTTTAAGACTCAAAGCTGCTTGCTCGGGTGTGTCCTGGAGAGGGGAGTACTCACAGATTTGGCAGTTGCAGAAATGTACTGGACAACCATCTCCCGTTTGGTGCTCAGGTCTTTGTCTCGTAAAGGAGCTTTACGGTCCTCGTTCAGGTTCATGTCCTCCTGCAAGCAAACAGACCAAAAACATCAGGAAGACATCTCAGGATTTTTATTAGTCTTTGTTCTTTTTAAGCTATTTTTGTTAAACAGTTGATTTTCAAACAAACCAAAGTGACTTTCTCCAGTTTATCTTTGTGCGTTTGATTTTTGCCCTGATTTTCTCATTTAATTCTGTCACCTCAAGTGTCAACTATTTTTGAGATTTAGCCAAAATTTAAATTGCATCAAGGGTAGTTAAGACTTGTGAAATTTGGCTCAAGAAGTAAAACCAGAGGACAAGCACAACAATTCTACATCTCAAGTTGATACTTAAGTGTCAAGTCTTGTGATGTTCCTGTGTTTTGAGTGAAATCTGATCACAGTGGACACCATTCCTGCACTATCTAATCAGAAGGCTGTTATTACATGGATTATCAGCTTGTGGAAGGGGTAAAGGTAAAACTGTTCCAACTGATGTATTTAAAACAAGCCTAAAAGTCAAAATGCTCTGCCAGATCAAATCTATTAAGACATGTCTTTAAACTCGACTGATTAAATACAATGCAGTCATTACTAATCACGACTAGACTTGCCATTAAAACTCAAAGTCACTTCAGACTGGCACCTAAGAGCAGTCAATGTCCCTGCAATAATTCCTGGTGAACAGCCTTATCACAGAGCTCTGGGTCACTGTGAGACACATCTATTGTCTGCTTCAATTAACATTACTTGGAAAAGCTAAAAACTAATCCCTTAACAAGCAAATCAAGCAAGAGTTAATTAACACTTATCCAATCCCTCAACGGATATTCACAGCTGCACTGAACAGAGCAGAGCTACCCAGTGGAACAGGACAGCTCTGCCCCACACCCACATCTTACCATCATTTTTTCAAAGAGATCCATCACTTCTTTTTCTGATAAGTTCATGCAGCGCTCATCAACAAGTGCCTGGGCATGTGGGATCTCACTGATGGAAGGCTGAGAGTCAATGGGATGCTGAATGAGAGGCTTCTCTTTTTTCACTGCTGACTTTCTGAAGCTTGTGATTCTGTCACGCTGCAAAGACATTCAAAAATAAGCAGAAATAGAAATAGAGAAAAGCAGCCAATTGCATGGCAGCAGTGCATATGGTTTTAGTTAATTCAAGCAGCAGAGTTAAACTGAACTGTAAGTAAAAATATCCTAATATTCAGAGATTACTTTGCACAGAAAGACAATAACATAGAAGGTAAACTCATGACAGGTCACATGCAAAAGGGATTTAAATATTTCTCACTAATCCAAAATTGCACCATCGAGGTTAAACTCTTAGCACTTCAAAATCTTCAGTTCATCTTCTCCCACGACTCTCTAATTATCCTGATATGAATTAATACTGTGCCACAAAGGTAATGGTCAATGTTCCTTCAATGAAGAGCTCTAAGTCTTTGCAGGACAACTGAAAAAGGCAGTGTTGGGATGGAGGTACTCACAAGTTCATCAGCCTCATAAAACAATCCTGCTAAAGTAAAATAAAGTCTGTAGAGGAATTAATGCTCCAAGCATAGTTCATAACCCCTTGAATAGTTTAGAGTAGGAAGCCCTGGAATTAGTGCTGAGCTTTAGAAAGGCAGGGGATGGATTGCTCACACAGAAGCAGCCCCCCATGGTTAAACACACAGCCAGATGTGGTGGAAGCAGCACACACTGCCAGGGCTGTCTCTGTTAGGGCTGACACCACTGCCCACCTCCTGGGCTGCAAGCATGCTCAGTTACTGGGTTAATATTGGAAATAACCAGCACCTTCCTTATAAGGCCATTTTTATTGTATTTATAGAACACAGAATACTGTATTTCTAACATTTTTTTTTTTATTTAACAGCTGTCATTTTCTTATATATACATACATATTCATTTTGACATCAAGCATATAGTAATTTTCCTCCAAGAACTGTTTGCATCCACAAATATTCCTGTATTTCTTTCAGGCACCCAACAGCCTTATGAAGATGTGCTTTCATCTAACAGCAGCTTATGTAGGGTTACCAGGATCATTCAGAGCAGTTCCTGTCATCTCCACCAAAACATGTAAACTGAAATTTAAATTGGCTACAATTCAATGACCTCTCTGAGGTGTGAAATGTCTGATGGAGTACTTTGTTTGGAAAAAATTTGATTCATTTCAGATTAGTGAGTCCAGAGTGGAGACACTAAAGCAAGAGCTGTGGAGTATGGAAAAGATTATTTTTCTGCTGTTTTGTTTCTTTTTAGTTGTTCATTGTTTTTGTTGTAATTTTTGAGATCCTACAAGATTAGCTTCAATTTCTGAAAGAAAGTGTCCCCAGATAAGCTGCATTCCCTTTGAATTTCTTGAGCCTATTTTGTTTTTGAGGGAGGGGTGATAAGGGGGTTTTCTTCTTCCTTAGGTATTTTGATATTTGTGGACAGAAGCACAATACCTACAAGGATATTGTTAATGTCTTTGACAAGGCAAGAATATTACTTTAATCCATTTTCTACCTTATTAGAATAGTTTAAGCTACATTTTTGGAAACTAAAATTAGGGCATAGCCTGGTGAAAAGGCCAAGGATAAGACAATGCCTGAAAGGCAGTATCCAAATTTAGACAAATGCCGTTTTATGTTGACCATTCAACAGCCACAAAAAGTCATTTAAGATCCAATTTCACCACACTGTCATCTGGTTCAAGCATAACTTATTAACAACAAATTTGTTCAATGAGATTGCACGGGTGAGATCACTCAAAAGACACAAAGGAATCGTCTGTGTGATCACCAGGCATCATTTCCTCATTTCAGATGTGCAGACAATCATTAACTAAAGAACCAGTCTGGCTTTATTTCATATATATATAGGTAAAATACAAGGCTCTAATTTTAATGAAATCAATTTTGACATAAGTTCCTGAAAAAATACTTTGGAACCAGTTTCAAAGTAAATCAGCTTTATCAAGTTAGTGCTACTGAATACAAAGTTTGGCATTCAGCACACATTTATTACCCAAAAGGGTTCCACTTGAATCACGTGGCAACCAGCTTTGAAGAAGCACTGCAGATCATTTACTGGTAAAGAGAAAGTCAAGAGAAATAACACTTCAGCTGTTGAGTAACAGTTTCAACACAGCCACACTATTACTCAAGTATTTTAAATGTGCTTAAGCAAGTTCCTCCAAACAGAAATCATGATAAATCTTCTTCAACTGAAGTCACAAATTAACATCTTTAGGAATAGTCACTCAATTTTCTGGAATCTAATGCTTAATATCCTTATAAGAATGTTATTTTGTCCACAACATTGAGTAAAGTAGCATGCAGCGTGGAGTTACCATTGCAAATTAAGATGCTACAAAGACCTTACCACATCATCTGCCAAAGTTTTTATTTGAATATTCTATTAAAAAAAACAAAAAAACAACACACACAAATCGAAGAAAAAAAGACAGTGTTACCTACTGCTTCAGAATATAGAAATCTATTTCATGTATTTGAACATTAAGAAGCATTTTAAATTTCTCTAAGTGTTCTAAAATATCTGCAGGCAAATGGACATGGGGTCTCCTGCCTTTTCTGTAAAAAACCAAGCTTGCATGTCATTGCACCTTATCCTGAGTGTGGAGCTGAATCTGAATCCTGCAGAGCTGCTGCCCAAAGGAGCAGCCAGGTCTGTCTGAAGGGTTTCCAGAACAAACACGGACTCCTGGGCTGTGAGTGCGTCAGCAGAGCCACGGAGCTCAGAGCTGGGCACTGCCCTGTGCCCACCCCTGTGCACCCTCTGCCAGCTGGACACTGAGCCAGGTCAGCCTGGACGTGAACTGGCTGAAATCTGTGAACTGATGATGCACGAACCACCCTCCCTCCCTTCTGCCTTGTCACTTCTTCCTAAGCAGGAAAATCCTGCCGACAGCAATCACCAACCTTACATTTCTATCCATGGCCAGAAAAAGCCACTCATATTGCACACCAATACCAGCCATCATTACATCAAGGAAGCATTTGGTTCATGAACTTGGCTCAATTGACACAAAGGAGTCACAAATAGGAGTTAAGGTCTAGACCTCATGGGGGGACAATTTGAGAAGCATTCAGAGTACACGGACATTGGAGAGGACTGACCCTGGCTCACAGGTCAGTCCCCACACAGCCACTTGCTCATTCCCTCCCAGCCAGGATCATGTAGCCAATCAGAAGTACAAAAGCAAGAAAAACTTGATGGCTGAGATACAAAGACAATGTAAAAACTGCTGGGGAAATAAGAAAAATAAATAAAAAAGCTGTCACTTGGCACCAGCAAGCCAATGCCTACCCAGTTTCTGAGCACCTGATGGGTTGGAAAAAACTGCTCCTCCCCACTCTGCAGCCCTGCCTTTAGCGGCCAGCATGATGTGATAGGTTTTGGAATGTCCTTGGTCACTGTGGATGAGCTGTCCTGGCTGTGTCCCCACCTCCAGACCACCCACCCTGCTCCTGGTGGGAGCTCACAGGAAGCAGAAATCCTGGAGATTGGGAAGGGCTGCTCAGCAAAAGCTGAAGCACCAGGGCTCTTCCTGTCAATGCTGTTCTGGTCACAAATGCAGGACACAGCACCAGATGTGCTGTTCTGAACAAACCCTCATGAGCAAACTAGTACAGACACCTGCACATGCACATGTTGACACCAACCTTTCACCTTGCAAACCTCTTCAAGGCCCTTCCTTACACCTCTCCTGTATTCTCCTCACCTGGATTTAGTATGGGATTTATCATCTTGAAATCAAAACTAAGATGTCCACTTACCACTCCAGTAAATAAGCCTTTTAATTGAGATTACAGAGACAAATTAAGTGAAGCCTAACTCTGTTTTTAACCCAGAGACAGCCAGGCAAGCAAGAAGTTCTGAAACTCCATATGCATTTTAGGAGCTACTTGTACAAGAACTTTTTTCCCCCTCTCATTTCAGCGCTGTCAGTCTCTGCCAGAAGCTGGAACAGGATCATCTCCCCCATCTCTACACTTATATTGCATTTGTCACTCCAACTCGCCTGGGCAAAATACAGAATACTAAAACAAGACAGCACACTGCATTTTTTCAGACCCTGCAAGCACTTTTCCCAGATATCCTTCTGGTGCACGAGCTCCACTGCTGCCAGCAGCCACTCGAGATAAGCAGCACATTTAACAGGTAGGAGACACACTGCAAGTACCTGGAGGCACTTCTGTACCTGCAGATCCTTACACAATTTTGACAATCTCTTGTACTAACAAAGAAACTGCACTTCCAGGCTGATCTCAGAACATAACCCAAAAGTAGTTTACCTCCCTAGAAGGAAATGTAAGATATTGCAGATTCTGTAGTCCTCTAGCATTATTCTTTCAGCCATCTATGAGACAGCCAGAGCAACACAAGACAAAAAAATCTGTACCTTTTCCTAGCTTGTTAAAGACACTCAGTCCCTGTTTGCAGGAGCAGCCCAAGGGAAAAGGCCTCACAAAAATCTCTGAGGAAACATTTGCAGATAAGGGATATCAAATTAACATTTATATGTATAAATACATATACAATTTAAGACAGCTGTAGATCATCTCTCTCTCCCAGTTATATCAACACAAATCACGGAATTTCTTCAGCATCTATAACCAAAGAACTATTTCCTACTGACTTAGTTCTTCACTCAGAAGATTTAAGTGATAGAGTTTCTCCCCTTCAAACACAGCCTTGCCAGTCTATCAATAATTAATATCATCTTCTATTCACTCTTCCCAGTTTTACTCTGTGTATCTGGCTACTTTCATAAATACAGACAGCTCATGACAGTAAAGCACACAAAAATAACAGCATATACTAATGCAACTGCACCAGACAATCCTTTTATCTCAAAAGGTCTCAGCCAAGTTAATATTCAGAGTAATTGAAATCTTGCACATGAAAACAGAAGAAAGATTTGTAGATCACATTTCTTGATGCAGAAATCACTGCTTCCTCATGCAAACAATGCAGGCTACACCAGCAATAATGCCACATTTACAGAATAAAATTACTTCAGGTGATTGCATCAACTTTTAATACAAAACTCACAGCAAGCCTACTTTTCTATATCTTTTTCTAACTTGTGTTGTAATAAAACTTTCAAATCACTTAAGCTGGCCATGAGAAGTAAACTGAGGTGTGTCTACATGGACTGATTATAATTAAGCATTCCTTTGCCATGTTCTTAATTGTAATGCTCAGGAATCTCACTCCCACCACAGAAATCACATCAGCAGCAACTCTCAGATCAGCACATGCAGAATGAACAATCACCTGGGTAACTTCTGAACAGAAGAGAATTTTCACTCCACTGCCCAGGCAAGTCGTGGTGTGCTGGGACACCCATTTCTGCACAGGCTGCAAGCTCAGGGAGCAGCTCCCACTGAAGCTCATTTTCTTGGCTAACCATCAGAAACTTGACCTTCTCTTGACTTCTTGACTTTCATGTTTTGTGGTTTTTTTTTTTAGCTGAGCTGATATTGCTGTTTTCTAAAATTTACCTCAACTTCAACACCTGCAGAAGCCATGGTACAGCTCCACTCAAGGACAACAATATTGTACATTACCATTTTTAATTTGTATACAAGCAGGAAAGGAATGACTTCCCATATGAGCACCTGAACCAAGGGAGTTTAAAGGGACAAAGCCCAAACTGGTTAATACCTGAAATACAAAAAGTCGTCTGCATCTTGAATCTAGGTCTTAGTCACAAAATAGAATTCACTCCTACAACCTCTGTTCTTCAGTTGGGAGAATGAATAATGTTCCCATTAGACAATTTAACCATCTGTTAACATATTCAGTTTTGCAATTAAATCTAAAAAGGCACCTAGGAAATTGTGAAAAGACACCCAAGTCATAAAAGCTGATGTGAAGAAACCAGGACTACACACTCATTTAGGCCTCTCAACATCTTTACCCATGATGAAGTACACTTGACATTTTGTGAATTATATTTTTACTAATTGTATTACTAATGTTTGCTTTAGCATAATATTTTTCACACTTCATGGAGCATTCACCATGCTTTCAGAAAAACCTTGAAATGACTGTTGTGATCCATCTGCTTTCTCAAAAACACTTGAATTGAGCAATACCAATAGTTTTGTTACAATTGTTGTACATTTCCATTTGGTCTATATGACACCATATGGAAAAAATCTTGTTTGCCTTGCAGCTGCTTGCTTCACAAACTCCTTGAATATGCATTATTCAATGTTTTAAATTAAGGCTTAACCCAGAGCCTGAACATGGAGAGAGACATGGACTGCCAAAATGCAGATGGAGAAGTGTTGGCACCCCTGGGGCAGGGCTGTCACGGTGCAGGATGGCACCACCACCCAGAGGGAAGCTGCCAGATTTGCCCCATTCCTCCACTTGTTCTCCCAGGAGAATGACCATCCACAAAAGAGCAATGATCCAGAAATAAATGTGACAGTTCCTCATGCTAAATAAAGCCCCAGGGTGACCCGGGCTGGTAAACCATTAACAGCAGAGGGCACCAATTCTTTAATCACCTGCTGGGAGATGCCTCAGCACTGCTCCCAAACAAAAGGGGAGGGAACACATGCCAGAGACATGAGAATCATACCAGATACCTTCCTCATAAATGCCAGGGGCTGAGCTTTTACAAAAGAGCACATTAATTCAGAAATGGCAAAAACAAACACTGTAAACAAACAGTCCATTTCATCAGCTTTGTAACTGAAGATACAAAGGGACTTGAGGAAGGCATCTGAACTAACTTTATATACATGAATATATATAATTTGAAGCTCAAACTGCCATCACTGTCTCAAAAAGTTTGTTTCAGACAATGGTTTCTTGGTGCTCATTGATAAGCAAGCTTTCAAAGTCAGAAGAAAATGCAAAGCTTTTTCCAAAAGCTGCAGTTCCATGTCAGCCTAAGACAACAGAGGTGGTGTCCCCTGGGTGTGAGACACAGGGCAAGGGTGGCAGCAGGACAGATCAGGTCAGGTAAGACAACTGCAGAAACATCTGCCAGTGCAGAGGCAAATTAAGGAAGTTCTGGCACCTTCCACTGCTGAAATCCCAACATTTCCACACCAAGCACATCAGATGAGCAGCAAGGCTCAGAACTGGGGTACACAACTGCAGAGCTCTCCATGCAGCCCCTGCTGCAGCCAGGACCTGGCTCCTGTTCTGGTATCTGGGGATCCTGCAGGACAGGTTTTGCTTTGAGCATCTTGAAAAATGCCTTGTGACAGTGCAGCATGCTTTTCATTAGAGACAGCATCGTTGTCATTACAGAAAAACAGTCTATCCTCAGAATGCTCTACAGACTTACATTCCCCAGTTCAAACTATGAACAGTTTGCTGTTAAAACTTCTGCAAATTAGACTTTGGAAAGAGCCAAGTTGCCTTCCTGCAAAGTGTGCCCAGCAGGACCATGCTCAGCACTGGATCTCTGCTGCTTGCTTTTCCAAAAACGTGGTTGACTTGAGCTTTGAGTTTTTAGGGAACTTGGCTTTAGCTTTTTTGGTATAATATTATTGTGAAGAGCTTTTGAAATATTCTGGATCATTTAAACTGGAAAAACTATGCCAAAACAATTCCTGACACAGTAAGTACAGACTTGATCTCAGTTTTATGCTTCCATACAAGCAGAGGGACTGAGCTCTTTGCTTCCATCACAGAGGCAGCATAAAGCAGTTTTGCTGGGTAGCAACACTTGATGGGCACTGAATTGCTGCTCATCTTTTGCCCCTGCTCCTGGTGCTCCTGAGCCTTTCATTCAGACACACTGGGGAGCTGCTGGCACTGAGTGAGAGCTGTTCTAAAGCTTGGAGTTGAGTCAATGAAGAGGAATGAGAATAGGCTTCCTTTTATACCTCACTTCCTCAAGAGACACCTTTTTCATGTGACAAGATTCACCTTTGCTCTGACTGAACTGCAATCTTAGTTTTTACCCTTTTAACCACAATCACACGCTTTGAACCTGGAATTAATCTTTTGTTGCAACCTAAGTATTTTCTCTTGAGAGGAGCAATTGACTTGACAGAATTGGTTTGAAATGATCTTAAAAAATGAAGCAGAAGAGAAATTTCTTCACCTCTAATACTTAGACACTTTTTTTTTATTTCTGCTTACTTGCTTCCTCTATGACAGTGTATGCAAGGATAGCCCAATGCCCCTGCACAGGGAGAGGCTCAGGTTCTGTAAACTTCTCTTGTTCTATGCAGAGATAGATTTGGTAAGATTTTTGGTGGTTGTTTAGAATACCTCCTGCTCTTGTGGGTACAGTAAACACTGAAATAAGTGTCAGACTCCATTTGGATTTTCCTACGAAACCATTTGAGAAGTTAAACTGGCAGAATGAAACTGTTGGGAGAGGACTGACAGAGTTCAAAATAAAGCAAAACACCCCCAGCAAGCTGCAGGAGCTGCACTGGATACTGGGCAGTTGCTGGAAAATGGAATACATTGCCTTTGAAAGACTTTGAGAAAGTGAGAACATGTGTATCTGCTTTGTTTGGGTTGTTTTGTAAGTAGTAAGAAAATCCAACCAACCAACACACAGCCCACAAACAAACTGGCAGCAGAAGGGATGCAGTGAGCCAAAGGAGCTGGAATTCCTTGTGAAGACATTCATTTTGTGTGTACTCAGCTGACTTGGAACACAGTCACAGGGATCATGTCAACAACTTCTTAGAATAATGTTGTCTGTCTTCCAAGACAGACCTACTAGCAAAGAGCAAGTCCTTAATCAGAGCAGTATTTGAGCCCTCCATCACAATAAGTTGATGGTAAAGCCACTTTTTTCACCCTTAATAATAAATAATGTGATACTAAAACTTGGAAAAATGAGTAGTGCTGCTGTCATAGCAGGGAACTCTGGCTTTTCCTCAAAGAACTGAAATTCAGGGTTGAGTAATTTCCATAGGCATGGACCACAATGTAACTCAATAAGCAAAATATCAGTTAAACAATGTGCAGCTGCTGTGGCACACACGAGGTCTTTCTGTTCTTTTCCCTATTCTTCCCTGTTTACAGCAGCATCCTTAGAAGATTATTTGTCCTTAGGGGAAGTAAGAAATGAAGCAATGACAATTGTACTTAATAATGAGGAACCCCATGGTATCATTTGACTTCAGTACAGGTGAGAGTCCCTACTAAGAACCAACTGGAATTCAGGACAATTAGAGAAATTTCTCATAGATTATGGAGAATCTGTTATTTTCTGCTAAGGTGATAAAAATGATGTTTTATCTTTAATATTAAAGTGTTAAATGTGCTTCGGCTATCCCAGAACACTCACATGAATTTTATAAAGGTTTTTCACAAAACAATTCTTTAGAAATATCAAATGTCAAGTGATGGGATAACTGCTTATCTTAGAAGTCATTCAGGAATTAGTCTGAGTCACAGAACATTATAAACTAACTTTAATGGATTTAGGAAGCCTGTCCTATCCACCCAAGCTTTGTCTGAAGTTCAAATATGAATGCATATTAAAAATGCAAATAGCCCTTCTGGTTTACATTTTACCAAAGCATTCTGCTGCACTCCTCACCTTTCTAGTTTGGGAGCATCTCCACCAAGCTACAATAAACTGGAGAATGAAAACACAATTCACTGCTGTGAATTTGATATTGTAAAGTTTACTTCAGTGTGTACAAAACCAGATAGCAGAGCTCCTGTGCCGCTCACAAAGAGGGGCAGAGCCAGCCTGAGGATCCTGTGTCAGCTTTGGAACTTGGCCATCTAACATGGGCTTACCCCTGGAGCTCCAGGCTTTGTGCTCAAACCTTTTATTTGTCATTTACCCACTAAACGTGCCTGGCACAACAATTACAACATACATGGTATCAGTGTATATTCTCATCCTGATGTGCTGTTGTCTCCTTTATGGAAATTCTTACCTGTTCTAATACAACTGGGACATGCAACCACTTCAACTCTTAATAACTGTCAAGCTCTCATCACTCAAGTACTCACACAATCACAAATGCAAACATCCAGCACAGCTCCATTATGAAACCAAAGTATTTCAGAAGTTACTCAAATTTCATAGACAAAAATAATTCAGAACGAGAGAAAGAACACGAAGAACCAAAATGCAAACAGAAAAGCAGAAAACTTTCTACTGAATAAGAATTAACAGCTTGTATTCTGTTATTAGGAGCTAGATTCTAATGAATCTCATGTTGTTCCTGACAAAGCTACACTCATTAAAACACACTAAACCACAGGCACCCTTAAAGGTCATTATAACAGCCATCATTAGCTCTTACCATATTAAGGAGTAATGAACTGCAGAACTAACATTTTTTCCTGACCAAAGTACTTGTTTTGTCTTGTTCCACCATCCCTGAGAGCCCAAACTAAATTTATATCGAGCCACTTATGAACACAAAGTCAATTAATTGTGACAAAAAGGTGTCCATGGGGACATTTAAGGTCTCAGGTTTTTTCCTCTCACCTTCATGCCTACACACGTGCAGTTTGTTTATGTGACTCCAGTCAGGACAGAGTTATTAATGTTTGACCACAAAGAACCAGGCCTGTGTCCCTCAAACCAACGCTGCAATTCTCTCAGCCTTTGGAACCTAAAATTACATCTGCTGCTCTCCTGGCTGTAGAGCAACAGTCCTGCAGCATTGGAGGTTGGGATTCTATAGCACTATTCCCTAAGTGTTTTATTTTTTTTATTTAGAAACTTTTTCTAAACTGGGAGGCAGCAGTGCTCAAAGTTCCATAATCCTCAAGCAACTTCTTCTGTATTTATTCTCACATAAAGGGACAAACTAAGTATGTTAATGGGGTCTCGTTATAAAAAGAAAAGTTCATAATCCCACTAGGGCAGCAGTAAGTGTGTGAATATTTACACACACACGAAAATCATTAAGGCAGAACTTTTTCCAATGATATTGTTTTCAATCAACCACTGTTATATTAACATTTTCCACCTTTGAAACAAGTTTATACTGTGATAAATTGAAAATATTTTTAATAACACCATGCAAAGAACACTTGCAGGCAGCAGACACATCAGGCATTCACCATATTCATCACTTTCTCCAACACCCTCTAGTCCTCAATGATTTTCTGAGGCTCACTCAAAGGAAGGGAACCTTAGAAGAAATCCACAGGCACCACCTTGACATTCCCCTTCTCTCACCCTCCCCAATTTGCTGCTTACACAGGAGGAGCCTGTATCCATTAGAAACTCTTCAGAACATTCTGCCTTACACAACACACAAGGTGTGGTGACATTACACTCTGCACTACACCTTCAGGCCAAATATTACCACACCCAGGTGAACCAAAAACCTTCAGGAGCTCCATCAAACCATACAATTCCCACGTCAGCTTGTTGCAGAACTGAACTTTAAAGGTGTTTCTCCATTTCTATAAATCAGAAGAGGCCATGATTTAGATCATGATGTACATCACAAAATCATTCCATTGTCACGGCAGATCCTTCTCAGACCTGTGCTGCTATCACAGCATGTCCAGATAAAGAGCTAGCAGGAGGAGGGCTGAAAAGCAGACACAATTCCATGGAACTGGTGCATGAACTTCAGACAAATTCACACAACAGGAAGAGTTATAATGTGCCATAACCCCAGTCTTCTTAGTTCTAGCAAATAATTACAGAAGAGCAAATAGTAAAGCAGTTCTGACAGGTTCATTTTCACAATCTTGTTTGTCCACTCCACACAAAACTGATGTCAGCAGAGACCAAGGGGAGCATGGAGAGTGCAGAATTCTTTAACTGGCACCCCTTTCCCCCATACAATTAATTGTTACCAGGTATAATATATTTGCCTTGCAGGCTGTGTTAGTGCTACTTTTGTCACACAACATCCCACCTATCTACTTGTTAGCAAGCTACACTTGCAAATGGGAATCCCTGAGGTGCTCACTCCACCACTACTGTAGCAAAAAGCCACTTCATTCACAAGATTTGAAGATCATTTTGATACAAAACCAGTATCAGGTTTAAGACAAGTTAGCTTTGTCTTCCGGGAACTTGATCAAGAGGATGTTTCAATTGTTAATCTTTAAAAATTATTTGCTCTATCACCATAGCCAATTTTAAGAAAAAAAAAACCCTTATTTCCTTCTAAAAAAAGTTACTACACTTTTTTTTAATAATGAATGTAAGAAATTATGATATACCACTTGCAAGCAACTGTGCAAAACCATTTCAGTAATCTTCTAACTTCTTGTGCTTTAAGGTTGAACAAGTAAACTGATGAACAAACTGAAATTGTCAGTTGCTCCAGCAGCAACTGACACTGTTTGTTGCACTCTGAATTTGGGCAGGGATGAAAAGAACCAGAGGGGTGTTATTAGCCATTACTGCTTTATTGTTTACCTCTAGAGAACTGCAGGTGATGCAGAAAATATGAAGTCATCTTGTAACCCACTCCAAGTTTTTAGCCAGATCTTTTTCTTCTGCCAGGCCACCAGCAATCCCAGTGTCACTGGCACTTTACTGGCTACCAGTGACACCAAAACAAAGTTCATCCCTGAACACTTGGACATCCAGCACCAGCCACGCTGCCTGAAATGTCAGAGATCACCACTTGCATTTCTGTGCACACTGGCAGCTCTCAGCACTGCCTTTCGCCGGGCCTGGCTGGAATCAGCTTTGTTTGCAAAGCTTCCTGCATCTGACAGAAGCGCTCTACGGTTTTGTCTTACAAGGAGCAGTTCAGGAAGTTTAATTACCACAGACAGGCTTATCACTGTCTCTATCACATCACTTAAACAGTGTCAATAGCAATCCCCATTAAAAGCTGCAGCATTTACCTAAACAGCAGCACCAAGCACGCCCCACCCTCCCACGGCAGCAGCAGTGCCTGACCAGAATAATCCTCAGAAGTTCCATAAGACACTAATTTTACTTTTCAGTGATGGTTGTACCCTTGATAACTTCACTTGCTGGAATATCCTGACTTTGATCTAATAAGACCAAGGCTCTTTTAGAACACAAGGATTTTGGTGCACTTTTTCCTCAAGCATACACTCGAAACAAGAACTCTGTGGGCATGCACTGATTTCACTCAGACACTATGATTTCAAATGTAAGACATCTGATTTGATTGCCAAAAATCTCCGCTCAACCTGACTCATAGTTCACGTATGCAGTGCACAGATATCCAAAGGAGTCATGCAAGAAGCACACAACCTTTTTTTTGGTGGATCCTGCAGCACACAGCCTGCCAGGGATCGACAGGCACAATTTAAATCCCTCCTCAAGTCCTGCACTGATATGGGTGGTGCAACACAGCTGGGAAACCTCTCCCAAGCACACTCAGCTTATTTCTTCTTTAAAGCTGCTTCATAAAAGCTTTTATCCCACTGTTTGATGCCAGGTTATGGCACATTAGTCAGAATGTTGAGTTCCTAGCTTTTGATTCATCTCAAAGCTCACGAGGTTTAAGAGACTTCAGTGTTAAACACAAACAATTTCTGCTTTTAAACATAATATGAGATGCTCCTTGGGTGAATCACCAAGTCCACTTGCTCTCCAATTAAAGGAGCTCTCTCTTCTCCCTAACAATCTGTTTTTCAAGTTACACAACATCTTTCTCCTAATCTGATTAATTTAAAGGCCACCTCACACTCCGAAGGCAGCCCCTTTCAGAAATGTGGTTTGTAGTAAGTGCAGCTCCCACACAGACCTGGAGGGAACCTGGGGGTAAAGCAGAGTCTAAGGATGGCACTGGCACCACGTGCTTCTGCTAATCCTAAACTGACATCAGACATTAACTTGACTTAAAAGCACCACCAAAACCACTGACCACATTAATTTCTAGTTAGAGCTCTAACACTCCTAGAGAAGCCCAAATCCTGTTACAGCACCTCTTTACAGCACCTCTTCTCAAGTGCTGACTCTCAGAACCACAGCTGTTTGAAAAGTTCTCATTCTTTTCTCAGGGCAGTCCAAACTCCTGCCCAAAAAGCAGGGTCACCCACCAAATTCCCATCAGCACGCTAAAGACTCCATCCAGGTTCAGAACTTGAAAACCTTGAAGTGATTTCAGTGTCTCTGACCAACAAATACTCAATGACCCCTCAAATTATTTTCCCCTTAGTCTCCTCTCCAGCTCTGTTTAAGAACTCTGTCTCCCCTTCTTCTGCCATCAACTTCTGTCAAAAGTCTGACTTCAACTTGTCATCCAAGAAGATGCTCAACTTGCCAAGGCCTTGGTAAGCTACACCAGCCCTGTCAAACCAGAGCTGACATCACAAGCACGTCGCAGTTCCTAGGTCCCTGACAGAATTATCCATTTCCCATGTGACTGAAGTGTGGAGGAGAGCAAAGAACATCTGAGTTAAGCTTTAACCAGCAGAGGAATCCCAGCAATCTCCCTGACAACCTTAATTTAGTCTGTTTGCCCTAGCAGAACAGGCATGCTTTAAAACAAGCAAAACAAGCACATTGCCAAACCCATGGAACTGCTCTCTGCCACCTCCTGCCAGCCTATTCTCAGGGCTGACGTGAGATCAGATGATTGTTTGCCGAAACAATTTAGATTTTTTTCTGCCCATTTCACTGCAAACAGAAATGACGACAAAAATACCAGGCACTTGTTCCAACCTCTAGTCCTCAAGCCAGCAAAAAATGATGGGAGAAAAAAAAAACAGCCCAAACACCAACCCAAAGCTCCCTCAGCAGCAGTTATGAGCCCAGGTGCTCATAACACTGACCTCAAACTTCAGTAAAATACTCCAGTTTCCACACTACTACTATAAAAACTGGAATTAAATTCTCATCGTGCAGATTTGTCACATTCACCACTGTATGAAACCTGAACACCTCTCCCAACTACCTAAAGCAGAAAATAAATGAATTAGTAATTCTGATACAGCTCACCTTTAACTACTTGTGTGTGTACATAGTCATCAATTGTCTTACAGAGAAACTCTTTAAAGCATTGTTTTCTTTCCCAGCACAGATTCTCCCTCAACAGCCCAGTCCTGCTCCCTGTGACTCAGGAACAAGTGCCATTGACCAGGCTGCAGCCTTTAAAAAACCCCACCAAACAAACCAGGCACTTCTGGAGGCCAAGCACCACTGCACACCTTCTACTTTCAGATGAAGGGAACAGGGAAATAAAAACCTTCCACGTTTCTATTCTAGTTTCCCTTCCCTCAGGATAATGACTTCAGTTCCTAGCCCTCTGCCACCTGGAGCCATTTTTATCACACAAAAATCATTCCTCTGGATTTCTTGCCAAGGATTTGCCTAATTTCAGTTCCTGTGCCAGGAACCAAAAATACTTTCTCCTCTCCGTGTAGCTGCGCACCCTCTCCCACCAAGCCCTTGCTCAGCACTCCCCTGGATGTGTGAAATAATTTCTGGGAAGAGGCAAACTCCTGGCAGCACAATGAGAGCTCCCTGAATTACACCCAGCACATGACAGAGCACAGGTTGATTCATCTCTGAAACTCGATGAACTGTAAATCACAAAGATGAACCAAGAAGATCTCCACACCCAGCTGTGAGGAACTTTGTATATGAACGCAGTGACAACTCAGCATCAGCACAGCTTTTTACCACAAGTCCCAAATACATCTTTATCTTACTTTATCTTACTTGCACAACGAAGAGAACAGGGATGAGGTGCAAGCAAGAATGCTCTCCCAGTGCCTGAAGACATTGCCAGCATCAGCAGAACCAATTCCTCATTCCAAATTAAAGCCAGTAGAATTTTGTAGGATTACTCTCCTGTAGAATGGATGAAGCCTCTCCCTGATTACAGGCTTGCTCTTCCCTTACAGCCCCATGGTAATTACTGATAAATCTGGCTGTCCAGTCACCCCAACTCAATTTAAAGCACACCTGAATCCCACTCCTTTTTCTCCCTCAAAAGTAAATCTCTGTCCACGTCAAGTTTATACACCATCATGTTCAGAGTGAAAAAAATCTGCCTTTCTATTCAACCCACTCACTCAATTGTATCACCAAAGGTCAGTCACTTATCCCAGGGCAAACCTATCTTTCAGAAGGCTCTGATTTGAGCAACAGACCCCTGCTCTGATCCATGGTGCTGCTGGACTGCAATCATCCACCCCCTCAAGAAACAACAGCATAGTGCTGTGAATGAAGTCAAATATTAACATAACAGACTTATTTTCCACTCAATGGAACAATGAAAGTTTATTCTAGTGATTCTAGCACAACTGAATAGACCATGCAATAGAAACAGTCATCCTGTTCAATCCAATTTTGAGCTCATTTCGCTTTGATTTTTCAAATTATGTATTTCTATCAGAACAGAGTTCTCTTCTGCTACAGCAAAATTCAAGTTCATATTCACAGCTTCCAACAGAAGCACTTCCCTGGGTGCTTTCTGAATCAGTTCCCCACAGGAATCTTCAGGCAGCCTTCTTAGCTGCTTTAGCAGGAAATAGTAAAGGCAGCATAAACACACCCAAAGGTGTTGTTTATACAAAGTTTATCCTACGCAAGGAAACACCAGTTTGTTTCCAATAACACCATGAAACAAAGCAAGACACCACATTTGCTTATCTTTTGCCAAGAGACACATTGCCACTTCTAATACAAGTGCAGCTCAAGTCATTCCGGTTTCTGTCATCCTCTGAAACAATTATAACTTCCAGTAACTTTTCTATGCCTCAATGTTAGATATTTACCAATACCCCCATACACAAACTTCATTTTCAGTGACAGAAAAAACAAACAAAACAAGAAAAAAAAAAACCCAAACAACAAAAACCCAAACTGCAGTTGTCAGGCTGATTATCTAAAAGCTCTACACTCAATGAAAGGAACACAAGGCGGGAGAACTTCAATACTGACTTAGTGTGGGGGAAAACCCTTGCAACAGGTTAAACAAAGTTTGTAACTAGTACTCTCTCCAAGGAGAGGACTCAGGGAGGTTTAAGTGTCTGCTACACTGTTGCTCTTGGAAATACAACCAAAACTGAGCTAAACAGGCTAAATTCAACACGTGTAACTAACAAACGTAAACAATGAAAGGTAAACACTGTCACATTAGCGGGTTTTGCTACTGCAGCATTTATGAAGTGTGATTCAACGTAGTGATGCTGCCCTGAACTCCACCTGAATTTCAACCTATCAGGTCTATCAGTAAAAAAAAAAATCAGAGAGCATAGCCATAATAAACCGGGGTCCTACAGAGAATTTAAAAAAAAAAGAAAAAAGTAAGAAACCACCCAGTTTTAAAATTATTTCCCCATTAAGCGAGAGGTTGCATTGGTAAGCACGTGGTTGGCATCATGATCAGCAGCGTTCTGGATTGTTCAGGCTGTTCAGCCGCACCCGGTGCTCTGTCACCGAGCGGGGCAGAGGTTGCGGAGCAGCGCTGGCCGTGTCGCTGTCGCTGTCCATGTCCCTGTCGCTGTCCGTGTCCCCGCCCGAGCGTGGGAATTCCCACGGCCCGCACCCCGCGGCCCAGCCCTGCCCTTCCCGGCGCTGTCCCTCCGAGGAGCCCCCAAAACCGGCGCGGAGCCCCGCGGGTTTAACGCGCAGCCTTTAATCCCCGGAAAGGCTCCCACGCCCCGCACTGCCCGCTGGAAGCGGCGCGGCCGCATCTGCACCCCCTCCTCCTCCTCTTCCTCCCCGCGGCCGGGCCGTTCCCCGCCCGCCTCCCCGCGCTCTCGCTCACCAGCTTGGGCTTGTTCCGGCTCTCCTCTTCCGCGGCGCGCCCGCCGCGCTTGGCGTTCATCCTGCCGGAGCCCAGCGGCTCCTCGCCGCCCGCGCCCGGAGCCGCGTGTCCGTCCATGGCCGCACGGACCGA